>CM052808.1:27974480-28143125 GCA_028533885.1 Nasua narica | reverse complement strand
ATGCTCTCTCTCGCTCTCTCTCTCAAATAAATAAATAAATAAAATCTTTAAAAATAAATAAATAAATACTGATCTTTGTTATTGTTTTTATTTTTATTTATTTTATTTTTTAAAAAATTTTATTTATTTATTTGACACAGAGAGAGAGATCACAAGTAGGCAGAGAGGCAGGCAGAGAGAGAGGGGGAAGCAGGCTCCCTGCTGAGCAGAGAGCCCAATGCGGGGCTAGATCCCAGGACCTTGAGATCATGACCCGAGCCAAAGGCAGAGGCTTTAACTCATTGAGCCACTCAGGCGCCCCTCTTTTTTTTTTTTTTTTAAGATGTATTTATTTTAGAGAGAGAGAGACTGGGAGAATGCGCATACACACATGCATGCAAGCAGGGGAGGGGGAAAGGAAGAGAGAGAATCTCAAAGCAGACCTCCCACTGAGTGCAGAGCCCAACTGGTCTTGATCCCAGGACCCCAAGATCAGGATCCCAGCCAAAACGAAGAGTCAGATGCTTAACCAACTGAGCCACCCAGGCATCCCTCATTGATCAAATTCTTGGAGGAAATTTCAGTTGAGTCTTAGAGACTACTAAGACTCAGTACCACATCAGGGAAGTAACAAGGGACCTGAATGTGATAATGGCTCCAGTAACATTCTGCTTATTATTTTTTTAGACAGTCTATTCTTGAGGTCTGTATAGTTAAATTACTGGCTGTTCTGATTTTCATTTTCCCTTTTGGTCCCACATATGCAAGATTATCTTGAGAAGAATTTGGAAAGATCATGAAGTTATTCGTTACCCTTCCATCCCCCCTCCCTTCAGAGTGAAACAGCATGAAACAGGTCTAACACCTCAGTGTATCACTGTGACCCCATCACCCTTCTTTGCATCCTCAAATTTCCTACTTGAAAGACCCTTTATTCCCTTCTCTTTCTAAAACTCTCTCTTACTCATCCAGCAGTAACCTTATCTCCTTTTTCCCCTTCGAGTTTGACTCAGTTCCTCTTCTTCCTTCAAAGCCAGACTCAATCTGCATTTCATGTTATTCATTAGAAAACCTGAAGAGGTTGGTCAATATTGTTAGAGTTGGCACGTGAGAGGCAGAGCACACTACCTCGTGCCTGAGGCTGCTTTAATAAGTATGATATGATCTAGGAGGATGATTTAATGTTCTAATTATACTTGCAGAAATTGAGGATCAAAGCTTCACAGAATCTAGTAAGAGATGAGGTCAGAATTGCAATCCAAGTCCCTTTGATTAGAAAGCTCATGGTTTTCATTATACCATGTCCTCACTAGTGCCTGTTTGTGATGGTTTGAATGGAGAAGACACCTTAGAAATGGCAGAGCCCGAATTCCTGCATTTCTTCATTTCCCTTGACTTTTTTTGTTCTCCTAACTCCTAGTCCCCCATTCTTCCCTGCCCCACAAACCCCACACACATTCTTTAAAGGATTGACCACTATAGTTAGAGGCAACTTCCCTGGGCTTATGGTAGTAGCACTAACTTCAAATCACGGAATATGTCTAACCAGGTAGCTGTAATATTCATTACAGTATGTAATCAAGTCACTTTCTTTTTTTGTTTGTTTGTTTTTTAAGATTTTATTTATTTATTTGAGAGACAGAGAAAGTGAGAGAGAGCATCAGAGGAGAGAAGGTTAGAGGAAGAAGCAGACTCCCCGCGGAGCCGGGCCCCCGATGTGGGACTCGACCCCGGAACTCAAGGATCATGACCTGAGTCAAAGGCAGTTGCTCAACCAACTGAGCCACCCAGGCACCCTCAAGTCACTTTCAATCAAGACTATGCGGTTAGGTCACTAACAGTTAACTCATTGGCATGTGTTGATTTGTGACTAGAAACAATGGCTTTGAGAGTGGAGGGAAGAACAGGGATTTTTCACACAGCCCCCACAATTCTATCCTCAAGACTCTGGGAAGAATAGTTGATCATGTATTAGGTTACTTTAAAAGTGGGGTGACTCTAGAAATGAACTCATGTTATCAGGTGTGAGGAAGATTAATCTTAATGTTTTCACTTGAGAATTATGTGGGATAAGGATAAGCCAAAATCATGCTAGACATTAACAGATATTTTGGACTGGTAAACGAAGTGGTATGTTACACTTACTGGCATTGAATGACTATTGAAAGCATTTATTTTCTGTATCATCTTCAAGGAAGTGTTAACAGGCGACACTCCTTTAGCTCTGATCCTTACTTTTTGAACATTACTCTTTGCCCTCTTTGGTTTTGCTCCTAGGTGACAGAAATTAGGGACACTCGCTATGTCCTTGAGAAACCAATGAGACATATACCTTCTCCATGGACTGTGAATCTATAAGATGCTATCCTACTACAGAAGATGCCCAAGCTAACATTTACCAAGCACTTACTTTATGCTCAGTACTTTTTTTTTTGAAGATTTTATTTATTTATTTGAGAGAGAGAGTGATAGCAAGAGAGAGCACAAGCACAAGCAGGAGGAGTGGGAGAGGGAGAAGCAGGCTCCCCACTGAGCAGGAAGCCCAATGCAAGGGTCGATCCCAGGACCCTGGGATTGTGACCTGAGAAAAGGTAGATGCTTACCTGAGCCACCCAGGCATGCCTATACTCAGTACTTTTTTTAAAGAACTTTACAGGCATTAACTCATTTTATTCCCATAATAAAGCAATGAGGAGGGTACTATTACTAAACAGAAGTCCAGAGAGACAAACTTGCCTAGAGTCACACTGCTACAAAGCAGTAGATCTATGATCTGAAAACCAGCAATCTCATTCTAGAGACTGTTGTTCTCTTAGCCACCATGACAGGTATGCCGCTGAGATAAAGAAATCTGCTGCTGAGACCCCTGAAAGGTAAGAGTTCTTTCCGGGGAATGTTATAATCCACATATGATACTTGGAATGGCTGCAGCCACCTTGTGACCATAACAGGAGTATAGCTCTAGTATGGTGGAGTAGAAAGATGGAAGGCTCTCAAGTTTTTAAGGACATCCTTGAGTAACTGAATTATCTAATCTTGGTACTGCTCTATCTTTGGAACTCTTTTCATGTGATATAATGAACTCGAAACTGTTTAATTCCTTCCATTCGGTTTCCTGTTACTTGTGTGGAAAAGCACTCTCACTGATACACGTGTATATAAGCATAATCCAACCAGAGATGTACTACTCTTTCGGAGAGTCCACATATTTGCACCATGTGCAAGATTTTCATTCAGTTGGCAAGTATTGAATGTCTTCCATATGCCAGGTATAGTACAAGTTGTTGAATCAAACAAGTTGAATCAAACAATCAAACCACCTATGGAGAATAATAATCTGGTGGTAAATGTGGTAATGAAAGTGGAAGCAGACATGTATAAGGAAGGTATCAAGAGAACTAATCTAGACCAAGAGGTCAGAAGACCAAGACAGAACCAGGTGAAGGAATGTGTACCAGAGTCAAAGAATCCATGCCCCACAGGTAGCATCCATTTGTAAGTTTGATATATATATTTAATTCATTATATATTTTGGTTTTAGTTGTATAAGACACAATGTTATGTGGATAACAGTGTTGGGTGTATATATATTTAGGTAAATTTATAATACAATAATTATTTATTATTTTTTAAAATTTTTTAAAAAAATTTTATTTCTTATTTGTCAGAGAGAGCACAAGCAGGCAGAGTGGCAGGCAGAGGCAGATAGAGAGAAGCAGGCTCTTCGCTGAGCAAGGAGACCAATGTGGGACTCGATCCCAGGACCCGGGGATCATGACCTGAGCTGAAGGCAGCGGCTTAACCGACTGAGCCACTCAGGCATCCCAATAATTATTTATTTTTAAAAACAAATTTCTGATTTTTTAAAAAGTGTTTATTTTTTAGTAATCTCTACACCCAACGTGGGGCTCCAAGTCATGTTCCTGAGATCACATGCTCATGACCCCCAAGAGTCACATGCTTCTATGACTGAGTCAGCCAGCTGCCCCTATAATACAATAATTTAAATCAGCATAGAGACCCAGAATATTTTCCCCTTTTAAATGTAAATATTGAAACCAATTTAGGAGAAGCAGACTAATATAAGGGATAAGCAAAGAAATGGGAATGAAGGCATTTAGTGGTTATTTGTAGCTCACTGGCTGGGAGCCTTCTTGTGACTTGAATTTCATAATTTATAAAATATGATTCATATGTGGTTGCAATGGAATACTTTAGAGTTTTTAAATTAATGAAGAATAAAATTTTAAAATCCCTATACCGCTGTGAAAGTTCCAGAAATCTTTCATAAGTTTAGCAAAGAAAATGGGCAAAAGGAAGGGGTGGTACAGGACATGACACACGAGAAAAGAAGGCAGTGAAGGGAAAAAATCAAGAGGCAGTAAAGTGTTTGGTAAACTCTACACAGCAGGAAACAGCACTCTGTGTATTATGGCTGTTACTGAGTAAATACTTGTTGGAATTTCCAGAGATGACCAAACAAACATCAAGAAGGACGTGGCGTAGTTTTTTTGTTTGTTTTATTATGGAAAATTTCTAACATGTACAAAAGTACTGAAAATAGTCATGAGGACTACTGCATCTTCAACAGTCACTACTCATGTCCCATCTTGTTTCATTTCCATTATTCTGAAGCAAATTCCAGATATATTATTTCATCCCGAAATATGTCAGCACACATCTCTAAAGCAAAAGAATGGGAACAAGGCGTTTAGTGTCTACCTCACTCGGTGGCAGTGTTCTGCATCTTCATATAACTTTATATAACTTGTAATATATGATTTACAAGAGGTTACAACTGAATTTTTTTTTTAAGTAACCACGATAAAAAAAAAAAAGTAGGTAATTAAATCCCCAAAAGGCTCTCCGGGGGTGGTGGCTCACGCCATAAATCCAGATCGGCACTACATTCCCTAGAAGCTTAAGGCACAGCTCATCGCCGCTTCCTTTCAAGGTTGAGACCCCAGCCACATCCTCCGGGACCCAGCCTTTTATGGACCTGGCTGGCCTTCGCCCCGCCCCCCAAGAAGTCTCCGCCCACTAGGCCCCAGCAGCCCCCGCGAACCTCCGTGCGCCCCGGCGCCCCTTGGGAGCGGCGCGCCGCCCCGGACTCCCTGGGCCTGGGCCCGGGAGCGCGCACGCCGTGCGTCTCAGGCTCGCTCGGGATTCTCGCCTGGTGCCTCAGGGAAAGGCCAACGGTTTGGTCCGCCATGTTCTTCTCTGCGGCGCTCCGGGCCAAGGCGGCTGGTCTCACCGCCCAGTGGGTAAGGAGGTTCGGAATGAGCCCCGGCACTGCCGCCGCCCTTTTATCTTTCTCGGTGTCTCATTTTGTGGTGGGAACACGAGAGCGCTGGGCCCTGGACGGCCTGCAGGCGGCGGCAAGGACACTGCGGCCTTCACTCTTTCCCAAGGAGGCCGCCACAGCTCCACTGCGAGCGAGGAGCTCCGAGGGAGGGTCGCAGGTGTAGCTGCGGCGGGTGCGTGGCCTCCCCCACAGGATTGGGAAGTTTACGCCTAATGTGGTCAAGGAGAGGAAGAAGGAGGGGCCGCCCGGTGGTCTGTTGCTGTTTCTCACTAGCGCGGAACGTAGGCCTGGCCTGCGTTGGCCAGATAGGTTGCTAAGACCTCCCCCCGCCCACAAAGGAGGCATCTTGCCGGTCAGGCCTGGTGACCTTGTTGCTGTCAGGTTGCAGCGCCTTGGAGAGGACTCTAAAATTGTAGGCTCTAGCTTGCGTGTTGAAAGCTTAAAGAGCATTTCCTTAGGCGAAGTGGTGTTTGATTTAGTGAAGATCGCGTCCTGCATATCGGAAAAGTTCGATGAATAATCGTATCGTACTAACTCTGAAGGAACACCCCCGCAGATACTGCATCCAGAAGGATTTTAAGAGCTTGAATGGGCTTCTGAGATCCAAGTACATGTCCTTATTTTAGGTAAGGAAATTGAATCTCAGGTCGAAACAATCATTCAAATTAACTTAGAAGTGGTGACTCCACTAATGACGATTATAACAGCATTTATTGGAAAGAAGCCTTTTTCCCCACTAGTAGTAAAATAGAAGGGTTGAGTCCTTAGCAGAAGACAGGGAGATAGTGCATAGTAGTATAGAATAGTTCAGGGCTTTAGAGTTAGACCTGAGTTTGGATGGCGGTTTCACTGCCTTTTCTTGCTTTGTGATATTGGGCTGTGATATCTCTCACTTCGTTTTCTTGGTCATAAAATGGGAGGAATATTCCAATTTGCGGAGTTTAGTCTTTCAGTAAACATTGGAGGTCCTACTGCACTGCTGGCTTACAGGTAGCAATGTGGCTAATAATGAGAGGTAACATTTGGTGAATGCTTTCCATGTGCCAAGCACACTGTTAAATGTTTGCATTGTAAATCTCATGAGGTTGGTACTGTTATTTCCCAATATTACAGATAAACAGATTTAGACAGCCCCTGTTCTTGGGGAGTTGATAGTCTCATGTAAGAGAAACTTTGAGGTAAGTATACAGTGTAAGAGCACAGTGTTAAAGAGTTATGAATAAGGTCAGTTTGGTTTGAAAGTAGTATAAGATTTTTCCTGGAGGCGATACTAACAAATTGGTGATAAGGTTACACATATTAGGGAGAGAATATAATAGGTGGGAAGGACAACATAAAAGGCTATTGATAGTTGGCGGGGAAAAGCTTGGTGCATGTAGGAAGCCTCAAGCAGTGTTGCTGGACTCCATTGTTGGAAGTAAAGTAAATCCAAAGATGAAATAAGGGGGTGGGCAGGGCCCAGATGTTGGAGCTCCTTCCATGCCATGCCAAAGAATTTGGCTTCATCTTAGAGGCAGTGCTGAGCCAGTGAAGGATTTTAAAGGAGCAGAGGGACAGGGTCAGGTTTCTCTGTATTGAATAGATGGCTGGATGGGAATGAAGGAATACATTACCTCAGAGCCAGAGGCAGGGAGACTAAATAGATGAGACTTGCAGAACCCCAGGTGAGAGGTGATAAAGATCAGACCTTGTCTACTAGTAGAAAGGATAAAAATAGAGTACAGATAGATTATAACTTCAGTTTTTGAGGCAAAGGGTTATTAGAGATATACATCGAAAAGCAGTTTAAACAATGGAAAGGAGTATCTTCAGGGAGTAGAAGAAAATTTCAGTCAAGTCTTATGTTAGTTTCTGCAGCTGTTTTTTTCTTTGTACAAATACTACCTGATATGTAGTATGTACCCAATAAATCCTTGTTGAATTGATGAATAAGTCTTAAGTTTTTGGGTTTTTTTTTCTAGTTTTATTGAGCAATAAGGCAAATCTCTGAAATTTAAGGTGTACAGCATGATGATTTGATTTAGAAGTTTAATTTTATTACACAAGTAATACATTATAGGAAAAGCATAATATTAGGAACAGCAAACAGAATAAGCTGAAAAGAAAAAATTACCAAAATGTTAACATCTTTGTGTCTGCAATTGACAGGCCTTACAGAATTTATTTATTTATTTAGGGTAAAATTGGGTGGTATTGTTCACATTGTTTTGTAGCCTGTTTTTTCTCATAAAACATTTTTGATCTGCTTTCCTGTCGTTTTTAATGCTATGTGGCATGCCATTGTGAGGATGTTCTATAACTTATATAACCAGGCACTTCTACCCTTTTTCAAATAGAATATCAGAATAACCTAGCAAAAATCAGGAAAAGTGTAAGAGGTCCCACTAATAAAGTTCCTTTCCTAAAAGAGAAACCATTAAGGAGAAAATTTGCATTTTCAGAGAAATTGCTATTTATTTATTTATTTATTTATTTATTTATTTATTTATTATTAACATATAATGTATTATTTGCCCCAGGGGTACATGTCTGTGAATCATCAGGCTTACACATTTCACGGCACTTACCATAGCACATACCCTCCTCAATGTCCGTAACCCAGCCACCCTATCCCTATTCCTCTACCCCCCAGCAACCCTCAAAAATTGCTTATTTTGTTATAATTTCTGTTGTATTAGCTAACTGCCAAGTTCTTTAGCTACAGACTTCAGGTTATCATTGCTTTAAAAATCCCCATAACTTAGTACTGTCTAGAAGTGCCTATAAGACAATAGTTGTGTGATCTTGAACCATATTTCTTAATATCTTGGAATCTCATTTTTCCTTTCTGTAAAGTACAGTATTACCTTATTTAGTAATTATCAAGAGTTGCCTAAAAAGTGAATTATGGAGCAGTTAGATACTCAGAAGAGGCTTATTCTCTTCTTCAATAATTTTCCATGGCTTTCTATAATGTTGACATCACTTTGCAGCTCATCCCCAAGCCACTGTTTAGTTCAATAGGAGTGAGGGAGTTGCGGCATTTTCAAACATTGTATTTTCAGCTTTAGAATTTTGGTTCTTTTATGTAGTTGGTGTTTGATCTTTTGTTCTTTGAAGATATATATTTTTTTATGTCCTTAGGCATGGGTTTAGCAGTTTTGAAATTGTGTGGTAATCTCCACTGATTGTCTTTTTTTTCCTTGAAAATGGGCTGTTTTGTTGTTGTTTTATGTTGAGTAATTTTGGATTGTATCCTGGACATTGTAAACAGTATGTCATAGAAACTCTGGATTCTGTTAATTCCTCTGTTAGTGTTTTGTTGTTGTGGCAGGCTGTTAACTCAATTGAACTCGAACTGTAATCCAGCTCCCTTATGGGCAGAAGCTCAAATATTGGTTCACTTCTTTTAGCTGGGCTGCTTGGAGTTGGGCTGTTCTCCGGTGCCTTCAGAAAGTGTTTTGGGTTTTTTATTTTTTTAAAAAAATAGTTTGTCCAGAATTTATAGTTGTTAGTGGTTTGGCCTGATAATATCTATACCCCTACTCTACAAGTGGAACCTCCTGTGGTGGCATTTTTCTTTCTAAATGTTAAGTTTTGTAGAATGAAGTGTTTTCTCATTCTTTTTTTAAAGATTTTATTTATTTATGTATTAGGAAAGAGAGAGAGTGAGAGAGAGAAGGTCAGAGTGAGAAGCGGACTCCCCATGGAGCTGGGAGCCCGATGTGGGACTCGATCCCGGGACTCCGGGATCATGACCTGAGCCGAAGGCAGTCGCTCAACCAACTGCGCCACCCAGGGGCCCGTGTTTTCTCATTCTATTAGAGGTTCTTAAACCTAATTTTGCAGTGTCCCAGGGTATCTCCATTTTGGCTCAAGGACTCTAAAAGAGTTCTTCTTTTTTTTTTTTTTAAAGCATTATTTTAGTTTTCTATTGTTGCTCTTACAAATTACCACAAACTTGGTGACATAACAGATTTATTGTCTTATGATTCTGTAGGTTAAAAGTTTGACATGGGTCCCACTGGGCTAAAATCAAGGTGTCGGGAGAGCTACTGGATTACTGTAGGGGACAATCTGTTTTCTTGGCTTTTCCAGCTTCTAGAAAAAGCTGTCCTTATTTGTTGGCTCCTGGCCCCTTTCTCCCATCTTCATAGCCAGCAAGGGCAGGTTAAGCTCTCACATCACTGACTCTGCTTCCATCATTTGTGACCTATCCTTTCTCTTGCTCGCTCTTCCACATTTTAAAGGGCCCTGTGATTGCCTTGAATCCACCTTGATAATCCATAATAGGAATCTCCCTATTTTAAGGTCAGCTGATTAGCAATCTTAATTCCATCTGCAACCATAGTTTCCTTTGCTATGTATATTAGTATATTTACAGTTCACCAGGATTAGGAAGTGGGTGTTCTTGAGCGGCATTACTCCACCTGCCATGGCCTTAACTACTTAAGGGGAAAGAGAAAATGAGCAAATTTTTAATTTATTCACTGAGGCCTGAATAAAGCAGGCCACTGTTGCACATAATAAATTCAGATCTTTATATTGGACATGTGAACTCAGTCTCCATTTCAAACATATAAAGAGCTTAATTTCCCTTCTCTTTGGGTACTGTTTAATATCAGCCCAGTACTTTGGGTTATAAATTACAGGTTCATGACCATGTCAGTATGGTTTTCCATTGAGAAACTTTGACTTACCCACCACTTTCTGAGTCAGGCCAGGAAACATAGTTGTAAGAAATTGTTTTTCATTCATCAAGCACTAAAGACTTAACATGTTTAAACACCTTTTCCTTTGCTTTGTTGTTAGAGAAGGAAAGTGCCTTATATGTAGGATGCTTTCCTGGATGTTACCCATTTTGTAGATGAGACAGCTTAAGATTCCCAGACAAATATGCCCCAAATTACACAGTAGTAGGAGCCTGAACTGGGTTTGTTTACAAGTCCCATTTGTTTGTTTTTCCTTTTAACTGCTTTTTAAGTTGTTAAGGTTGCTGAGGGAAATTGGTGTGTATGGTGAAGATTTAAATTTAATAGGTTCTATAATAGTACAAGGGTTGGTCACTGTGAGCAGAGACCAGGGAAGTAATTTCACTATACTTAAGAGAGCAGAGGGGATAGGAGGAGGTTAACTTTAGTCATGATGGAGACAATTTTGTTCCTAAGGGAATATCATGTTAGTACCATGAAAAAACTATGCAGTTTAAAAAAGACGGATAATGTCATGCTCTGTTCAGATGGCTACATTTATAGCAATATGCAGTACATATCCTTGCTGTTTTGAAGTATGGAGAAGGAAGTTCCTCGTTATCACTGACTAAATACTCTTTAATATCCTTCAGTATTTCCAAAGATTCTGGATTGGAAAAGATTGCCTAGCATTTCTTGTTCTTGGCATCATTACATTTTGAAGACCATTCATAAAATCTCTCGACTGCATGCTATAATATAGATACCGTATACCCTAAAGCAGTAATTCCCAAACTTGATCAAAAGAATCACCAGTGATGCTTTAAAAATACACCTTGAGCTCCTTCCTCCTGATCATAGGTTTATTAAATTTTAAATCATATATGTTTATTTGAGTATTAGTCCTTGGGACCAGAAAACAAAACAGTTTATACTTATCCAGCATTTGTTTGTGTTTATTTGATTTTCAAGTTAAACAAAAAAAATTTGCTTAAGTTTTAAGTTTCTTTAAGTTAAAAGCTCTTTTTTTTTTTTTTTTTAAGTTTTTGTTCACTTATTTGACAGAGAGTGGGAGGGAGGGAGGGAACACAAGCAGGGGCAATGGGAGAGGGAGAAGCACGCTTTCCACTGAGCAGGAGCTTGATGCAGGGCTTGATCCTAGGTGACCTGAGCCAAAGGCAGACACTTTACTACTGAGCCACACAGGCACTCCTAAGTTCAAAGCTCTTAAAATCACTTGAAGGTGAAAATGGATTTTCGCTCTTAAAATCAGCTTGTAATTATTTAGGGTCTCATCATCTGTTTTTATGAGTATTGAGGCCTATTGCTTTCATTTTAGGGACATAAGAAAAGATAATGGGAGACTGGAGTGTTAGTGTTTGTTAAAGTTCCAATAATAATAATGATAATGACCAGTACATAAGTACTTTTGTTGATACTGTGCTAAATACTTTATCTCGTTTAATCTCTAACAGTTTAAGATAGGTACTGCTTTGATTTTATAGGCGAGCAAACCTAGGTACAGAGAGGAGGTAGAGTAACTTGCCCAAGGTTACAGCACTATAATTGGTGAAGATGAGACTGAACCTAGGTCTACTGATTGAAATGACGTTTGGATGTTTCATTTCTATGAAGTATTTCTATCCTTAGAACATCTGAGTATTGTTTGTATCCACATTGGATTTTACATATGTAAAGATTGCTTTGTTTAATTTGTGGTCAGGATAGACAATATTGTTGCCATTGATAACGGTCATCTTAAGCTGTAATGCTCCTATAAAACTTAGGTTTTTATGTAACTTTTCTGTTACATAATTTGGTCAAATTTTGCTTGTTAATTCTTACAGTGCTAGAAAAATCACTTAGATTTCTTTAATCTGAATTAACATTTTTTAGTTGAATTATTGATGGAACTCTATTTGGGGACATCTGTAAGAGCCCTCCCATGTATATTTGAAAATAAAACAGAACTTAATTTTAGTGGTTAAGGCAAAGTTAAGGTTCAAGTCAGGCAAACCTATGTTTGGCTTTTCATTTATTTAGCACTGCAATGTAGGGAAATTTTTTTCCTTTGTTCTTTGAGCCTTAGTTTCCACATCTCTAAAATGGGTTGATGATAATACCTATATGGTACAGTTGCTGGGAGGAGTAAATGAGTTACAGTATTTATGAAATTCGTAGCACAGTATCTGATGTAGAGTAAGCACTTGTATTATCACTATCCCTGAAATAGGTATCACAGTTACTATTAGCCCCGCCATTGTCTACTTCATTAAACTAAAATGCACTGAAAACATTTATGTAAAATGTGGAAATACCTACTCTGAGTGTATCATACACAGACTCTTGGGGGAGCTTTTTGTGTTCTGTGCATGTCTTTACTCTATAGACAGCTGAAGGAAATGGCTTTTGCTTGAGCTGACAGCAGGGGAGGCTTTAGGTAATAGTGGAGTAGGTAATTGGTGAACAATGGCAAGAAAGTACAGAGGGAGCCAGTATCACTTTCCCTTTTTCTGATGTTTCACATGTGAGTTGTGACCCTGCAGGTGCACACATATATTACGGATTTAATCTGTAAATGTTTGGAAGTAGTGTGAAAGGTATATTCCTTGCCTGAAATGGTTGCTAATAAAGGAAAATTAGTTGCTTGACCTTAGTCCTGTCTTTCTGACTAATTAGGTCACTGATTCTGTCAGTTTTGTTTTGCAGCTTCCTTATCCTTTATGAAGTTCCTCTGGGTGAATGTGGCCATTTATAGTGCAAATAACTGATAGAACTAAAAGGTGAGCAGAGTGGATACTGTTAAAGTTTGAGCAACAGAAGAAACTAAAAAACCAAATGTAGGGCCCATGAAAGATTCTTGGGGAGTGGGTGGAAGAATATAAAATTTAAATTTTTGTCATTTTGAGCTAGTAGTATTGGTAATGCAGATGATGATTGAAAAGAGAAAGGCTGATAGAGCAGATGACTTCCATACAAAAGGCCTGGGCTCAGATATAGGTCAGGTTGCTGTTTCTAAGCCTAAGTTTCTTTAAAAGTAAAATGGAAATAATAACTAACTGTAGATTTTTGAGGAGTCTGAAAAAAAGGTATCTTGAAGTACTTAACACAGAGCCCTTCAAGTTGAATTCAGAGAAAACTGCCATCATTTGCTTGTTGTAAATCTCTGTTCTTTCTGAAACAATCTCAAAAAAGAACAAGCTGGAATTGAAGTCCTATTCTGTGCTGTATGTCAAATTATTCTTGTCTACTTAAAAAAAGTTACTTGAATTTTCAGTGGAGTTCACTGAATTCAAATGGAATTCTTTGAACTATAGATACTTTAGGGTCTAATAAAAAACTAGACTCTAGTCTGATGGAAAGAGTAGACTTTAAGGAGGGAAAACTCAGCTTACTCTTCAAATCAGTCCAGCCCAGCTAAGTTGTTTATTTCCAGTTCAACAGCGCTAATTGGTCCTGGAATGCCTCTTTATTCCAAGGTGAAACTAAATTCAAATGGCTTATTAAGTAGTGTAAAGATGTTAATTCAGACTTTTCATATCTTATTTATTCCTTTATTGCAAGTGTCTGATGTGGATGTTATAATGAATGTAAAATAGGTGAAGCTCTTAAAGGTGTCAAAAAGTAGGGCAGCTTTGAAAATGGCCATTTGCTAACCTGATACGAGTAAAAGTTTATGCCAATTGAGAAACAGTGAGGGCTAGTATTTACCGTTTACCCTATTTTGCTTGTTCGTTGTTTTATAAGCAAATTATCTGAGCCTTTTTCCTACTATTTTGAAGTAGTTCTGGCTTCAGACATTGAAATCAAGTTGCTCAAATGCTATGCTAATGTACATATTAGGTTTTCTGTAGGAACAGAAGCGCGGCTTTTACTATTTTTTGAAAAGAGTTAAAAAAGCAGTAAATAGCTTGTTGTTGTTTTTTAGATTTTATTTATTTACTTGACAGAGAGAGACACAGCAAGAGAGGGAATACAAGCAGTGGGAGTGGGAGAGGGAGAAGCAGGCTTCCCGACAAGCAGGGAGCCCGATGTGGGGCTTGATTCCAGGACTTTGGGATCATGACCTGAGTCGAAGGCGGACGCTTAACGACTGAGCCACCCAAGCGCCCCAGTAAATAGTTTGTTTTAAATAGAGGGCATATGTACATACTTCTGTCTGTAAACAGGAAAATGGTGAGATCTACTCTATACTTCTAGAGCTCTGATATCATCAAATAGTTCCATTCAAGTAGCTAATAATAAGGCCATAACCTTGTAAGCATTAGCCCTAAGATCTAATGTGAGTTCTACCAATAAAATTTTGTGATCTTGAGAAGTTTTCATAACGCATTTAAATCTGGAAGTAATACCCATCTTTCATGAAAGTTGTGAGAATTAAATAATGTGTGAAAAACTTAGTTACTGACAGATAGTACTTCCATAATGATAGATAATGATAGGTAACACTAATATAGTACTTAACTACATGCCAGGCAGCGTATTAAGCTCTTTAACATAAATTATCTCTTTTAATCTTTACAACAGCCCTATGAAGTATATACTGTTGTTAGTACAATTTTATAAATGAAGAAAGTGGCTCTGGAGTTGGGCTTTTAACAACTTGGCTATATTGTCTTTCCACAAATAGTATGTTTATGGAATATTAAGTACTAGTGATAGATCCCAGTTTCCGAGATGTTAAACTGTGGAAAATGTGGCTTTTAGAAATGATGAAATTTTCAACATTTAGTTTGGTGACAGTAGGATGATTTGGACTAGGGAAGAGTCAGCTAGAAAGCTATTAGAGTAATGCACAAACCTGGAGTAATGTCTGAAATAGAGAGGGAAAGGACTAAAGGCTATTCATTTTTAAAAATTGAAATGTTGGGGCACCTGGGTGGCTCAGTCAGTTAAGCATCTGACTTGGCTCAGGTCATGATCCCAGAGTCCTGGGATCAAGCCCCACATCTTGCTCCCTGCTCAGCAGGGAGCCCGTTTCTCCCTCTCCCACTTCCCCTGCTTGTGCTCTCTGTCAAATAAATAAATTAAATCTTAAAAAAAAATTGAGATGCAATACATATACATGACAAAAATTCAAAAGTATGCAAGTATATATATATTATAGTAAGTATAAAATACACATTAAAGAAAAGGGGTACAGGGATTTATATTATGGTGACTATATTAAATGTATTGCATATATTAAAGAGTAAATTTCCTTCCCACTCCACATCCTCGATCCCCTTTTTCAGAGACAGCCACTGTTACTGGTTTCTTTTGTAATACTGCTGTATTCATTCTCTATTTTAGAACATTTTCTATATTTTGAAAGATTAGTGGGACATGCAGACTGGTGTATTTGTAGATTTTTATCTTCTTGTCTAGAACTGTGAAGGCTCTTGAGATTTTACCCCTACTTGGCAGCCAACAGTTTAACGTGTTTCTGTCTAATGGATGCCGAGACTCCTGCGTCGGAGATAGACGACTTTATTACTCAGGCTGTGCAGGGTAGCACAAGCTTCTTGTTCGAATTCGTTCTCCTTTACCCTCACATCCCATGGGAGTGACATGGAGCAACCTGGGTGAATGCTTTGCATCACAACTGAGGAACCCAACCCCAGCTGCAAGAGAACTTGCCCAGCATTTGCCTGAGAGGGAGATACCCTCTATAGAAATCCTTGAAAAGACAGTCTGGATCTAAAGCTGTCAGTGACTAGTGCCTCCGCTCAGGTGCACAAACCCACACCCATGGAAAATTGTCTATCAGCACTATTATTTCTTCCTCCCCCACTTTAAGTGAAAAAAGATTTATAGGTTAATTTCAGTGATGAGAGAGGAGATAGTATTTTTCAACCATCTATGAAAAACTTTCACCAGAAAAACTGATAGTCTTTTGTGGATATATCTAATAAAAATAATTATGTGGAAATTCAGGAAGCTGTCACTAATCTGTTCTTTGTGACAATGTGACAGTGACTTTTCGTTAGAGTCAGCTAACAAAGTGCAATTTTAAAATCTGTTTAGTTCTTAAAATGCAGTTGTTTAAATCTTCCATTTTTCAGTTATTAAATGTTTTATCCTCATATCAGCTAAGCAAATGTGATAATGCTTTAATAGGTTATATAGTAGTTTCAGAAAAACTTTATTATTTGAACCTCAGAGCACTCCAGTAAGTAAACATCTCTGTTTTATAGGTACAGAAACTGAGGCTTAAAAAAAATTAGGTGGCTTCTGTAAAGTCACATGTTAGTAAAAAAAAATTTTTTTAAATCTGAAACTCCAGCATTTTTTTCTGTGGCTTAGCTGTTTTTTCCTGTTTTTAATCAGTAGTCTGTTTTCAGTGATTTGGACTTTAAAACACATAATTTTGGGTAGAAGTGTCTGTGTGTGTAAACTCATGTGCATATCTAGAATTACAGGTCAGCCAGAGTGTGCCTCAAAATAGATTTTCCAATATATAGCTATCTAGCCCCAGAGACCAATTTTCAAGATTATCTCTGTATTTTTCTTTTTTTTCCCCTGTATTTTTCATTTTAAGTAGTTACATGACAGATACTGGAATAATGAGGAAGGGATCAAGTACTGACGCAAAACTGAAGCTATTTTAACTTAAGGATTAGTGGTGTTTAATTTGATAATACGTAGGGAAGTTGGAAGGACAAATAGAATTAATAGTAGAGGTAAGTTTCATTATGTACTTGATGAATGTTTTGTTTTTAAAGATTTCTTTATTTGAAAGAGAGATTGTGTATGTGCGGGAGTGGAAGGGCAGAGGAAGAGAATCCTCGAGCAGATTTTCTGCTGAGCTTGGAGCAACACCTGGGGCTCTATCCCAGGACCCTGAGTCATGACTTCAGCTGAAGTTTAAGAGTTGTGTGCTTAACTGACTGAGCCACCCAGGCGCCCTGATGAATGTTTTGTCTTAAATAAGATTTTTGTCAGTTAATCCATGCTGCATAGGAAGCATGGAAAATAGAGAAAAATAGGGACGCCTGGGTGGCTCAGTTGGTTAAGCAGCTGCCTTCGGCTCAGGTCATGATCCCAGCATCCTGGGATCGAGTTCCACATCGGGCTCCTTGCTCGGCAGGGACCCTGCTCCTCTCTCTGCCTCTTCCTGCCTCTCTGCCTGCTTGTGTTCTCTCTCTGTTAAAATAAATAAAATAAAATCTTAAAAAAAAAAAAAGAAAATAGAGAAAAATATAAGAAACAGTATAGAAATAAGAATCCCTTATAATCTTGTTAACATCATAATAACAGAGATAAGCACTTTAAATTGTTATGGCCTTCCAATCTTTTCTTTAGTGCCTATATTGAATATAATCAGGATGGTAGTTTAGGGTTTTTTGTTTATTTAACCCTGATATTTTCCAGGTTTTCCAGGGTTCCACAATTTTATGATTGTGGCATAAATACATCTTTCAGTGTCATTATTTTTAGAAAATACAGTTTTTGGCAGCTACGTAATATGATTTTTGTTGGAACTCTTAATATTTATTGAAAACCTTTCTATGTTGGGGGGCTCTTGGGGACTCAGTCAGTTAAGTGTCTGCCTTCAGCTCAGGGCATTATCCCAGAATCCTGGGGTGGAGCCCTGCACCAAGTCCTGCTCAGCAGGGAGCCTGTTTCTCTCTCTGCCCCTCCCCTGCTTGTGAGATGTCTCTCTCTCTCTCTCTCTCTCTCTCTCTCCCCCCCCCCTCAAATAAATAAAAAACGAAAACCTTTCTGTGTTGGGTTTTTTGTTGCTTATGTTTTGCTGTAACAATACAGAGAATATATTTCTGTATAAACCTTTATCATTTTATACTGTTCTTTAGGATAAAATTCTAGAAGTAGAATTAATAAAAGATGGAAACTTCCTTTAGTCTGTCCATACACCATGTCAGTTTGCTCTCCTAAGAGGCTGTATCAATTTTTACCTAATGTATAAGCATCCCTACTTCCATACACGCAGCAGAACTGTTACCTTAAAAAAAAAAAATCAGCTATTTTGATAACTGGAAATGTTACCTCATTTAAACATGCATGTTTTATTTTTATTTTTTTAATTTAAATTCAATTAGCCAACATATAATACATCATTAGTTTTTGATGTAATATTCAGTGATTAATTATTTGCATATTACTACCCAGTGTTCATCACATCACATGCCCTCCTTAATGCCCATCACCCAGTTATCCCATCCCCCCACCCACCTCCCTTTCCACAACCCCCAGTTTGTTTCCCAGAGTCAAGAGTCTCTTATGGTTTGTCTACCTCTCTTGATTTCTTCCCATTCAGTTTTCCTTCCCTTCCCCCAGTGTCTTCTGTACTATTCCTTGTATTCCACATATGAATGAAACCATACGATAATTGTCTTTCTCTGATTGACCTATTTCACTTAGCATAATACTCTGCAGTTCCATCCATGTCAACGTAAATGGTAGGTATTCATCCTTTCTGATGGCTGAGTAATATTTCATTGTATATAAACCACATCATCTTTATCCATTCATTTGTTGAAGGACATCTCAGATCCTTCCATAGTTTGGCTATTGTGGACATTACTGTAGGAACATTGGGGTACATGTGCCCCTTCTTTTCACTATATCTGTATCTTTGGGGTAAACACCCAGTAGTGCAATTGCTGGGTTGTAGAGTAGCTCTATTTTTAACTTCTTGAGGAACCTTTTTTTTTTTAAAGATTTTATTTATTTTACAGTGAGAGAGAGATCACAAGTAGGCAGAGAGGCAGGCAGAGAGAGGGGGAAGCAGGCTCCCCACTAAGCAGAGAGCCCCATGTGGGGCTCGATCCCAGGACCCTGAGATCATGACCTGAGCCGAAGGCAGAGGCGTTAACCCACTGAGCCACCCAGGCGCCCCTTGAGGAACCTTTATACTGTTTTCCAGAGTGGCTGTACCAGCTTGCATTCCCACCAACAGTGTAAGAGGGTTCCCCTTTCTCCACATCCTCACCAACATTAGTTGTTTCTTGTCTTGTTAATTTTAGCCATTCTGACTGGTGTGAGGTGTTACTTCATTGTGGCTTTGATTTGTATTTTCCTGATGCTGAGTGATGTGGAGCATTTTTCTGTGTTTGTTGGCCAATTATATGTCTTCTTTGGAGAAATGTCTGTTCATGTCTTCTGCCCATTTCTTGACTAGGTTATTTGTTTTTTGGGTGTTGAGTTTGGTAAGTTCTTTATAGATCTTGGATACCAGCACTTTTTCTGTTATGTTATTTGCAAATATCTTCTTTCATTCCATAGGTTGCCTTTTAGTTTTGTTGACTATCCTTTGCTATGCAGAAGCTTTTTATCTTAAGTCCCAATGGTTCATTTTTGCTTTTGTTTTCCTTACCTTCAGAGACGCGTCTTGCAAGAAGTTGCTGTGGCCAAGGTGGAAGAGGTTACTGCCTGTATTCTCCTCTAGGATTTGGATGGATTCCTGGATGAAAGACATTTCATTAGAAAGACCTAAATGTCTTTCATCCATTTTGAGTTTATCCTTGTGTATGGTGTAAGAGAATAGTCTGGTTTCATTCTTCTGCATGTGGCTGTCCAGTTTTCCCAGCACCATTTATTGAAGAGACTGTTCTTTTTTCCATTGGATATTCTTTCCTGATTTCTTGAAGATTAGTTGACTGTAGAATTGAGAGTCCATTTCTGGGCTCTCTGTTCTGTTCCATTGATCTATGTTTCTGTTTTTGTGCCAGTACCATGCTGTCTTGACGATCATATGCACATTTTAAATTACTAGTTAGTTCATTAGCAGTTATATTGTGACATTTTTGTTCATATTTATTCATTTTTCTCATTGTTTTATATGTGTTTATGATCCCTTCAAGCTGTTAATTTTTGTCATCAAATGTGTATAAGATCCAGGAGTCATCAGCAAAGAAATAAACATATGAGAATGAATAAGCTCTAAGGGGCGAAAAAATCTGTGGAGAAAAGAACCTAGGATACAGCTGAGTCCTGAGGACAACCTATCCTGAAGGGGATGGGTAAAAGCCAGTAAAGTAAACAAAATATTTGAGTTCAGGAGTTAGGAAAAGCGAACACTGAATGCTTTCTGTTCTCTTAAATTAATTCTTTATTAGGAAATCTTTTGTTTCTTCTCAGAATTTAGTTAAGTAATTCACTAATGTTAGTAAAAATTGTTCTTTGACTAAAAAAAAAAAACGCAGCTAAAGCGATGGCAGGGACTATCTTGTAAATGTTAGTTTCAGTTAATTTTTCAAAGCTTTATGCTGGTGTTTGTTTTTTTTTTTAAACAGTATTATTTGGGAACTATGGCCTTAGTTTTATGTTTATCTCAGTCTAGGTTCTGGAAGGGAAAATCAAGGGTATAAGTATAATCTTTTATTTATTTATTTATTTATTTATTTATTTATTTATTTATTTATTTATTTTTAAAGATTTTATTTATTTATTGGAGAGAGCGAGAGAGAGCGTGCATGAGAGGGGAGAAGATCAGAGGGAGAAGCAGACTCCCCGTGGAGCTGGGAGCCCGATGTGGGACTCGATCCCAGGACTCCAGGATCATGACCTGAGCCTAAGGCAGTCGCTTAACCAACTGAGCCACTCAGGCGCCCTAATCTTGTATTTAAATCATAGATTAACCCTGAAGCAATTTTGGAGAATTTGAATAAAAGTATAAGAACAGAAACAGATGTGTTTTATTTTTTCTTTTAAATTTTTATGTGTTTTAAGACACAAAAAAGCAAAAAGAATATAATCACTGTGTTCCTTTTGCTGCCCAAGAAAGAAAACAAAACAACCAGAGTTGGAGCCCCCTTGTGTACTGATCAAATTCTCCCCTCCCTGCCCCCATTAGCCTGAAGTTTCAGGATATTTACCCTGTATTTTTTACCTATGTCCCACATTCTTTTTTTTTTTTTTAAGTGTTTTAAATTTAAAGTCAGTTAATTAACATATAGTGTATTATTAGTTCCAGAGTACGGTGCAGTTATTCATCAGTCTTAAGTAATACCCAGTGCTCATTATATCATATCAAGTGCCCTCCTTAATGTCCATCATCTGGTTACTGTATTTCCCCAATCCCCTCCCCTCCAGCAGCCCTCAGTTTGTTTCCTATGATTAATAAGAGTCTCTTACGGATTGTCTCTCTCCTGTGTTTTTGTCTTGTTTATTTTTCCTTCCCTTCCCTTATGATCCTCTGTTTTCTTTTTTTTTTAAGATTTGATTTCTTTATTTGACCGAGAGAGACAGTGAGAGAAGGAACATAAGCAGGGGAAGCAGGAGAGGGAGAAGCAGGCTTCCCACTGAGCAGAGAGCCCAATGTGGGGCTTGATCCCAGGACCCTGGGATCATGACCTGAGCCAAAGGCAGATGCCTAACAACTGAGCCACCCAGGCGCCCCTCTGTTTTGTTTCTTAAATTCCACATATGAATGAGATCATATGGTAATTGTCTTTCTCTGATTGACTTCTTTCGCATAGCATAGTATCTTCTGTAGAGATTCATCCTCGTCGTTGCCAATGTCAAGATTTCATTTTCGTTTGATGGCTGAGTAGTATTCCTCTGTATGTGTACACATACTACATCGTCTTTATACATAGGCATCTAGGCTCTTTGCATAGTTTGGCTATTGTAGACATTGCTGCTGTAAACATTGGGGTGCAAGTGTCCCTTTGGATCACTACATTTGTATATTTGGGGTAAATACCTAGTAGTGCAATTGCTGGGTCATATGGTAGCTCTATTTTCAACTTTTTAAGGAACCTCCATACTTCCTAGAGTGGCAGCACCAGCTTGCATTCCCACAAACAGTGTAAGAAGGTTCCTCTTTCTCTGAATCCTTGCTAACATCTGTCGTTTCCTGACTCGTTGATTTTAGCCATTCTGTTTGTGCCACATTCTATACTTCAATCTTTTCTTATTAATTAAACCAGTGTTTACAAAAACTTACTTCTTCAACTGCAATATTTGGATCTAGGAAAAAGTTAAATACATGATTGGATCACTGCTTTTACTTCTCTGTTGTATTTGCTTTCTTTGAATTGTCCAACTTTCCCTAGTTCCATGCTTGGTTTAATCCAATTTTCTACCATTGTGTGATTAATAGAACTCAGAAATCAGAGGATTTCTGAATAGTGGCTGAATAGCTTTTAGTGTTGACACAGGGTGTCCGGGGGAGCAACAGGGCAAAGAGAAAATGCAACAGAAGTAATCAAATGGATTCCTTCTAAAACAACTGACTATGGATGGGGCGCCTGGGTGGCTCAGTGGGTTAAAGCCTCTGCATTTGGCTCGGGTCATGCTCTCAGGGTCCTGGATCAAGTTCCGCATCGGGCTCTGCTCAGCAGGAGCCTGCTTCCACCTGCCTCTCTGCCTGCTTGTGGTCTCTCTCTCTCTGTCAAATAAATGGGTAAAATCTTAAAAAAAAAAAAAAAAGAAAAAAAACCAACTGACTATGGTCAATGCATAGCATCATAAGCAGCTTTTTGACTTTATGGCTGGAGTTTCTAAACTAATTCAACGAAGAATTGCAAAGGGGCTATACTTTACTCATTTGTGCAGAGTATATGACTCATTTGTACAGAATGAAAACGTGTTTATGAAAGACCACATTAGATGAAAGCTGGCATCCAACTTGATTTAGAAAAAAGTGAAAGGCCGTAAATTAATGGAATATTAGCTTTCCTAATGCATGCTGACAAGAGTGTAGTAGAAAGGGTACATGACTTAGGAGATATGGGTTGTGGACCTGGTACTTCCATGGACTCGTGTGTTACCTAGGCAAGTTAATAACCTTACTTTGGATTTCCACTTCCTTATACCTCTCCTGAAATAGAGAGGGGCAGGGTGTAGCACTGTGAGCCATATCTCCGAAGATCTTTTACTTACATAAGTTGACACAAATCTTAAGGTATTTACTCATGAAAAATTTCTTAAGGCTTATGATTTACTGAATTTTCTTAAAATTTTAGGGGCGACATATAAGGAATTTACATAAGACAGCTGTACAAAATGGAGCTGGAGGAGCCTTATTTGTGGTAAGTAATTAGTCCTATTTCTTCAGAATGGAAAGACTTGGAAATTTGAGTAAAACTGTTTTAACAATCCAAGATATCTTAAACACCAATGTCTTATTGTAGTGATTTAAATATAGCTAATTGAATTCATTAAATTTCAAAAGATGTGTGATTCCAGTCGAACCTCTCTGAGTTTAAAGATTTTATTTATTTATTTGACAGAGAGAGAGATCACAAGTAGGCAGAGAGAGAGGGTGAAGCAGGCTCCCCACTGAGCAGAGAGCCCAATGTGGGGCTCGATCCCAGGACCCTGAGATCATGACCTGAGCCGAAGGCAGAGGCTTTAACCCACTGAGCCACTCAGGTGCCCCAGAACCTCTTTTGAGTTTAAATTGACACCAGGGTAGTTCTGAATTTAGATTATTTTTTGGTGAAATTACTGTGAGCCCTAAACCGATTTCTAGTCTCACTTTGAGTTCTTAAAAATCAGTCATATTGGCTGACTAAAGGTTGTGTGGCTGTAACTACGGGAATCCCAAAATGATAACTAGTTTAAAACTTACGGATTTCGGTAATACAGTGAATACATTAGTAGTTCCTTTATATTTTTGGTTTTTAGGGTTTAACTACAGGTAGAGGTCCATGAACTCCCTAGCTTAATGGTACAATTCAGAGATAAGATAATGTATCTCCTTTCTGTGGTAAGACGTAGTTTTCAGGGTTTGATCTTGTGTTATTTAAAGACAATTTAGTGGACTTGTAGGATGATCTAGAATTAGTAGTTCAGTTTTGTTAACTGAGTTATTTCCAGGCTGAATCTTAATAAATGAGTTAGCCATTCTATTGAGTAGATTCCTGCTTTATATTTTTTCATGTTTGTCTAAAAGTGTTAAATTTGCCACAAATTTGAGATCACTGTCCAAAGTTTCCATTTTCTTTTCCTTTTTTATATCCTTGAAAAAGCAGAACTTTAAGAGTTAACATATTGAGGGATTCAGTTCTGTGTTCACCGAACATACTAAACATTAATTGATGTAAGTGTTAATCTCAGTGTGACTCATTGGATTTCCTGTTTACATGCCATTTCTAGTCAGTTTTTGAAGAGGGCCTGTTCTTTTTGTGGAGAAGAAATAAAGCTTGCCATTGGCGAGTTTTTGTTATGTGGGAAGGAGTGGTGCTTTTGTACCTTCCTAAAGTAGTGGGTCTTTTTGATAATCTGTTACATACTTTTTTGGAACAATGCCTGTTATGTGCATACTCAAAATTTTGTGTCTTAATTTTCTAAGTCTTTCAGTGATAGAGTTTTTTTAGTAATTACACTAGAAGATCCTGTTCTCTAATCAAGTTGGATAATACTTTTTTTTGGATTTGGTCCTAAAGCTAGTTCTCTTAATTATTAAAGTGATTTTTAAAGCTTTTCTGAAAATTTCAATTCTGTGAACATTACTTTGTTAATCATATTCATTAAATGTGTTAATAATTAGCCCTTTTTGTTGCAAGGATAGATTATAAAATGTCAGAATTAAAGTGAAGAGATTAAGTGATTAGTAGTGTAGTAATACACAAAGCTGTTCACACTTCTGAGGGAATTTTGATAATTCTGGAAAACATTTTTTCCCTTTATATAGCACAGAGACACTCCTGAGAATAACCCAGATACTCCATTTGATTTCACACCAGAAAACTATAAGGTATGACTAAGTTAACAGAATAATTAATTTACAAAATATTTAATATCTTCCAGATGTAATCAAAATATGTGCTTTTTCTTTGATACAGAGGATAGAGGCAATTGTAAAAAACTATCCAGAAGGACATAAAGCAGCAGCTGTGCTTCCAGTCTTGGATTTAGCCCAAAGACAGAATGGATGGCTGCCCATCTCTGCTATGAACAAGGTACCAAATTCATTTTTGCCTTAGTTTGAAAAGAGGAGAGCCTGTCTATGAATTTCTTCCTTATGTAGAAATTCCTCTGATTGTTATTAATGTCAGAATCTAGGAATTTGAAGCTTTTAATCATTTATGTTTCCTCAAATTTGTGTTTTTGTTGATTCTCTTAATAATGTGGAGAATTGAAAAGGTAGAGCTTTTTATCCTTATAGGAAATAGTAAAGGCATTATAGTGAAAGTAGTTTTCTCTTTTTTCCCTTTTTGAGAGAAATGACCATAATAAAGATAAAAGATTCTGCATATGTATTATTTGCTGTCAAGGTATTCTGAAAATTAATGTGCTGTTTAAACACTAAAATGATGGAGAAAAGGATCTGTTCACAGTTAATATGAAACTTTTTATTTGCATCTTTGGCTACAGGCTTTAATAAAATTTATCTAATACATAGTATTTGATGGTACCCTAGACTTGATAATCAGCAACATACAGAAATGGTATGGGTGACCCACTTAAAGGAGGCTAGTCTATTCATACATATTTTTAAGACTCATTTTTTTCTAATTGGTTTCAGCAGTAATCCACATTTCACATTTATTCATGTTATATTAATATAACTATATTTTTGTGGTATGTTGCAGCAAAATCATATGCTTTTTTAAGAAATATTTATTTATTTGATAGAGAGATCACACGTAGGCAGAGAGAGGGGGGGAAGCAGGCTCCCCACTGAGCAGAGAGCCTAATGCGGGGCTCGATCCCAGGACCCTGAGATCATGACCGGAGCCGAATGCAGAGGCTTTAACCCACTGAGCCACCCAGGCGCCCCCAAAATCATATGATTCACACAAATAATAAGCCATATAATGGAAAATACATTTGACTTTGAGCTAAGAGATCTGGTTTTTCTGTGGACTTCCTTCCTCATCTGCAGTGCAGATTTTGAACTAGGATAGATCTCTTCAAATTATTATGTTATGATTCCTAAGTGATAAGAGTTAGGACTGGACCATTTCCAATTCAGTACATTTTCTACTTGACTATTGCAGAGATTCTGGAATATTTCTCTTTTTTACTTTTTAAATTTTATTAGGCTAGACCATTATCATCTTTCTTAAAGAATAGGATTGTGTTCATTTCATCTAATGGAATGCCATAGGAAGATTTTAAATTTTGTTCATATCTTAATTTGCTTTGAATTTGAATTTGCTCTTAACATGGTTATGGATCATTATTATTTTAGACTGAAAATGTTACAAAGCAAGTTTGGTTGGTACTATACTTAGTAAAATATAGTCAGGTGGGTTTTTTCCCAATAAATCACACAACTCTTTGGGTGTTTTCTAAATTACTTGACATTATTTTTTGTATTATAATAGCAAACTTTCTAAATAACAGTTTAGGTATGTTTCTATTTATAAGTGCTTTTTTTCCTGCAAAAATTGATGTTTTTAAATATTTTATTTTTTTAAAAAAATAATCTCTACACCCAACATGGGTCTTGAACTTACAACCCTGAAATCAAGAGTTGTACGCTCTATTGAATGAGCATGCCAGGTGTCCTCCAAATTCATGTCTTTAATAATGGCAAATGTGTTGGAAACCTTGCTAAATGGTAAACTTAACAGAATGAAATAAAATAAATGACAACCAATGTGAAAATGTTTCACAAATATTGTCCTGTTCTATTTAGAATTGAATGTATATGTGTGAAAGGCAGGGAATAGTGTATAGAGAACAGAATCAAGATTCCATTTTTATATTTGAGACTTGTAATGTTACTGTTTCTTTAGTTCCCCCTCTTCCCAAAGAACCCAACCTTAACAACCAAAACAATATCCAGAAGCTCACACATTAGTTCCTTAACCATTACTAAAGTGTAGAGAGATATACAACAGCACTCCCAGGGGAGCTTTATCAATTTAGGCATCATTGGTAAAGAGCTCCAGCATGTGAGTTTTGAGAGGGCTCCCAGATTCAGAGGTACATGCCTGGTTTAGTGTCACCAAATTAAATTTAGCACAGCCACTTATCTTTCACAAGTGAGCCATGATTAGATGTCTTTTGAGAATCCATTCCTTTAGAATCTATTCTAATATGAGAAAGTTCAACATATTTGTCATTTGAAATGCCATTTAACAAACTTATCTTTCATGTCAAACATGAAATATGTATAATTTTTAAGAATGCCAGACATCAAATCTTATGACCTGATAGATTCATGATGTTAGGTCACCTGGAAAATTATAGCCAGATGATAGTCATGATAGACTTTATGTGGACTGTCCCTAGCAAACAGCTAAAACAACCTTGTTTTCCTTAATAGACTTGGCCTGATCAAAAGAGTTGTAGTCTTTTGGATTGTTCTGGAGAGTTACATACATGTGTGTGTGGTTTGTGTGTATATAATGTGTGTAGATATGTAAGTCAATATAGGCTAATAGGTGAGCTTTGATTCTCACCCCTTTTTTGTGTTGCCATACCATTTGCGTGCAGTGTACATCACCAGTAACATCAAGGCTTTTTGAAAAATTGGTGAAGGGTTGAAAAAATACAAGTATTTAATTTATTGGGGCTTGGTCATCCAATTTAGCCATTTCAAAATTTTAAATTATAAAATATGAGAGTTGAAATGATGAAAGTAGAAATTCTTAACAGTGAAAGAGTTAAAGATTTAGAGAAAAAGAAGATCGTTTTGCAGAGACCAGGCGTGGGGTAAAGTAGAGGAGGTGCTGTAACCATTAGGTTCTGTGCTCTGTGCAATTTAAGTGTAGAGGGACTTATACCTCCCAGATATCAAATACAGGTGTATTTTCTGCTTATGAAGTTTTACATTTTTACCAAATTGAAATTATGCTCTTAAAACATACCTAAATCTCAACTAATAAACATTGTAATTATTTTAAAATTTCCTAACATTTTAGGTTGCAGAAGTTTTACAAGTACCTCCAATGAGAGTATATGAAGTAGCAACTTTTTATACAATGTATAATCGAAAGCCCGTTGGAAAGTATCACATTCAGGTCTGCACTACTACACCTTGCATGCTTCGAAATTCTGACAGCATATTGGAGGCCATTCAGAAAAAACTTGGTATGTAATGTATGGGACACATTGTATTTATAACTTTTATGAAAAATAGGATTGTCTTTCTAGATTTGACCCGTTTCTACCTGAGTTTTCCAATGTTTGCCATCTTATTGGATCTGATATGTACTTCACCAGTAAATTTTTGTCTTACTGTAGTTGCCTACCTGTATTTGTTCTTATTTTGTATTTTTCCTTAGTTCTCAGCCTCAAAGCTGAATTTTCACCTTTTCCCCCCATAGTCATTAAGCATGTTTGAAAAACTTCTGGGGAGGGGTTTTAAAGTTTTCATTGTTGAGAAGTTAAGTTTCACTCATTGTGTAATAATAGCATGTAGTACATAAAAAAGTGATTTTACTGTCCTCGTATTCTTCCACATGAGTCTTGAAACAAGTAAGATACAAGAATAGTAGGAATGCTTCAGAAAAGGAAATTTGAAATAAGATGTTATTACAGTGGCCTTTATAAAATTTTCCATACAAAACTGCCATTGCTGCATTTATAACTCTACATACCAAATGAAGTAAAAGGGAGGTACACTCTAATCATGTTGCTACCGAATATAAAGTATTTGCATGTTGTAAAAATAGTTGGGCTGTATTGAAGTATATAAAACAGAAAACTGAAGCCTGCTCAAAAATTTCACCCCTGCAAATTCTGATAATAGTTGGGTATAATTAGTTTTAGATTTTATGTTGTTTTGCTTATTTTCATTATAAAAGCAAATACATCTTATTTGCTTTTTGCACTTTATTTTGGCTGTAGCATATGTATTTTTCTAAGTTATTCTGCAATTACTTTCACGCATACATATCTTTGCATGATTGTCCTATTGTACACCGAGGTTATTTACAAGAATAGAATTGCTGAGTCAGATTTTACTATATTTTGCCAAAATGTCTTTCCTGAAGATATGAGAGTACCTGTTTTCCTCATAGTCTTAATGATCTTTGACATTAGCACTTTTCTGAGTCTTTGCCAATCTGACAGTGTGACTGATTTTAGTAGGTTAACTATCACAAAATGAAAATACTATATTCTGATACACTGCTGTATAACAGCAAACACTGAAGATATGAGTCCCCTGAAATCTTGTTTTTAAAGGAATAAGTCCATTTAAGAAATCCTTGAATGTTCTAGTATAACTATACAAAATTGTTTTGTTTAAGAAAGTTAATGTTCTTAAATAGTTTTTGTATACTTCTGTAATTTGTTGTTGTTTTCTTCAGCCACATTGCTATTTAAATATAACTTAGTCCTTACAGTGATTATTTATATTTTTAGGAATAAAGGTTGGGGAGACTACACCTGATAAACTTTTCACTCTTATAGAGGTGGAATGTTTAGGGGCCTGTGTAAATGCACCAATGGTTCAAATAAATGACAACTACTATGTGAGTATTCCATTTAATATAAATTAAAGTTGTATGATCTCATATTTAAAATATTTAAATTTTTGGTTTTCTATCGTGTAGATATTGGTTTCTGAATTACTCATTTAGAAGAAACTGTTGGCATAAATATCCAGAAGGGTTTTTTTTTCCAAAGTTTATCAAAAAACAAAGAATTGAAAAGCTTTGCATAAAAATGTCAAGTTTAGCTTCCACACTGCTGTCCACCAGAAGATTTTTAAAAACTATCTTTAAACATTTATGCATTTAACTCTAGGAGAATTTAAAAGCTTTTAAATTGTGAAACACAGAAATACAGAAAATAACCCCCAAGATTTAAAAGATAACTTTATCATACTTACTGTTACTAGGTACTATTTTTATCATTATTTGCAGAAATAAGCCAGAGATACAGGTAAACCACCTCTATGCCCCCGAAATCCTATTCCTTTCATTTCCAGAGATAACCACTGTCATAAATTTAGTGTGTATTCTTCCTGTACATGTTTCTAAACTGTTTGAGTATATGCATCTAGCCATACTAACATATTATATTGCTTGTTTTAAAAATTTTAGAGATGGTATCATTACTCTAAGTACTGCTTTAGCTGGACCTCATAAGTTTTGATTAAGTAACATTTTATCATTTAGTTATAAATATTTTTAAATTCACATTTTAAAAATATTTGAGACAGAGCAAGATAGAGCGAGCATGTGTGGGGTAGGGGGAGGCGCAAATGGAAAGGGAGAAGCACGCTCCCTGCTGAGCAGGGAGCCAGACGTGGGGCTCAATCCCAGCACCCTGGGATCATGACCTAAGGCGAAGGCAGACACTTAACCGACTGAGCCACCCAGGTACCTGTAAAATATGCATTAATGATTTCTCCTTTGGCCTGTGTTTTTTAGAAGTATTAGTCTCCCAAGTGTGTGGAATTTTCTAGTTCTCCTTTTAAAAGATTTCTTGCTACCCTAATTATATGTAATGGTTTTCATCCATAATATTGTTAGTTCATACTTCTTAGAAACTTATTAGTGGAAATTAAGTCCTGCATTGAGTGTGGATTCTTCAGGAAGGTATTTGCTTTGCTTCTCTCTTGCTCCTGTAAATACTAACGTTCCAAAAGAAAGCTCCTCTCCTTATACCCTCCCCTGTTGCTCCAATATGTAAGGTTCTAGACTAGCAGTTCTTTTTGAGGGACAGTTTAATTTCTAGTTTGTCCCTGAGGAATTAGCCTTTTAGGTTCTTAACTTTGTGTACTTGGGATGTCTCTTGTAACATGCAGCTTTGGCTCTTGACTCTTTGAGTTATGAAACTCTGAAACCAGGTCTGCTTGGTATTCCACTTGTCTTCTGGGTTTTCATTGAGTTTTTGGCCTCTGGGTATTACTAGCTTGTCAGCATGTTCAGAAAATTTAAAGTTTTTTTTTTTTTTTTTAATTTTATCCAATATTTTTAGTTTTTTATAGTGGTGGGGTGTTCAGTCAGGATACCTATGGCAGTCTGACCCTAGTCTGCCGTAATGCCTGAAATGGAAATCTTTTTTTAAATGAAGATGAAATTTGATTTCTTTGGGTGTTTAGATTTCTAGGGTAGTCTCATTCCCTGTAGTGATTTTCTCCATTTTAATGATCAGAGATTCAAATTTATCTTCTCTATTTCCCATACTTTAAAAAAAATAAAGTCCTTTATGGCAACAATTTTGCCTTCTCCCACATTTCTGCAGTTTACTTATAGAGTACCTTGATTTAATTAGGAATTAGTCAAGACTTTGTGTGAATATAATTTAAATATAATAGCCTATGGATTTATCCAAGAGATAAAAATTAGTAGTGGTATGGTTTTTGGCAAGGCAGTTTGTTTATTTATTTATTTATTTATTTTTAAGATTTTATTTATTTGACAGAGCGAGATCACTGATAGGCAGAGAGGCAGGCAGAGAGAGAAGGGGAAGCAGGCTCCCCGCTGAGCAGAGAGCCCGATGCGGGGCCCCATCCCAGAATCCTAAGATCATGACCTGAGCCGAAGGCAGAGGCTTAACCCACAGAGCCACCCAGGCGCCCCTTTGATTTTGTTTTTTAATCCGTATCCAACATTGGGCTTGAACTCAGGACCCTGAGATCAAGAGCCACCTGCTGTACTGACTGAGCCAGCCAGGGACTCTCAAGGTAGTTAACTTTTATGGATCTCAGTTTTCTGGTGGATAAAATGAAATAGTCATGTAAACTTTGATTGGATCCTGCATAGGAAAAAGCCAGCTATGAAAAATATATTTTGAGGGTAGTTGGTAGATTTTGAATATGGACTTGACATTTGATTAAGGAATTATTTTTAGTTAATTAGGTGTGGTAGCATTATGTTATGTAAGAAAACATTCTTGAGGTGCCTGAGTGGCTCTGTCAGTTAAGCGGCTGTCTTCAGCTTGGGTCATGATCCCGGGGTCCTGGGATTGAGCCCTGCATCAGGCTCCCTGCTCAGTGGAGAGCCTGCTTCTCCCTCTCCCTCTGCCTGCTGCTCTGCCTACTTATATTCTCTATCTTTGTGTCAAATAAATAAAAAAACCTTTAAAAAACAAACAAAAAAAAGTTCTTATTCTTCGATGTCTGCTGAAGTATCAGGAGTGAAGTGTCATGATGTCTGCAACTTACTTTCAAAATGGTACAACCAAAAGTGGGGGTGCTTGAGTGCTATATGTAATGCAAATATGGCAAATTAAAAATTGTTGAATACAGATGGTAGGAATATGGGTATTCATGTATATTTTTAAATTTTTGTAATAGTTGGGGGAGATAAAATCATTAGATGACTTAAAGATTCCTTTTAGCTATGAGGTTCTGAACATTTGTTGAACCCTAAGCAGTTTGAAAGCAGTGTTTTATTTTTCTAAATGTTTAATCATTAAACAAATACTAAAGAACTTCTGTGTGGTGAAGCACGGAAGATGGAGGGCTGAATCATGATTTCTCTAGCATAGTATCAGAGTCCTATAAAAGACTTTAGGTACTTAACAGTTTTAGAGAGGGAGTAGGAGTATGGTTTGGGCATTTTTCTTTTAATCTTACCCATTCTGTTGACACTCTCTTGATTAAACCTAGGGTGCAAGTAGGCACATGGGCATGTGTGTCTGTGTGTTTCAATTGTATTTATTATTTTAAATATCAGAACCTTTTCTTGAGGTAAAAATTTTACATAGGTACATAGTGTATAAAATATAGAGCTGCTGTCATTGAAATGGGGAGTGGAGGGTCAGGGTTATTGAGATAGGTTCTAAAAATAATTTCTTTTACCTTCTGTTCAAAAATTAAGTGAATTTGGAAACAGGGCAACTTTTACCTGGGAAAGAAAGAAGATATCTTGAGAGTATTATATCTTCAGGTTAGAGAGAGATGTTAGACATCTACTTTTATGTTATTGTGACTGCTGGTGCTTAACTACTATTTGCATCTCACTGTTTCTTCAAGGACATAGCATTTATTGAGCATGTGTCATGGCACTGTTCTGTTTTATATATTTTCTCACTGAATCCTCAAAAACATTCTTGAAGTAGGTTTACAAGTGAAGAAACAAACTTAAGGAGGCTGAATAACTTACTGAAGATTACTGGCTATTAAATGTTGGAGCCAGTATTCAAATGCAGAACTTTCTCACTTTAAAGTACTACTTTGTATTGCCTCTTTAGCTGCAGCTCTTCCTGCATACTGCATTTAATAGTATATACTATATATACAGGAGTTAATCAGGTACTGCTACCTTGGTGACTTAACTTGGGAGCTGAGAAAGACAAATAATAAACTAACTGATAGTAGGGATTTACAGAGATTTCAGTAGTAGGAAGTAATTTTAATATGACTGTTTTAATTTTTTTCCTAGGAGGATCTGACACCTAAGGATATTGAAGAAATTATTGACGAACTCAAAGCTGGCAAAGTTCCAAAACCTGGGCCAAGGTATGCTTTTATTTCTATACAATAAAGTTTAATAGCTTAACCTAATGTATACTTAATCTAAAAAATTTTATCCCTAATGGCACCTTGGGTGGCTCAGTCAGTTAAGCATTTGCCCTCAGCTCAGGTCGTGATCCCAGGGTCCTGGGATTGCCCCCACCCACCCAATCAGACTCCCTGCTCAGTGGGGAACCTGCTTTTCCCTCTTCCTCTGCCTGCAGCTCCCCCTGCTTGTGCTCTCTGTCTGTCAAATAAACCAAATAAAATCTTAGAAAAAAATTTTTTTAAGATTTTATTTTATTTATTTGACAGAGAGAGAGAGATCACAAGTAGGCAGAGAGGCAGGCAGAGAGAGAGCGGGGGAAGCAGGCTCCCCGCTGAGCAGAGAGCCGGATGCGGGGCTCGATCCCAAGGAGCCTGAGATCATGACCTGAGCCGAAGGCAAAGGCTTTAACCCACTGAGCCACCCAGGAGCCCCAACTCAAGATAACGTTTATACCTCTTCTAAATGATAGCTCTTCAATTACTTAAAATAGGTGTCTTTTCCCCAAATCTTTTTCTCAGAATTAATGTCTACTGTTTCATTTTTTTCTTTATATGACCTAGTTTTGGTTTCCCTCTTCGGTAGCTTTTCTGGTTGGCTAAGGACTTTCACATGGTAATTACACTAATCACGGTATTTGAGCTATGTACTGAGCAGTGCAGAGCATTGTGGGACTCTCTTCTTTGTTCTAGACATTATGCTTATAATAATACAGCTGAATTACATCAACTCTCCCTTCAGGTACATTTCACCAGTAATTGCACTTAGAGTCAGTTAGAATGTCTAGACCTTTTTTTTGGTCTAACTTCCAACAGTGTTCATCCAGGTTGTTCCCATATTGCAGTTGTGTTACAATAATTACTTTTCTTTCAATTATGAACCTGAACTTTTGCTGCTAAACAAACCCGTTCCATATCTTAGTGCTTATATTGCTCAGAATTTTTTTCTAATACTAGCAAGTGTTTTGTAGTTTTATATAGTTGTAAACCCATTGATTTTTTTTCTGCTTATGCCATATAATTTTCCTTCTCTCCATGTATTTGTAGGTTTTAATGGCCATATAGTATTTTAATGTATTAAGAGAACTATGATGTGCCATTTATTCCTGTTTTAAATGTTTTCCTGCTGTTTGTAATAAATAGCAGTCTGTGTACTCTCTCAAGAGGTAGATAGGGGCCCAGACACGTTGAGTTGAATGCTAAATATAATAAAAGCTGTTGAAGGAGTGTTTTCAGCAGGAAATGATGTGTAATCTTGTTAAAATTATTGTGCTAGTTACTGTGTAGAAAATAATTCAAAATTTAGTGCATGTTCTGGGGTGATTTTTAGCTTTTTGGTCTGAGCGCCTCAGTGGTTCCTTTAACTAAAAAGATTTGGTTTGAGAAAGAACAGTCACTTTGTTTGGGACAGGTTAAAGTTGAGATGCCTCCTAGGCATCCATGGTAGAATACTGAAAGGTATATTTTACCTTGGAATTTAGGAACCAGATTAGGACTGGAAATATGAATTGGGGATTCATCGGTTATTATAGATGGTAAAAGCCATAAGGCTGGATGAGATTACTGGGGATGAAATTAAACTAATTTTATTGGTGTTCTTAACATAGGATACTATAACATCATTGTATTTTAATGAAACAGTTAACTAAGTGCCACAGTTAAGCATTCTTAATATCTAATAATAGAGATACTGTTTATCAGTAATTATAAATAGTTCTTCACTGGGATTTTTTTGAGTGTTCTAGATTTGAGCCAAAAACTTTAGAATTACTGATTTCTGAACCTATTTTTATTTCCTATGTATCCCCTCTTATTTAAAAAGAGATGGGGCACCTAGGTGGCTCAGTCAGTCGAAGGGCCTACACTTGGTTTCAGCTTAAGTGATGATATCAGGGTCGTGGGATGGAGCCCCAAGTCAGGCTGTGCTCGTGGGGAGTCTGCTTGAGGATTCTCTCTCCCTCTGCCCCACCCACACGCTCTCCCTCTAAAATAAATAAATATTTAAAAAAATAAATAAAAAGCAGAGATAGAAATCTACTTATTTTCAGTAATTGCAGAGCATCTACCAGTGGTGTCTGTAGAGACGGTATTTGGACATGGGAGTTATAGAATGCCTTCCCAGCATTGGAAGACAAAAACTTTTCTTCTCCTTCCTCAAGTTTTTTGGTTATATAGTATAATGAAAAAGACTACAATGATAGTAACCAAAATATAATTATAGTAATACTTTAACCAAAGTTGGGTAATTCTTTTTTTATTAGTGTTTTTATAATATAGCACTCTGCTCCCATATGTAAAAGAGGTGCTCATTGTGCATCTTTGAGTAACCAGAGATATTAAATTGGTTCAGCAGTACCTGATTTCTGAGTACTGTTACCAGGTCTATCCTGACCAAAATCAGTAAAAGATTCGTTTCTGTGTGTTTCAGAACTGCTTTTTTATGTTTTTGGTAAATGACAGGTAGAAAGGAAGTATTAAACTGATGGTAAGGCATTGTTTTATTTTGATATTAAATATTTGTGCTGAGATTGTCATTTTCATTTTTTATAAAGTGCTGAAAACAACTTATTAACCTGCTTTGAAATTAATAATTAAGAGGTAGAAGTTGTTTTTTAGTATGGTTAACTAAAACTAGTTGTAAATCCAGTTTGAATTCTTCATATTTAGTTTTATAAAGTTACCTTTTTGCAAAATTCTATGGTGTACAGATAATATGGTAAAGAAAATATAGGTCATTGCTGATGGATAACTCTAGACTATAAAGTCACTTTTGTTTTTTTATACTAAAAGTAGAGGGCAGTGGTGGGTATATCTCAGCAATATTAAAAGGATAAGCACTAAACTTTCATAAACTAGCTCTTCTTTAAAAAGTACTTTTAAGCCATAATCAGTGTACAGAAAGGCAAAGTTTTCTGGAATGCAAAGGAGTTAAAATGATGAATGTACAAACAGTGTTGGAGTGGCTTAAAAACCGGATTTATCTTTTGAGTTGTAATAAAAACAATAGGTGATTGTTTAATAGGTAATAGATGGCATTTTAAACATGACACTTGAGGTGAATCATTTTTTGTTTTTTTTATGAAGTTAAAACCCTACTGTAAATTGTTAATGGAAGGGCTAGATCCCTGCTGCTGGTGTCAGATGCATATTTACAGATAAAATGAGGGAAAAGTTGTATGATTAATAGATGAAACAATATGTGGATTTTACAGCCTATAACATTTTTTTAAAAGATTTTATTTATTTGACAGAGAGAGGGGGAAAGCAGGCTCCCTGCTGAGCAGAGAGCCTGATGCAGGGCTCGATCCCAGGACCCCGAGTTCATGACCTGAGCTGAAGGCAGAGGCTTTAACCCACTGAGCCACCCAGGCCCCCTAGCCTTTATAGCATTTTAATGTGCATTCTGTGAAGGGTGAGGGAAGGAGAAAGTTTGGAGGCAGACATAAGAGGCCATTAAAACTTCCCTCCCTAAAGTAGGTCATGGGACTGTAATTGCATGGAACAAACTTTACAAAAATGGACCAGATCACTCTTGAAATTACTTTCTTGTACAAAAATCCACAATTCCTTGAAGAGTTCAGGCAGTATGCATGATTAATTCTCCCATTTATTGTTCTCAAAACCTGTTTATAATCTTCCTAAGTCAGTTCTTTGTGTTGGTAAAGAAGGTAGCTGAGCTTAAACCATAGAGGGAACCTAGTAAAGGGGAAGAAGAAAGGTCCTCCAAATAATTTCAGTCAAAATAATTAGCAGTCAACGAGCAGTGGGTATTACCTGTATTATTAGTTAACATAAAACAATTACAAAGCCAAATACTGTTTTTTACTCAAGTTAGGTATCACTGTTGCCACTTACCCTACATTAATTTTAGATTCAGACAGATAGCTCACAGTTGTTTTTTGATCTGGTTTTCATAGTGAGCCTATAATGCAAATATATTAATTCCTGACTTTGTAGGCACTCTTCATTACAATACACACTTGCTTACTTGCATTGTGTAATGTAATAGCTTGAAAGATCTTAAAATGATTATGTGGTATTCTAGTCCTGTCCCCTGAACAAAAAATGATTTCCTGAGGCTCTAAAAAACTTGCAAGATTGACGACAGAATGTGAAGGGCAAAGCAAGAAGGAGTAAAAAGATGTAAATTGAACAATTCTTCAGGAACAGGTTAAAATTAACAAAGCCAGGAAATAGGAGGGGTGAAATAGGAGTAGGTGCTGAGCTGGGCTCTAGCGACAGAGGTCAGACAGAGGCAGAGGTGAGTGATTACCTGGGAAAGTATGTGTGGGGGTGAACAAAAGACAGGTTGTTCTACCTCTGTGCTTGCCTCTCTTCATAGATTCCTTCCTCAGGACCTGTTCCTGTTTTCTTTGTGGCTATGGGTAACCACTGTGGTCTGGAACCGGTTTTGGAAAAGTTAATAGTACTAATATTGCTTTTATTTTATTATTATTATTTTTAAAGATTTTATTTATTTATTTGATAGAGAGAGAGAGATTATAAGTAGGCAGAGAGGGGGGAAGCAGGCTCCTCGCTGAGCAGAGAGCCCGATGCGGGCCTCGATCCCAAGAGACCCTAGGATCATGACCTGAGCCGAAGGCAGAGGCTTTAACCCACTGAGCCACCCAGGCGCCCCTTAATATTGCTTTCAAAAATAGGAATACCAATATATACTTTGTTTCCAGTGCCCCTAAGGAACACCCCCTCCTAAATCTTCAAATTCCCATTTCCTTTAATTCCTCTATTTATTTCCAAATATATAAGTTTGTATTCTTTTCTCTTCAGTGGATCTCAATCTGAATAAAATTCAAATATAAAAAGAATAAGTGTAATGCTTTAATTTATTAAAACATTTAAAAAAAAGATTTATTTTAGAGAGAGGGAGAGAATCTCAAGCAGACTTCTCACTGAGCCCAATGTAGGGCTCCATCCCACAACCCTGAGCTGAAATGAAGAGTCAGATGCTTAACCGAGACACCCAGGTGCCCCTAAAGCAGGATTTTAAAAAATATTCCCTGGATCTCACTTATTTTCTTAAAGTTCTTAGCTCTGATTCTTGGACAGGTGGTGAAATCCCCTAAGCCTTCATTTCTGATCTGTAAAATAAGGCCAGTATTACTTATCTCATGGCATTGTTTAAATGAGCTAATAATATATGTACACTGCTCAGTAAACAGGAACTAGTGTTACTTTTATATTTTTCATATTTATGGTGAGTTTTGGTATGTCTGTTTTCATATTTAACTTTTGAAAATCTTGCAGCAGTTGAAATGTTTGAATTAAATAATCTATGCAACTTTTCTATGAAAAATAGTTACTGGGCTATTTTGAAGTAATTATTTTTTAAGTAAAGATTTATAAATGGTAACCATTAATAGTTTAATGTTACGTGCTCTTTTCAGGAGTGGACGTTTCTCTTGTGAGCCAGCTGGAGGTCTTACCTCTTTGACTGAACCACCCAAAGGACCTGGCTTTGGTGTGCAAGCAGGACTTTAATTTATATTCAACTGTAAATATTGTTACTGGAGAAATAAAATTCAATCTTCTATCTACATAACCTTTTTATGTTATTTGTTCATTTCATGGTGTATACCTAGCAACTTGCTACTATAAGTGTCATGTTGAAACTTCAGAATACCATTTTAGTCTTTTGCTATCTCTGGCAAAATATGAAGACACTATTTCATAATTAGTTAATAGTCACTCTAATATCATGCATTTTCAACTGCCAGGTCACTTTTATCAATAACATCAGATATATTACTTCACAATAATTTTACTCTCTCATCTTTAACTAAAGCCAAGCTTAACATGATCTTTCTATAGACCTTGTTTACATTAGTACTCCCTTTAAACATTTTTAGATTTACAGCACATAATTGTTACTCTATTTCCAACTGGTTAAGTGACACCGCAAGAGGAGGTCTAAGGAGGATAAAGCAGTTACTCTAGAAATACTATTTATCATTTTTATAAAAGGAAGGCACTTTGTTTTTGTATACCACAAGTATATAAAAACTGGGCAAAGAGACTAGAAGTACAATTTGAGTCAGAAAGAGCAGTCAATAAGCAAAATACTCTTCAGCTGAATGCATATTTCAACTTAGAACAAAGCATAAAAAGTGTGTATTGTATACATTCAAGAAACTAGCTATGCTGTGTTAGTATTTCAAATTGGAAAAAAAATTAAGAGCTTTAATGCAGGGATAAATCTAAATCCAACTATTTCAGGATTTCTCAAAGTCATTGTCTGGCCTTGTTCTTATGGTACACTAACCAGTCATTAGTAGTAATTATGATGCTTAAAAACATGGTTATTTTTAAGAATATCTTTAAAAATTAGTTTTTGCTTTTTACCTGAGAGGGTAAATAATAATAATTTCTTAAGTGGCATAGAAAGGTAACACACATTCTTCTGTCCTAGGGCCCTCCTGACCTATTGGCTTTTATAAAAATGCCTTATTTTGATGTAGTTTTTTTTTTTTACAAGAAAAATTAGAGGGGGAAGCTTCAAATACTGGGTGAAAAAAACAGATATGTATTAAGAATATGCACTGATTATCAATTTTTATGTAATATTTTAGAAACAAAATTAATTTTAATTATTGTAACTACAGGCATACTGTTATGCCATTATCAAAACATATTCTGTAGTTCTTAGATCATCACATCGTATTGTAGTAGTGTATATTAGATTTTGAGTCTTGCTTAATTTTTTCACCTAATTTTCTTGAAAACCCTATCAATAAAGATAGTTATCTGATTAGCTTTAAAAACACCTGGCAGGTATAATTTTATTATAATCCAAAATGGTTTCAAAATGTATATGAACACACTGATTAAAATTTCTTTGCCCATTTTTGGAGATGACAGCTATATCCTAGCCTATTTCTCAAACTTGTAGGGAGAGGTAGGCATCGTTTGTGTGTTTACCTCATTTCCTCTTCTCAATTCCTAACTGTGCTGTTATTTATTTATTTGACAGAGAGAAAGAGATCACAAGTAGGCAGAGAGGCAGGAGAGGGAGAGGGGAAGCAGGCTCCCTTCTGAGCAGAGAACCGGAAGCAGAACTCAATCCCAGGACCCTGAGATCATGACCTGAGCTAAAGACAGCGGCTCAACCCACTGACCCACCCAGGCGCCCCTCTCTGCAGTTTTTTTGTTTTTGTTTTTTTTAAAGATTTTATTTATTTATTTGAGAGACAGAGAAAGTGAGAGAGAGCAGGAGAGGAAAGAAGGTTAGAGGAAGAAGCAGACTCCCTGTGGAGCTGGGAGCCCGATGTGGGACTCGATCCCAGAACTCAAGGATCATGACCTGAGCTGAAGGCAGATGCTCAACCAACTGAGCCACCCAGGCGCCCTTTTGGGTTTTTTTTAAAAGATTTTATTTATTTATTTGACAGAGATCACAAGTAGGCAGAGAGCCAGGCAGAGAGAGAGGGGGAAGCAAGCTCCCTGCTGAGCAGAAAGCCCAATGTGGGGCTCCCCGACCCTAGGACCCTGAGATCATTACCTGAGCCCAAGGCAGAAGCTTAACCCACTGAGCCACCCCGGCATCCCTGTGCTGTTTTTTTTAAAAAGGGGGTATTTGAGGAGGAAATCTTATTGCTGTTTAATGACAAAAACAATTTATTCTCTCTACTGATAAAGAATCTAATACCAAGATTTTTTTTGGTATAGCAACTACTAAAAGCTACTGATTGCTCACAATTACATGCTGTAATTGGATGGGGCCACCACTCCAGAAAATCCTACAACACATAATAATAGTTATAAGCATATTTGCTGCAGAAGCATTACATATGTATAGACTAAGTCATATAACAAGCTACGATCTGAGATTGTATTTTTCATTTATTACATTCACCTTCCTGAAGTATAGCAGGATTTTTTAAATGACCTGATTTAACTGGACTTAATGTAGCAGAACATAAAGGCAGTTGATTATAAAGGTGTGAAGAACTAAGTAGGCTGGTAAGAAAGTAAATTTTGCAGAATGGCTTCTAAGTCAGATAAATACAGTTGACTCCGTGCCCAGCGTTAGGGGAGGGGGGGAGGGCAGTTAGGGGCACCAACTCACCTCTGAATTGAAAATCCTCCTATAACTTTAACTCCCCTCAAGATATAACTACTAATAGCCTGCTGTTAACTGGTAACATAAACAGTTGATTAACACATTTTCTATGTTACATGTATTATATACTGTATTATTGCAATAAAGTTACAGAAAATGTACATCTGCATTCCCACACTTATTTAAAAAAACCCTCATTTATGAGTAAACCCACCCAGTTCAAACCCATGTTCAAGAGTCAACTGTATACATTTTTTTTTTTTTTAAAGAGTTTTTTAATTTATTTATTAGAGAGAGAGTAAGAATGAGAGGGGAGAAGGTCAGAGGGAGAAGCAGACTTCCCGCAGAGCCGGGAGTCCCCGGGACCCCGGGATCATGACCCGAGCTGAAGGCAGCGGCTCAACCAACTGAGCCACCCAGGCGCCCAACTGTATACATTTTTTAAGTGTCTGCTTAACTTTGGCTAAGACTGAGGTTTAATGCTTGGGGTCCTTGACCTTTCAGTACTATTATGCAAACTGATAATTTACCCACTTGCTGAAGACTTGAGCCAATGAAAAGACAGGGCTATACAATTAAAAAGTCTTAGCAGCTTACTAACCAACTAGCTTGTGGATATAAACTTCAGACTTATTTTGAGACATCTGTCTTTAATAGCTATAATAATAATGTCTTGATTTATATTTCTAGTTTCACACTGAAAAGAAAAATTAACTCCTCTTGCCTTCCTAAGTATCATTTGGACCTTTTGAGTAAAAAATTGTGGCTGATTTATAATTTGCTCATATAATCTTAATACAAACTTCATAGAGAAATTTTTTTGCTATTAGTTGTCCCGTTGAGTGTAGTCAATACAGTGCCCTGGAGCACAGTTGCCTTAGGAATCTTTCATATATTCAGTGGTTTTAAGTAATAAGGTTGTACATACAGTCGTTGCCATAAATTATGGCTAATTTACTTAAGCAAATTCAAGATTACCTACATTTCAATTTTGAAGTGAGGCAGTGCTATAAAAATAGCAATTGCCATTGCCATCAATACTAATGACCATGAGTTAAATGAGAATTCAGTGACTTGAAGAGATGTGAGTTGTTTAAACTTTTAGTAGGTTTCTTTGTATTTCATGCCATAAATATCCATATTAAATGTAACTGTAGGGGCAGAGGGGTGGCTCAGTGGGTTAAGCATCTGGCTCAGGTGCTGCACGGGGCTTCGGGGCTTCGTGCTCAGTGGGGACCCTGCTTCTCCCTCTCCCACTGCCCCTCCCCCTACTCGTGCTCTCTCTCGCTCTCACTAAGATAAAATCTTAAAAATAAATAACATTATTTCACCTCTAGCCTAAGGTGCTCTCTTACTCTTCATATTGTACCTAGTGTTTTACAGGTGGGAGAAAACAGGAAACTAGGAGGGGGAAAATTGTGATCTTTAATGCAAAGTTATGCTTTATAGAATTTGCTGGGACTTAACTTCGTGTCAAGTCTAAAGTGTCACATCATCTGTAGACAAATCTGTAACTCCATTAAATCATAAAATAGGTGCTGTAGTTCAGAGACCATTAATGATGAGGGAGGCGGTTTCTGTCCAATTGTGTGTGTAACCCCTTTGGCGGTTAAATAAAGGCATGAACAAACTGGCAGATTAACCTCGATGTAAAGAAAAAGCGTTCAGAAGTTGTCAGAATAAAATGGTTTCCATCAGATTATGTAACCCCTTTGGTGATTAATTAAAGGAATGTACAAACTGTCGCAGACTAACCTCGATGTAAGTAAGAGTCCAGAAATAAAGAGTACCCGCTGCTGGTGCGCCGAGACCGTAAATTTTCCTCACGCACTCTTCTCCAATACTTGAGCAGTTCCCTCTGAAATACTATCTCGGATGTAGAGAAAATTCTTTCTCTAAAAAGGTCACTCGAAGGTGTGAATGGGAGAGAGTATAGGGGTGGGGGGAGAGTATGGGGGGTTCGCGATGTCCCCGCGCCAGGTGCACGTTAATGTACTTTCGAACTGGCACTGGGGCCCCACCTGGCACAGGAGCGCGGGCGCGTCAGGGCTCCGCGGAGCTCCCGGCACGCGTCCGGGTTCCCCCCGGAGCCAGTGCAGGTGCAGTCCCGCCAGCGCGCAAGCGCACTGCCGCGCGGCCGTGGGGGTCCCGACGCGCCCTGCGTCTCCGTACACGCCGGGCCAGCCATTCGCAACTGCGAATTCAGGGGAGAGATACCCTGCCCCGGTCTTTAGACCTATTTTCCCGGGCTCGGCCTCACAGATTTGCCCACCCGCCCTACAAAAATAACACGTGAATACCCTGTGTTCAGCCTCTTCGCCGCCGTCGCCGCCATTTCCAGAAGTTTCCAGTCACATCCACGGCCGTGGTCGCCACAAAAAGAAACTGCAGAGCTCTCCGGCCCCGTAGCGTCAGCGGAGCCAGCGCTGCTTTCTTCCGCATCCCTAGGTTCCCCCTCTGTTTTCGGGACAGTGTCGGCTGAGGGAGACGGCGACACCTGGGTGGGGTAGGGAGAGGCCCAAGCAACGAGAGAGGAGTTCCGGCCTGCACCCCCGCCGCCTCTCACTTGGTACCTTCCGACTCCTCCGCCCCGCGGCTCGGGAAGCTTCTCCGAAGAGCTGAAAGAGCGGCGAGGTAGCGGGGAGGGGCCGGCGGAAGGGGCGGGCGGGCGCTGGGGGCGGGGCGGTCACGCCGCCCGTCCCGTGCCCGCGGAGTCACGTGCCTGCGTCGCAGCCAATCGCCGGGCAGCGCTGTCCTGGGAGCGAGGAGGCTGTGGTGAGAGACGGACGGAGACCGGAGATGTTTTCAAGCCCGGCCTCCGCGGCGTTCGTGGCGGTTGCAGCGGCGACGAAGACAACGACAGCGACGGCAACACCGAGGCACTCATTCAGGGGGTAAACCCTCCTGCGCCGATCGTGCCTCGGGTCCGTGAGGGTGAGGGGGGCGTGGCGACAGGCGAGGAGGAAGGAGGGGCGCGGTTTCGAGCCCCGTCCCCGGCGCTTGGGAGGAGACCCCTCAGTTCTGCGCTGCTCCCGTCCCCCCTCCCCAGAGCAAGGTAGGGGACGCACCCTGCCCACCTTGCCCACCCTGTCTCGTGCCGACCGGCCTGGCCAGGCGCGGCCCGCGGCGCCGCTGGCCTGACAGTGACAGGCCGTTAGTGGCCCCGACGCGGATCCGCCCCGCCCGCCGCCGCCCCTCAGGAGTCCCGAGGAGCCGCGGCTGGGCCGGGAGCTGCCAGCAGGGCGGGGGCGGTGCGGGGGGACTCGGCGGGGCAGCCCCCGCCGCCGCTCCCGGGGCTGGGCTGCCGCCGCCTCCCGGAACATGGCGGGGCCGGGAGGAGCGTGTGCGTGCGAGTGTGCGCGGCCCGAGAGGGCGCCGCCGGCGTGCCGCGGCCGGACCCGGCGGGGCGGGGCGGGGGTAGGGGCGCGCCCAGCCCGCCGCCGCGCGCGCCCGCCCGCCGGGAGCCAGGGTGCGGGCGCGGCCGCGGGAGACGTCTGCGGCCGGCCAGAGGGAGCTTCGGAGGTACCCGGGTCCGGGGGAGAGGAGGATGAAAGGGAGAAGGGAAATTGCCGCTTTAATAGTCTCGGGGGGAAGGAGAGCGGCACGCTGCAGCTCTGTCTTAAATGCCAGTGTAATCTGTCTTTGCCGCATTGGGCCATTGGTTCTCTTCATGGTTCTGCAAGTGCTCATTCGAATGGTGTTCGTAGACCCTTGGAGCACGTCAGGTTCTTAGATCTCATTTTGAGGGGTAATATGGTGTGACGCATCCTCGAGGATCCCAAAGCGTTGAATAAACGGTTGTACAAAGAGGTTACCGAAGCCCAGCTGACAGCTGTTTTAATAATAACAGTAAGAAACAGTTTGGGATGGGAAGTTAACACTGTTGCACCAATTGAAACCGTAGGCAACATTTTAAGCTGTGTAGTCGTTGATATTGTAATTTCCACCGGACACCCGCGGCTAAACTGCGAACGCGGTTGAAATGGGTAGCAGATTCAGTGATGCGTAAAGCCTTGGAATTGTCTGTAATCCTGAAGTTGAAATGAACCTGTGTTCTTAGGCACTTTTTTTTTTTTTTAAACGGTTTGCGTAAATTATGAAGGAGGGCGAACTGGTAAAATAGCTATTTTAAAATAAATTGACTGTTTATTAAAAACATATGCTCAAGCAGGCTGTTAAAAATCTCGGGCACTGATCTGTTTTAGTTTCTTCAGTCATTATACAAAGGCTTTCCTGGAGATTAGCTCAGAACTGGCAGAACATATGTTCTATTGGTGCCAAGTGGCTTAAAAACAAAATGAGATAGTGTTGACTGTGTAAGATCAAGTCGTTATATTAACTAATCTTGTTGGGAAAAGTCTTTAATTTGGGCTAAACGCAAAAAAATATTTAAAGACTCAAAATGTTTCTCCAGGAGATTATAGACAAGAGAAAGGTTTTACTACTTAAAGATCTTTTATAGTTGACAGCAAGTACTAACTAAATTTCTTTTAAAGGAGGGTCTGCAGTCGGTTTGACTAAAGTCAAGCTTAACTATTCAGGGCATTTATTCTATTTTAGGGGCAGGCAAGGTGTTAAAATGAACTAAAATCTAAGTGTTAAGTGGTATTAATGAGAAAAAAGTAAAAAAAAAAAAAACAAGATTCCTTTAATTTTCTTCATCTCATACTTGTTAGTATGACTTTATGAGCGAGCAGAGCTGGGAAAGTGAAAATCTAGGGTTGAGTATTCCATGAGGAAAATTTGAGGAAGAATAGAGAGAACTCAAGTATTTCAATGAGGAAAGAACTTAGTAAGTGAAGATATGTTGTTCAGTCTCTGGTTTTAGTTCTTGGATATATGATATCAGGAAGAAAAAAAAAAAAACCTGAATTTTGTTTGGAGACAAGTGCCTTACTCAGTGGAATGAATTTAAACAAATATGTTTTTATCAAGGTGTTTATATATTCCTTTTTCTTCCTAAGGAAGTTGTTGGAAAATGTGATAGTCTTCTGAGGTAGATTGTAGAAAATGGTAGTCAGTGGATATTTGAAAAACTTTGTTGGAAAAAAGGTCTTAATTCTAAGGAGTAAGAAGAATAATAAAAATATTCAATTTGTTGGCATTAGTTGACTGATAGTTAAATTTTCTTCATTCTCATGTTTTAAGAGCATTATTACAGTCTGAAAAGAGAATGATTTGTGAGATTATTTCCATCATAGTCTGTAAGAGGTTTAGGTTGCTTTCTGTATATAAACTTGATGATACTGAATAAGTATCTATTAGAAAGGCATGAAAAAAATTGACAATTGGAATAGGTTTCTTAAGAGTTGTTCACATTATTTTGTGACTTGGAACTTCTTGCTAGAATTAATATTAACATGTATTTCTAAAATGCTGTGCTGTGTAAAGGGTGTAGTCATGGTGGTTTGTCTTTAGAACTGGAAGGGACCTCAAATTTTCTAGTCTGTTTCTCTCAAGAGAAAATTAAGTCCTAGTAAGGTGAAATGACTTACCCAAGTCAGTACAGCCTATTTAAGAAGTGTGTGGTTTGGGCCTAGAGATTCTATTCTGTGAAAATGCTAATGCCTCTTTTTTAAGAAGTGGCTTTATGGAGTAGTGGAAAAAATATTGAAATATAAGTGAGAGGACCTCAGTTTAAATTCTTGATTTAAAAAAAAATCTTTATTACTTCCTAACTCTGATTTTTGACAAATCACATTAACTTTCAGAACCTTCTTAATCTACAAAAAATAATTTTCCTAAATAATTTACAGAGTTGTTGGATGGAACAAATGTGATTACATATGGAAAGCACGAGGTATACTGTAAGCTTTTAAACATATAAAAAGTAGCAATATTTAAAAAATAAATACAGTTTTACTGTGTTACAAGGTGTCTAGATCCCTAGGTTTTTGCTTAGCCTTAGCTTTATTGTTTCCAACACCTGCTATTTTACAGATTATAACTCCCTGTAGATACAATTCTGATCCCCACTTAGTTCTAATCTTAGTAAAGCCTCTTATGAACATTTTAAATATTGCAGTTGTTAGAGCCTGACTTCCTCTGGAGAATAATGAAGTTTCTCCATATAGCATTTGAAAACATTCTCATTTACACTCATGCATGCATAATCTGTTTCTTTAACAGTGGCTTTTAAAAAGTAATAGTGAAAGTATCTTAGTTGCAATGTTAATTTGTCTGTTGCTAGTTTCCACGTATGGCAATAACAGGAGATAATTTCGTTTATAAACTCAGCTTTGAATGGTTTGTGTTAAGGTTATCTTGTACATCTAAATATATAGAAATGTTCAGATGGTTTTTGTTTGTTGGCTTTCACTGTTATGTTTAAAGACCTTTTCCTCAATGCTTTAATTTGATGATACTGAAAACAAATACGTGAATATTGTTTATTGTAGTTTTATGTAGATTGCCTGTAATCTTGAAGCTAAAAATTACAATTAACATTCATTGAGCACTTAGAATATGAATCTATCTGTGTTCAAAGTTTAAAGTAAAATATTTAAGATAATTTTCAAAATAACCCTGCTAAATAGATACTATTATTATTCTAACATATGGCTGAGGAAAATGAGGCTTTGAACTGTTATGTGATGCGTAGATATTCACAGACCTAAAAAAAAAAAAAAGCGACAAGACTGTATCTTTCCCATTCTTAACCATTTGTCTGTGTTCTGCCTCTAATTAAGAGTGTTTAGTTAATTTCAAAAAGTTTTAAGGCAGTGTTTCTTAAATTTCAGACTTTGTGAAAATGTCTAGGGGCCAGCTATTCTACCTTCTACTGTGTTGGTCAAAAAACCAAAAAGAAAAGTAACACCTTATGAGAATCTTGGAAGGTAGGCAACAAGCCTTTTCTGAGATGTTGAGATAACTATTGGTTTTTTTTATGTTAGTTGTCAGAAGCAAATTAATCTCACCAGCTACAGAAGGACTATGGTTGTTAACATTGTAAGAAGTGATTTTAACAAACTCCACCTTGATGTTGGTGCCATTTTTCTGAAGAAATGTATGTGACTGGAGAAAAAAAGATCACTAACCAAACTCAGTTAGGACTTTTATAAGTAATTTACTTTTATAGTAAATTTGTCCAGTTTAGAAAAATAGCATCCAAGACTAGATTTTCTAATTCATGAGACCCTCCAAAATTCTAAGAAATTCAAACTCTGAATTCTTAGAAAATTAAGTTTAAACATAGAAATGCTTTCAGATTGAGATAAGTAGAAGCAGTAAACATGAAACTGCAAGTAACAAGGTAGAAATAATTTCTTTGGCATCTTAAGTATTGTCTCTTCTTTGGCTCATCCCTTAATACTTGCTTATTGCACCAAAATTGTTTAAAAAGATGTAGTAGTTTACTTTTCTGGCTTTTGGTTTGTATTTGGGGCTTAACTGGGGGAAGTATCACTAATATTAGTGATAAATACCATATTTTCTCTACTTTTTAAAGATTTTTAAAAAATTTTTCAATTAAGTACTGTCTATACCCAATATGGGGCTTGAACTTACAACCCCAAGATTGAGTCACATGCTTTACCAATGAACCAGCCAGGCACTTCTACATATCACATTTTTAAACTGCTTTGTTACTTGAAGGAGATGTGAGAGAATCTTACAGCTTCTCAGATTGTTCTTCCTCCTACGTAGGAGTTTTGTCTGCCTCCTGAATTCTAATAGAGAATGAAAACCATGCATGTGTGGTTCTCTATTCCTAGAAATAGCTGTATTGACTCAGGATACAAGATAATAGTATGTAAGAATTATTGTGCTGTGTAGTTCATGAAGAATTTTCTTTTATTTATTTGAGAAAGTATGCACAAGCATATAAGGGGGAGAAGGGGAAAGGAAATCCTCAAGCAGACTCCCTGCTGAGTGGGGAGCCCAGTGTGGGGCTGGATCCCAGGACCCTGAGATCGTGATCTGAGCTGAAATCAAGATGCTTAACTGACTGAGCCACCGAGGCACCCCAGTTCATGAAGTACTTCTTACATCAGATCCCTTGAATTTCACAGCTACTCTCAGATCAGCAAAACATCAGCTAACCTGATGGTGTTTGAACTATGAGTAGAATCCAGGTTAAAATTCTTTGGCAAAATGCTAGACTCTTGAAATTCACTCAAGAAAGGGAAGGGTTAGCAAATCTAAAGGAAGAGAGAAAAAAACACACATACTTTTATTCTTTTCTACCAAAGGCATGTTGTACACAACTTTCTATTTTGTTATTCCCCTTTTGAAACTTAAGCAGTGTAGAAGTAAATACTAAAAACATTCTTTATACCACTGTACTAATTAGTGGTAATTGATAATGATGTTAAAGACAGAGGAAAAAGTTAAAATTTTACAGAAATGTTTCTTACCTTAATTTGCACAAAATATTGTAAGGTGGAAGAAAACCTTGTTACATTCTGTTGTTCTGTACTAAAGTCTTACAACTTCCAAGTTAAAGTAAGTCCTTTTTACCAGAGTTTAATTTTGAGTATTTGAAAATTACTTGGTGATCAAGTTTAATTTTATTGAGCTTCTGTACTTAAGTTAGTGTTAGATACTTTCATATATGTTATTTTAATCCATGATGAGAGTAGATATCTTACATATCTAGTTATGAAAATATTTCAAAAAGGCATCAGTGAGAATATCTCCAACTTTATTATTTTTTTTGAGAATATCTCCCAACTTTAGATACTAGTACTCATGAACTAACTTGAAATTTATGAGTGCTGTATAAATGTAAGTTTGTTACTTATTTTTCTTAAGATCAACCTAATTCATTCATAGATTTATGTTGAGGTGGATAATCCAGTGGTAGTTATTCAACCTTCAGAAATTATCCCTGTCTTCCAGTGTTCATCCCAAGAATAAAGATTAATGTTCTCTTTAAGTTGCATTGAACAGGGCACCTGGGTGGCTCAGGGGGTTAAAGCCTCTGCCTTCAGCCCAGGTCCTGATCTCAGGGTCCTGGGATCAGCCCTGAATCTGGGCTCTCCGCTCAGCTCAGCAGGGAGCCTGCTTCCCCCCTCTGTCTGCCTGCCTCTCTGCCTACTTGTGATCTCTCTGTCTCTGTTAAATAAATAAAAACCTAAAAAAAAAAAAGTTGCATTGAACAGGAGAAAAAAATACCTCTTGACTAAGTTTCTATTTATCCTCATATCATTGAAAGTAAACAGGAATGTTTGACAGCAAATTGGCTTACTCATTCTTCCTTTCTTTTGTCCTTTTTCCTCCTCCCTGGCTCCTCCTTCCCTTTCAGACACTAGTGTTCCTTTGCTTTTGCAAGCACACAGTGGAAAAAATCTATACCTATTTGTTCTTGGTTGGCAATTTAAATTTGTGTTACTAGATTTAAGTAATACCACTTATATTTTATATTTCAAGGCTTTTGTCTTTAATTATGGTATGAATATTGATTTTAGGAACAGGAATTTGGATTATTAGCTAATATATCAAGAAATAGTCACTTGCATTTTCTCTTCTGTGAATTGACACTTCATATTCTTTGGCCATTTTTCCTCTCCTTTGTTCCTTATTGGAAACTTCTAGGAGTGGCGATCAAGAATTTAAACAATTTCAAAAACACTTTTATTGGGGCACCTGGGTGGCTCAGTGGGTTAAAGCCTCTGCCTTCGGCTCAGGTCATGATCTCAAGGTTCTGGGATCAAGCCCCGCATCAGGCTCTCTGCCCAGCCTGGAGCCTGCTTCCCCGACTCTCTCCCTGCCTGCCTCTCTGCCTACTTGAGATCTCTCTCTCTGTCAAATAAATAAATAAAATAAAAACACTTATTGTGTTTTTAAGTTACAAAAATAATATATGCTTATTATTAAAATAAAAAACTATGTAATAAAAGGGTTAACAATTCTCCAGCCTCCCCCTCTGGATATTCTTTGTATATTAGAGATTGTTAATCTTCTATATATTATAGTTACTTTTTCTAATTTATCGTTTGAATCAGAACTTGCCTTTTACAGCCTTTTGGCAAACCCCAGAAGAAGCTGGCTCTCTCCAAACTTACCTTATTGAGATAACTCTTCAGGCTTTTTTATTATGCCTTCACACCCTAGTCCAAGAATTTCTCCTGCCTATAATTTTTGTGAACTCAGAGAAGTAGCAGCAGAAAACAGTGAGAATCCTTTGAGCATAGAGGAAAACTAGAGTCTCAGATTTAAGTCATGTTCATTATGAAGTGCCTATTGACTGGTACAGGTGTAGTAACAAGTGTCCTATGATTGGTAATAGGCTCTCCACGTAACTTTTTATTCACTCCTTACAGTGACCTTGTGAAATTTACCTTATTCCTATATATTTTTAAAATTTTTAATCTCTACGTTCAACATGGGGCTTGAACTCAAGACCTTGAGATCAAGAGTCACATACTCTAGCTACTGAGACAGCCAGGCACCTTGTATCTTATTCCCATTTTAGAGATGAGATTTCATTAAAATCTGTGGCTGTATTTTTCCTCACAAAACTACACCTTCAAAGAAGTTGGTGATATTAAGAGAAAAAAGGGTAAAATAATAGATACATGTTTACTCTTTTAGGGAAAAGTAGTTACTTTGTGTTACAGATTATAGATTTTTAGGAAGAGTAAAAGGGCTTGAATGATCCAGTCTGATAGTGTGATAGTTTATCTCTGGGTATTCAATTTGAAAGTAACTAGAATTTTTATCTTTTTACTTCTGAATCTTCAAGTTGAACAAATATTATGGATATAATAAAGAAGATTTTAAATATTTCATCATTAAAAATTTTTAAATAATGTTTCTATGAAAGCATTGACCTTATTGTTGAGACAGGTGTTTGGGAAAATACACACAAAAACGGTATTATGGTCTCTGTCTTTTTTAAGGGTTTATATTCAATGAACAAAACATAGACATGTTAAATAGGAGGATAGTATTTTTTTTTTTTAATTTTTATTTGTTTGAGGGGGGTGGAGCAGAGAGAGATAGACAAGCAGACTCCATACTGAGCATAGAGTTGGATGCAGGACTCAATCCTATGACCCTGAGATCATAACCTGGTCTGAAATCAAGAGTCAGAAGCCTAATAGATTGAGCCACCTAGGCACCCCAGGACAGTATTTTTTTTTTTTTTTTAAGATTTTATTTATTTATTTGACAGAGAGAGAGATCACAAGTAGGCAGAGAGGCATGCAGAGAGAGGGGGAAGCAGGCTCCCTGCTGAGCAGAGAGCCCGATGTGGGGCTTGATCCCAGAACCCTTAGATCATGGCCTGAGCTGAAGGCAGAGGCTTTAACCCACTGAGCCACCCAGGCGCCCCATCCCCAGGACAGTATTATTCTCAAACATCTAAATTGCTTTCTGGTTGGTGTAGAAAGGAATGTGGTAAGCCCTGCAAGGACATAGATCATGTCTATCTTGTTCAGTGTTGTACATCCGAATTTCATCACACTGTAAAGAGTGACTGTATATTTATTGAATGACTGAGAATCACCCAATGCCAGTGACAGGAGAATGGTTTGATTGGCATGAGAAGACTGAGGGAGAAAAGATAGGTAGCACATGAAATTACTAGGATGAGGGACAATAAAAATGAATTTGCAAGATGGGAAATGATGTAATGCAGATTTTCTTAGAAGATAATTGTAGAAATTGCATGGAATTCAATGAGAGACAAGAAAAGCATAGATATGGTTGTTAGGTTTTTAAGGTTTTAGGTTCCATTACTCTAAACACATACCAGAAGACGACATTCTCTGCTTGAATGGAGCTTAAAATCTAACAGGAAGAGATAGTTACTTAAATTAAGGATCCATAATTATGGAGAGGTTCTACAAACATTTTGAAATTATATAGCAAAGTCCTTAGTGAATATGCTTTCAGGGTCTGAAATAGGTCTGTCCAAAAAAATCAAGAATCAAGACTTGAAAACCAAGAATCACCGACTTGAAAAGTTAGTTCAGTTTTGACCTAGAATTATTATATTCTTATTTTTTAATTATTATATTCTTAAATAGTCCTAAACTTGTGGTTTTTTTTTTTTAAGATTTTATTTATTTGACAGAGAGAGATCACAAGCAGGCAGAGAGGGAGGCAGAGAGAGAGGAGGAAGCAGGCTCCCTGCTGAGCAGAGAGCCCATTGTGGGGCTGGTCCCAGGACCCTGAGATCATGCCTGGGCTGAAGGCAGAGGCTTTAACTGAGCCACCCAGGAGCCCCTAAACTTGTGGTTTTAGGCATTATTTTTATATATCTATATATAAAAACACATTTATATAAAAATATATTTCCTTTTGATAGATAAAGCTGTTTTAATATTGGTATTATCAGTGAGATTTGCCTCTTCTTTTCCACTTTATGACATTTGTGTGGTTATATATCCAGAAATTTTTTCTTTTAAAAGTAAAACAAAAGTGTGTATGTATTCCTTCCCATGGGGATTGGAGTTTTCACAATACCACCCTTTTCTTGTTACGTTCTTACAATTATTTTAATACATTGAATTTACTTTGTTCTGGTTCACCCATTACCATATTTCTCTCCTTATCACTCTCTTCAGTATATTTTGGTAAGGAACCAGTTGATAATTCTGAATTGCTGTGGCCAAAAAAAGCTACTAGTAATACATAGATATCTCACCCTAAGCCTGTTGAGAGCATGTTTTCTTTCAAATGCCCTGAAATATGCACTTATCCTGAAGTCTTTTGTGTAGTAGAGTAAGTAGGTTATGTTGGACACTATGCAGGATACAGAAAAAGTGAGTTAGCATGTAAGTATTGAAATAAAGCCCAAACAATTCAGTCCTGGTGTGAAGTCATATGAAAGCTATAAATTTTGGCTCTAGTTTGAACCAGTGTTATAACCAATGCTATAGTTGGGTCTGGATAGGAATAATGTGGTATGTAGATTAGAAATAATACTTCCACTAACATTGCTCTCTCATAAGGTACTAATTTCAGCAGTTTCTCAACTGCATAAAGACTTTGGGTATGGATAAAGATGAGTTTCAGGATCACAGGTTTATAATTACAGAAGCAGTAATTCTAGTAAACTGTTTTTTTATGCCATGACCTTTATCCTAAATCTCTTATATATTTATGTATCAATGTTAAAAATACACCAAATTATCTAAACAATTAAAAATCCTTCCATTTGAAGGTAAAGTATATGCCCTGTTATTTTAAAAGAAAGCAGTAAAAGTGAGTTGGGGCATTACTTGGGATTAATTAAATTGTGAAGAGTATTTAGAATGGCACCAGATTTATGTTGCAAAGATCAGCTGCTTGTCTTTTGAGGGGCAGGAGAAGGGGGCAAAGTTAAAATACCAAAACCTTTTTATTTTAAAATATTGCTAATAATATGAAAGGTGCAGGAAACAACATAATGAACTTCCTGGGTACCTATCACGAGCTTAAGAATTACAAATTCAGTGGAAGCCCCAGATATATTTTTCCTGGATCCATTTCCTTGCTCCCTCAGGGGAATTCCTATCTCCCTTTCTTTGTACAAACTTCTCAACAGTGGCATTTCCCTTTCTCTAGACCTATGTAATTTTGTTTCTTTCTTTAAATATCACTTCAGTGACCTCTTTTCATTTTAATTTTATTGCATATTATATAATAGTAGGAGTGATCTGAAAGGGAGTTGAAAATAAGATTGTATACGTGAGGTAAAATCTATCTTAAAATCTAGGCAAGGGAAAGTTAGATTTCAACACTGTACTATATGCAGAACAGAATTGGTAAGGTAGGTATAAGAATAACCTAACAACGTAATTGTTATTAGGAAGATTAATAGGATCTGTGTGGAGTAGTGGGTCTGAAAGGAAATGATGATTTGCTAATCATTGTAATTGACTTTTTTCCTCCTAATTACTGTACATTGATAAGATTTTTCTTGGCCTTCAGACACTTTACCATTTTGACAGAAGGGAGCTGGTGTCAAAATACTTAATATGAGTATTTCTAGTTTTCAGGATTTGAGGAATTACTCCTGACCCCTTTTAGAATCTGTTGACAGTGAAGTGAATACATAGATTCTATTAGATTTCTGCTTTCGCCGTTGGTAATTTTTCAGCTCCCAGTGCCAGTGATGCATGGAAAGCTACGCCTAACCATTTTCTCTGAGCTGTTGCAGCCCTCTACTGGTCTGTGGAAGTTGCACAATTTAGAACCCTGTAGTGCTTGAAAGTGGTCAGTAACTCAGCAACTCATTTTTAGAATCTTCAAACTTTAAAAGTCATTTATGCCACCTCTCTCAATTGCAGATAAGTATTTTACATAATAAACCCTAACAGTTCTGGAAATAATTGTACATGTAGATGTATTAGATTCCCAGGGCAAATAGATCATTGTAAACACAACTGCCTGTGTTACTTTCTTTAAAAGTCTAAATATGTTGATAGAATGTGGTCCTTTATGGTCCAGTGTTTGACAGTGTCAAAAAAACATCTTTTTACCACTAATCTCTTTGGTAAATATTGTCTAATAAAGTAATGAGAATTAAAAAAAAAAATTGAGATGTTATTTACTTGCTACTGTTAGGAGATAAATACAACAGACAAATGCTAATTGCTCCTTTTAGATTATTTTCTTTTTTTAAGATTGATTTATTTGAGGGGCACCTGGGTGGCTCAGTTGTTAAGGGTCTGCCTTCGGCTCAGGTCATGATCCCAGGGTCCTGGGATCGAGCCCTGCATTGGGCTCCCTGCTCAGCAGGAAGCCTGCTTCTCCCTCTCCCACTCCTCCTGCTTGTGTTCCCTCTCTCACTGTCTCTCTTTCTGTCAAATAAATTGATAAAATCTTAAAAAAAAATTTATTAGCGAGAGTGCACACATGCGTCAGGGGAGGGGCAGAGGGAGAGGGAGAGAATCTCAGACTCCTCACTGATCATGTTGCGCACTGCCCCACTGCCGGATGCAGGGCTCAATTCCATGACCCTGAGATCATGACATGAGCCCAAATCAAGAGTAGGATGCCCAACTGACTGAGCCACCCAGGCACCCCTTGAATTGTTGTATTTTAAATTACTTTCAGCAACTTCCCTGTTGCTGGAGCCAGAAACTTGGGTGTCATTCTAAACCTCCTTGCTCTTGTTTACTATTCTCCCTACCTCACCATCTGAGCATTATATTTTACGTGGTCTACTTATCTCTCATCTGATTTCTCTTTATAGTCTGTCTTCCAAAGTTTCACCAGCTACACCCTTCTAAACACTACTTAAATTATGTCACTGCCTTTTAAAAAGTGTTTTGTTTTTAAGATTTTATTCATTCATTTTTTTTTTTTATTCATTCATTTGAGAGAGAATGAGAGAGAGAGAGCATGAGGGAGGGGAGGATCAGAGGGAGAAGCAGACTCCTGACTGAGTAGGGAGCTCAATGCAGGACTGGATTCTGGGACTCCAGGATCATGACCTGAGGTGAAGGCAGTTGCTCAACCAACTGAGCCACCCAAGCACCTCTGAAAATCGTGAAGTGCTTTTTGTCATCATTAAGGTCGAACAACACAGTCACGCTTCATGTAAGACGCTTCATGACATGATCCCTTCCTCCTTTCTTTAGATCATTTTCTATCCATTGTGCTTTCGAGTTTTGCTATCCTTTCAATGTGGCCTGCTTTCTTGTGTGGGAGTGTGTGTCCATACCTGTGCACCTGCTTATCCTTCTCCCTCTATAGCCCTGTCCCTATCTACCTGCCTGGTAGTCATCCTCAGGACTACCTTAGTCTTACCTCTTCTTGAAATTCCCCAAATACATGCACCTGAGTTGGGTGATCTTTTTGTGGTAGTGCTGCCTTATTTCTGTAACATTTTTTATTCCATGTAGTAATTAACTTGTCTTTTTCCCTTTAAAAACAGTAAATTTCCTTTAGACTGGAATTTTGTCTTATCTTTAGTTCCATTGCTTAGCATAAAGATGCTTAGTAAATATTAAGTGATTAAAAACTGCGTGAGTGGGGCGCCTGGGTGGTTCAGTCAGTTAAGCATCTACCTTCAACTCAGGTCATCATCCCAGGGTCCTGTGATCAAGCCCCTCCTCGGGCTCCCTTCTCAGCAGGGAATCTGCTTCTCCTTTCCCCTCTGCTCCTCCCTCTGCCTGTTCTGTCTCTCTCTCTTTCAAGTAAATAAATAAAATCTTAAAAAAAGAAATTGCATGAGCAAACTAGGGTATGATAGCTAAAGGAAATACCCATAGTTAAATAGAGCATCAGATACAAATTTTTTGAAGTTATGAGGAGAATCAGTTCTTCTAAACCAATGCTTATTGGACATAGTTTTCACCCTCTATATTGAGGAAAGAGTTGGGGGAAATAAAGAGTTGTAGGATTTTAGAACTGGAACGGACCTCATTTTAAAATGATAAAACTGAGACCCAAAGAGTTTACTTAGAGTTACAGTAAGAACTCAGGTCTTTTAGTACTTGCTTTGCTAAATTTCTCCTAATATATTTTGCCTTAGGCTTGGCTGGGATTGGTAGATACTGGTTGTTTATATTTCAGGCAGTTGGTGTATCTAAATATTACTCTGTTTTGTACCATAGATTTACTTTTGTGGAATTTCAAAAGTAATATACAAATATAGCTAAACCAAATTGATCATTTATCTTGTATTTACTTTGAATAGTCTTCTGAATTACCTGACATGCTTAGATTCCTGAAAGATATAATATTCAGCAGCACCAGCCCAAAAGGCTGTATTTACTGGACTGAGCTTCTGTCCTGAAACTTTTATTTCCTTTCCTGTTCTGGTAGCTGGGTTAGAAAACATAAAACACATAAAAGTATCTTTTACTTTCCCTCTTCTTCTGTCTGAGGCACTCTCTCACCTGTCACCTCATTATACTTTCCCCTAGAACATTATAGTTCTCCAGAGCAAACCAAGTGAAAGTTGACCTATTTTATTATTTTTTAAATTTTTATTTTTTAGATTATATAAGTAGTACATGATTATTATAAAAGTTAATATACAACCATTTAAAATAGACCATAAACTTTCCTTAAGGACTTTTAAGAACATTGTTTTAAGGACATTGTTGAGGACAGTTTATTTAAAAGGATGTGGATGTTTGTCTTTATCTTTTGCATGCTCTTGGTTAAATTCGTCATGTTTATGATACTTATTTCTTGGTCTGGAATTACAACCGTCATATTCTTGTGAGAAAATGTTATGGAATAGCTGTCAGCAAATATTGTGGTGAAAGTCAACCAAAGAATGCACAGTCCCCTTTCATAGACCAAATTCTCTTCTTGAATGGTTTAAGTAGTTAAGGGGGGGGGAAGTCCAGTTAAAATCTCAGAAACATGCCATTTATTGTGAGATTTATTGTGAGACCTTTTCACTATTTTTTTAGAACCGTTTTTTTTTTTTTTTGGGTCAGATTGAGAGAATGAGAGAGGGCACAGGCAGGGGGAGCAGCAGGCAGAGGGAGAAGCGGGGTCTCCTATGAAAAAGGAGCCCGATGAAGGACTCCATCAGAGGACCCTGGGATCATGACTTGAGCTGAAAGCAGACCCTCAACCTACTGAACCACCCAGGCGTCCCTTAGAACCACTTTTAAAATGTGAGGGAATTAAGCTGTATGGTCTTTAAGGAGGAAATACCTAGTATTTATGTGTAATGGTTTATACTTTATTGCATGGGGAGAAAACAAATAAGGACGTCATAATTTTTTAATAATCTAAGCTATCATTTTTGCATTCATAGAAAAATGGAATTTGGAGCGAAATTATTCTAAATCTCTTATTCTGGAATCAGAATTTTGGAAGAATAGGAGATCTGCATTGTCATCTAGCCTAACATTACTTTCAAGAAGAAACAGAAATATTGAGACATGATGAAGGTCAACCAAAAAGTCAGTGGTAGGTCTTTGAATAGTCTTGGATTTCAAGTTCTAAGATGAAATCATGGAGAAAGTAATTGTCACTTCCCTAACTGAGTGACTCTTAAGGATCATTGAATTCTCTTGCTATAATTTGGTCCTCTACTAGTTGCCTTTTTTTTTTTGTTTAAAACAATTTTCAGGGAAGCATTTTCACCCCCTAAACAGCTGCAACCGAGTGAAAGCTGAAGCAAGAAAAATGGAATTCTCATTCCATGTTTATGGTTCTATCTTTTCTTTCTTTGGGTAGAATGTAAAATTAGTGGTGGATTTAGAGGGGAGTATTTGAATATTTTATATGTACCAAGGACTGCTAATTTATCATTTTATTACTTTCCATATCTTTATCAGTTGAGCTTTATCATTTTATAATATAGATGAAGAATTTAAGTAACTTTAACTTTGTTTTTCAGTTGTATTTAGTCTAAAGTGGATGTTTTGAGGACTTCTGGACAAAATGGTAGACTGGGGAAGCTGCCTTCTTTTTCAAATATGTGGAAATGCTAGATAAAAATAGAACATATACAAAGTACACAGCTGAGTTTAAAAGCTAGAAAGAGGAATCTACAGGTGCCTGAAATGGAAAAAGGACTCATCATCATAATAGAAAACAGAAAGTGAAGCCCTTTCCTGTAAAGGAAACAGATACTCCTTAACCTGTGAACTTTAATGCAGTGGTGGAATCCACAGGCCCAGGAATGGCAGGGAGCTGAGCCCAGACCAAGAAAGATCTGAACTATTCATGAGTGGGGTAAACAAACAACAAACAAAGTCTAACTACCTGCCTGGGTTTATTTTTCCTGGTACATCATCCTGTCTTTTTATTTTCAACCTTTTTAGTATCCTTTTGTGGTTTCTTTTACAAAGTATATTGCTGAATCTTATTTTTATCCAGCCACAGAGATTCTTATCATTTTGATTAATGAGTTTAATCCATTTTCATTTATTATAATAACACATTGGAAATTATTTACATTCTGTTTACTAAACTTCTAGTTATTTTCTACAGTTTTTTAATCCTAAATATATATGTGTGTGTGTGATATATATCTTCCCTCCAAACAAGACAAGTACTTTTTTTTTTTTTAAGACAAATACTTTAATTGCTTCCTCACTGTCCTCTGGTCGCTCTACCCCATCCTTCACTCCCAGTTTCCCAGTAGCCATGTTGATGTTCTGTTGAATTTTAGTTCTGGATTGTTTAGGGGTTTTCTTCAAGTATCCATCCATCCTAAAATATGCTTTATTAGGTTATTCACTCACTCTTACTCACATATATCATGTAGTGTCCACAGATTTATTTCAGTTCTTATTTGAGTGCTTATGTGAAAGTTTCAACAGGGTGTTTGTATGTAAACATTCTAAGGCTTTTTATGCCTGAAAATATCTTTAGGTAACCCTCACTTTTAAATAATAGATTAGGTTAATTACAGATATTATCGCATTATCTTTTTGCTGCTGGTGTTGCTTTTTGGAAGTTCTGATATCCATTTGATTTCTTTTCCTTTTAGCATGACCTGTACTTCCTCTCTAGAAGATTTTGAGATTTTTGTCTTTTCCAATTCAAATGTGTCTGGGTGTAATTACTTTTCTATCTTATTTCCTTCATTCATTTAGCCAGTACTTATTCAGAAATCTGTGTGCCAGGATGTATTCTAGAAACTTTAATCTGAAGTCTTTCATCTTTTCCTCAATTCTGAAAAATTATTGATCATTTTTTCAAATCTTTTGTTTTCTCCACTTTTTCTGTGAATTTTATTATATGGATTCTGCTGCTTCTAACTTCTTTATATCTCTTAATTTTAATGTTTTCCCCTTTTTTAATCCCCTCTTTATGGCTTCTGCAACTATCCTCTACCTGATCATCTGGCTCATTAATTTATTCTTTGGCTTATCCATTCTATTATTTATCAGATTTGTAAAATTCTTTATTTCAGCTATTATACTTTTCTACTGTGTATTTCTTCTTGGTTCTGTTTAGTCTTGCTGCATATTATTAATCTTCTCTTATCTCTTTGAGAATTTTGAATGCTTTAAAAATTGTTCCATAATTCTTCATATAGTGTACGTAATTTAGTTTGAGTTTAGATTTTATTCTAAGTTCAGTGGGAAGTCAATAAAAATTAAGCAGGGCAGTGGTATTATCTAACTTGTAGTTTTAAAAGATCCCTCTGCTGCCTGTAGAGGGTGTGTATGTAGGTGAGAGAGCAAGCGAGAAAGAGAGATAGGAGGAAGGAAGAAGTGAGGTGAGAGTAGAAGCAATGGAAATTATTTGTGAAGTTTTTGCAGTTAGCCTGTTCAAATGATAATAGTAGCTTGGGATGGGTAGCAATCAAGATAAATGGACATGGATTTAATCTGGGATACATAGTAGAGATGGAGTCAACATTTCTGGATTTTTGGCTTAAGTGATGGGTGGATGGTGGTGCCATTTCTTGAAATAGAGAAGATGAATGGTAGTGTGGAGGAGAAAATTTGACAGGAAAAATCAAGAATTCTCTGCAGTCTTACTTTATTTCATATGCCTATTAGACGTTCATGTGAAGATAGCAAATAGGCAGTTGGATATACAAATAAAGAGTTTTAGATAAGGATTAAAGGCATAGAATTACATGTCCTTGGCATTTAATGATACTTAAAGCCATGAATCTAGATTAGGTCATTTAGGGAGTGTGTTAAGAGAATAGAAAAGGGTCTAGGATCCAGTCCTGAGGCACTCCCAACATTTATAGGTTCTACAGAAGAGGAGATGTCAAGAAAAAAAGTAGCTTTTTTTTTTTTTTAAGGGCTTTTTCTATTGTTTGCACAATTTTCAGCATAAAACATATACTTTAACTAGATTTTTATAAATGGGTATTTAGATCCCCCCACCCCCCAGTGTTTAGGGCATACAAGTAACATTTCAGTGGATGTCTTTTTTTTTTTTTTTTTAAGATTTTGTTTATTTACTTGAGAGAGAGAGCAACCACTTGAGTGGCAGAGGAGGAACAGAGGGAGAGGGATAAGCAGACTCTGAGCCCACTGTGGGGCTTGATTTCACAAGCCTGAGATCATGATCTGAGCCTAAGTCAAGAGCCAGACGCTTAACTGACTGAGCCACCCAGGTGCCCTGGATGTCTGTGTCTGTCTGTCTGCCTTTCTTTTTCTTTCTTTCTTTCTTTCTTTCTTTCTTTCTTTCTTTCTTTCTTTTTTAAGATTTTGTGTATTTGAGAGAGAGAGAGAGAGAGACAAGGAGAGAGCACAAGCAGGGGAGGGGCAGAGGGAGAGGGAGAAGCAAGCTCTCTACTGAGCAGGGAGCCTGACGGGGGCTTGATCCCAGGACCCTGGGATCATGACCTGAGCTGAAAGCAGATGCTTAACCAACTGAGCCACCCAGGTACCCCTCAGATGTCTTTCTTTATAACCTTTGCATATTTGTGTAGCACACATGTAGGATAAATTACTAAAAGTTGAATTATTAAGACAGAAGACTGCATTTTTATTTTAATGATTCAACCAAATTCCTTTCCAAAGAGGTTATCCCAATTTTATCACCATCAGCAGTGTATGAGTATTCAGGTTTCCCTGAACCCTTGCCAGCACAGCCTTAGTCTTTATCAGGTCTTTTAAGTGAAAAGGTGTCTCATTATTTTATAGTTTTAAAATTATGAAATGGATTTGAATACTTATCTGTGTTTTCTTGTTTCTTAAACTACCTCTTCGTATCTTTTTTTTGTTTTTTTGGGTTTTTTTGGTTAAGTTGTCTGTTTTCTAGTGATTTCTTTAAAACTCTTTGATTCTTAGTCCTTTTCCATTTGTGTTAGAAATGTTTTCATTTGTTGTCTGATTTGTTTGTAATATTTGCATTTCTAGTTTACAGTTTTATTTAGGATTTCTAACAAAATGACTTTTAGCTTTTATATCACATTTTAGAAAAACCTACTGATCTTAAAGAATTTTTTCTAGTTTTTTTGTTTGTTTTAAAGATTTATTTATTTATTTATTTATTTATTTATTTATTTATTAGAAGAAGAGAGAGCATAAGCACAAATGGGAGGGGCAGAAGGAGAAGGAGAGATAATCTCAAGCAGACTCCACACTGAGTCTGGAACCAAGTGCAGCTCTCCATCTCATGACCCTAAGATCATGACCTGAGCCGAAACCAGGAGTCAGAGGCTTAACTGACTGCACTACCCAAGCACCCCTCTAGTATTTCTGTGGCTTAATTTTTATGTTTATTTCTTTGACCCAAATGTCAACATTTTTAACTTGCCAAATTATTCTCAAATTTATTTGGTGAAAATTGGAAAGGTAATTTTGACAATGATGGACTAAAATTTATTATGAAGCTGTGCAAAAAAATGTAAAAAATTAAAATACTTAAGTGCAAAAAAAAAAAAAAAAAACCCCACCAAAACTGTAGAGTATTGGTACAAGAATGGGAAGACCAAGTACTGAAACAGACTAGAAACCCAGACTAGAAGACAGATTTGGGTATATAAAGGAATAAGAATGATATTAAAAATTGGCATTACAGATAGGTGGGAAGAGTTAAATGTCAAAAGAAGTTAAAGGAAATAGGAGTGAGTATATTTTCTGATCTTGAAGTAGAGACAGTTTAAGCCTAAAAAAAAGAGAATGATTCATAAGGAAAATACAAGCATAAAAATGTATTTTTAATAGTACATTTTACAGTCTGTTGGGCACCTGTTTTCATTGCATTATTCACAGTAGTCAAGAGGTGAAGACCACCTCAGTGTCCATCAGTGGATAAATGGATAAACTAATTGTGGTATATACATGCAGTGGATAGAGTATTAATTAAGCCTTTGAAAGGAAGGAAATTCTGACACATGCTGCAACATGGGTGAACTTTGAAGACATGCTGAGTGAAATAAGCCAGTCATAAAAAGACAAATATTATAAAATTTCACATATACATGGTATCTAGACAGTTAAATTTATAGAGACAGAATGTAAAATGGTGGTTACCAGTGGCTGGGAGAAGTGGAAATGGGGAGTTATTGTTTAGTAAGTATAGAGCTTCAGTTGGGGTATGAAAAAGTTCTGAAGATGAATGGTGGTAATGCTTGCCCAACAGTGTGAATGTACTTAATGCCACACAACCATACACTTAGAAGAGATAACAAGTGATTGTGAGGATGTGAAAAAAAGGGAATCCTTGTGCAGTGTTGGTGGGGATATAAACTGGTGCAATCACAATGGAAAACAGCATGGAGATTCCTCAAAAAATTAAAAAGAGAGCTACTGTATGATTCGGCCATTCCAGTTCTGGGTATCTTTCCAAAGAAAATGAAAACACTAACTCAAAAAGATTTATGCACTTCCATGTTTATTGCAGCATTATTTGTAGTAGCCAAGATACAGAAACAACCTAAGTGTCCATTGATAATTGAATTAATAAAGATGTGGTATGTGTGTACAATGAAATATTATTCAGCCATTAAAAGAATTAAGTCTTGCCATTTGCAACAACATGGATGGACCTTGAGGGCATTACACTAAGTGAAATAAGTCAGACAGAGAAAGACAAATATCTCATATGATCTCACATGTGAAATTTAAAACAAAACAAAAACACAGAGCTCATAGATACAGAGAGTATATTGCTGGTTGCCAGAGATGGGAAGTGGGGTTTAGGCAAAATAGATGAAAAGTAAGTTGGCTTGTACACAGATGGCTTCGCTGGTGAATTTTACCAAACATCCAAGTAAGTTAATACCAGTCCTTCTCAAACTCTTCCATAAAATACAACAAGAGGGAATTCCTCCAAAATAATTTTATGGGGCCAGCATTATCCTGATACCAAACCAGACAAAATAACACAAGAAAAGAAAAATTCTCACTGCTATCCCTGATGTGAATGTACATATAAAACTTTTCAACAAAGAATTAGCAAACCAAATTCAACAGTACACTAAAAAGATCATACGTGATGGTCAGATGGGAGTTATTCCAGGTATATGGGGATGGTTCAACATCCTCACAGCAGTCAATGTGATATATAGCACATTGAAAAATGAAGGATAAAAGTTGTATTATTATCTCAATACATGCAGAAAAAGCATTGGACACAATTCAGCATCCACTTACCAAAAAAAAAAAAAATACACTCAACAGTGCAGGTATAGATGGAATGTGCCTCAACCTGATAAAGATATGTGACAAGCTCACAGCTAACATCAGAGTCAACAGTGGGAGGTTGAAAGCATTTCATTTGCAGTCAGGAACAAGACAAGGATGTCCATTGTTGCTATTTTTTTCAACACGGTATGGGTAGTCGTAGCCAGAGCAGTTAGGCAAGAAAAAGAAATAAAAGACATCTAAATTGGAAAGGAGGAAGTGAAATTGTCATTGCAGATGACATGATAATACATATCAAAAACTTTACCAAAAAACTGTTAGATCTAATAAATGAATTCAGTAAAGTTTTGGGATATAAAATCAATATACAAAATCTGTTGCATTTCTATAGACTAACGAACTATAAGAAAGAGAAATCAGGAAAACAGTCCTGTCTACAATTGCATCAAAAAGGAAAAATTACCTAAGAATAAATTTAACCAAAGAGGTGAGGCCCGGTATATTGAAAACCAGAAGCCGTTAATGAAAGCAGCTGAAGATGACACAAATGGAGAGAGATTCTGTGCTGATGGATTGTTAAAATGTCCATACTATAGCCAAAGCAGGCTATAGATGCAGTGCAATCCCTATCAAAATTCCAATGGCATTTTTCACAGAAATAGAACAGATTGTAAAATTTATTTGGAATCACAAAAGACCTCAGGTAGACAAGGTAGTCTTTAGGAAGAACAAAGCTGAAAGCATCACACTCCCTGATTCAAATTATATTACAAAGCTATAGTAATTAAGGCACTGTGTTACTGCATAAAAAAAAGTAAAGAGGTCAAGAAAAGAAAGGTCACTGGAGCAGAATAGAGAACCCAGAAATAAACTCATGCATACATGGTCGGTTAATTTACAACAGAGGAGGCAAGAATATACAAAGGGAAAGGACAATGTCTCCAGTAAATGGTCTTGGGAAAACTGGACTACTATCTTATATCCTAAACAAAAATCCACTCAAAGTTAAAGAGCATAAGTCATGAAACCATAAAATTCCTAGAAGAAAACAGGTGTTAAGCTCCTTGACATAGATCTTGGCAGTGATATTTTGAATCTGATACCAAAAGTAAAAGCAAAGATAAACAAGTGAGACTAGATCAAATCAGAAAGCTTCTGCACAGCATAGGAAACCATCAACAAAATGAAAAAGCAACCTACTGAGTGGGAGAAAATATTTTTTAAGTCATATATCTGATATGATTAGAAAATATATAGAAATATATAGAAAATATAAAAAACTCCTACAACTCTAGCAAAAAAGAAAACAATGCAATTTAAGAGTGGGAAGAAGATCTGAATAGACATATTTTCCAAAGAAGACCTGCAAGTTGCCAACAGGTACACAAAAGGGTGCTCAACATCATTAATCATTAGGGAAATGTAAATGAAAGCCACAATAAGATACTGCTCACACTTGTTGGAATGACTATTATCAGAAAAACAGGAAGTAAGTATTGGTGCAGGCGTGGAAAACAGGGAACCCTTCTCATGCGTTTTGGTGGGAATATAAATTGGTATAGCCACTATGGAAAATAGTATGAAGGTTCCTCAAGAAATTAAAATAGAACTATCTTATGATCTAAGAATTCCACTTTTGGGTATCTATGCAAAGAAAAGAAAATATTTGGACATATATATGCACCTCCATGTTTATTGCAGCATTGTTATAATAGCCAATATACGAAAAGAACCTTTTTGTTCATGGATGGATGAATGGATAAAGAATTATGGTATGTACAATAGAGAAGGAAAAATTCTTTTACACTTTAAGGTTTTACAGCTGGACTAAGAATTAAATTTATGTGAGATTAACAGGAGAAAAAGCCCAAAGTTCTATTATGTGGTGATGGAAGGAAGCCCAATAATGAAATGAGATCCAAGAAATGGGCAAGGCAGGCAGTTTTTATACTTTTTAGACAAAGACAATAAATTTGTGAGGAATTGAGAGGATGAAGAAAACACGTTTGGGAACGTTATGTAGTAGGAATTCTAAGTGAAATTTGGGCTGAGGTAGTAGATTCATTTCTACAACTTTTTTATTTTTGAAGTCCCTATCGCCGATAATAAGAATGCCTTTTCACGGGGAAGTTGCCTTTTATATGGGAGATATATTTCCTGCTTTCAGGGGGACAAAAGAGTGTGTTAAGTGTCCATGCACTTTCCCAAGTAGCTGCAATTCAAAATAATCGATAAGTCATTGTGGTAACTTTGGGTGGCTTTACCTTGGCTCCTACAACACACGCGCGTGCGCAGACGCGCACACACACACACACACACACACACACACAGGAATATCATTCAGCAATAAAAAAGAATGAAATCTTGCCATTTGTGACAACATGGGTGCCCCATGAGGACAGTTGTGCTAAGTGAAATAAGTCAGACAAAAAGACAAACACCTTATGATCTCTTAAATTTGGGGTCTGGGAATAAAAAAAAAAACAAACAAGTTCATGAATACAGAGAACAGTAGTTCCTGGAGGTGGACGTAAATGGTGAAGGGGGTCAAAAGATTTACAATTAAAAAAAAAGTGGGAAATCATAAAGATATACAACATGGTAATAGCATAATATACAGCTTGGATGATACTTTATTGCCAATCTTAAAAGTTCTCATTACGAGGAAAATAATTTGCAACTGTGTATGGTGACAGATGTTAACTAGACTTACGGTGATCATTTCACAATATATACAAATACTGAATCATTATGTTTTATGCTCGAAACTAATGTAATGTTACATGTCAATTATACCTTTAAAAATAGCTAAAGTGGTAAATTCTGTATTAGATATATTTCACCACAATTTAAATTTTATATATATTTTAATTTTAAGTTATATGTAATTATATATCTGTAGTTATAATTACTATAATTTAACCACAATTTAAATTATTATAATTTAAATTTAAATTACATGTAATTACGAAGGCATACTTCGTTCTCTTGCGCTTTGCTTTATTGCACTTTGCAGACACTGCTTTTTTTTTTTTTTTTTTTTTACACATTGGATGTTATGGCAACCTTGTGTCGAGCAGGTCTGTCAGTGCCATTTTTCCAACAGCCATCTGTTCACTTTTTGTCTTTGTATCACATTCTGGTGAGTCTTGCAGTATCTGAAACTTTTTCATTATTTGGCATAGTGAACTGTGCCCAGTGATTACAACTCGAAACTCAGGTGATGATTAGTAGTTTTTAGTGATTACAACTCGAAACTCAGATGATGATTAGTAGTTTTTAGCCAGAAAGTACATTTTTAATTAAAGTATATCCTTGTTTTCATCTTAATAGACTACAGTACAGTGTAAAACAACTTTCATGTGCACTGGGAATCAGAAAATTCATTTGACTCATTTCATTGCAATTTTCACTTTATTGTGATATCTGGAACCAGACCCACAATATCTCTGAGATATGCCTGTGTATGTGTGTGCATGTATGTAAAAAAATTACAGAATCATTTTTTTGCTTTTACAAGACAATGGAAAAATGATAAATATCAGTAGAAAAATAACAAAGGTTACTAACAAAATTCTGAAGGTAAAAAATGTAGTGGCTAAAGTGGGGTGAAAAAGTTTTTGATAGAAGTCGAAGAACCTAAGGGATCAGAGTTGTGAGATGAGATAGAGACATGAAATTTTAAGAAAAACATGATGGGGGAGGGATTTGAGGTAGAGATAAAGCTGTAAGTGATAAAAAATATGAGGGAAAGTAACTGGGAGGTGTGTAGGTGCTTGCAGTATAAAAAGGGTAGAGGAAAAAGTTATTTAATGGTTATGTAAAAGTTATTTAATGGTTCCCAAATCATTAAAATTACCTGGGGAACTCTTTTGCAAATAAACATTTTACTTTAAAATAGTTTTAGATTTACAGAAAAATTACAAAGATAACATAGAGTTTCTATATACCTCACACCAATGTCTCTGTTATTAGTATCTTACATTAGTATAGTACAGTTGTCATAATTGATACATTAACTATGTCTCCTATGCTCCTGTGTCTCCTATGCTCCTCTTGGCTGTGATAGTTTCTCAGACTTTCCTTGTTTTTGATGGTCTTGACCATTTTAAGGAGTACTGGTCAGGGTGCCCCACTATTGGAATTTGTCTTATATATTTTTCTTGTGATTAGACTAGGGTTATGTGTTTTAGGGAGGAAGACCACCTAGGTAAAGTGCCATTTTATCATCACATTTTATCAAAGGTACATACTGTCAACATGACTTATCACTATCGATGCTAACATTAATCACTTTGCCTAGGTAGTATTTGTCAGGTTTTTCAAGTTTGTTTTTCCTCTTTCCCTACTGTATTCTTTCGAAGGATGCCACTCTTTGCAACCCCCACTTAGAGTGGGGAATAATGCTTCACCTCTGAGAGAGCAAAATATCTATATAAACTACCTGGAATTCTTCATGGTAAATTTGTTCTCTCCCATTTTTTAATTTGTTCCATCATTTATATCAGGATGGACATTGGGTTATAACCCAGTACTACTTTACTTATTTATTCTATTGCTGAAAGCGTTCCAACTTTACCAATTGGGACCTCTTTCAGTTGACATCTCTATCCCTCTGATGCATTCCCATTGTTGAGTTTATATGTTTATGTACATTTTTTTGAGGACTTCCTTACTTTATAGTACAAGAGTCTCCAAACTCACCTTGTATATTTCCTGTCTCAGTCCTAGGATTAGCCATCTTTCTAAGCCCTGGTTCCTTTGGAGAAAGGTACTAGTAATCAAGATCTTGGTATTAGGCATTCTCCTTGCTACTGGGTGTTTGTTGTTGCTCCTGGGCTTGCTAGCTGACATAGGAAGGAAATCTATGTGTGTAAACTAATTCTGCCTATGCATATCCATAAATATTTTTGTATGAAACCATCTATGTGTACATTAAGCTAACCATGAGTTCATACTCTCTCAAACAATAATTCATTACCACATTTCAGCCTTCTCCTGACTTGTCTTTCTGCAATCTCCCACTCAACCAGTGAGAACCATAGCTCCTACCAGTCACTATCCATTTACTTAAGTGTTCATTTCCAGAATACAAGATCAGTTGACCCTTGAACAACACGCAGAGGTTAGGGGTGCTGATTTCCCACACAGTTGAAAATCCACATATATCTTTTAACTCCTTAAAAACTCCTTAAAACTCTTTACTTAAAAAAACTCCTTTTAACTCCTTACTAATAAGGAGAACCACAGAGATCACTTTTTACTGTAATGTGCAATTTATGTAGAGGTGATGAGCATTTTAGGTATACACTTGCAACACTGAACCCACCAGTAGCAATAGGATGTGGCTGTGAAATTATACAGTAATATAAGATGTGTGTGCTAGTTAATTTTATGCAGTTTCTTAATATATCTTTAAATTTGTTTTTGTTTCTCTTGACTGCAAATGGTACCATGTACAGTCTCTACATGTGTACATTTTGATAAATTATAGTTTTTATTACAGACTTCTGTGTATTTTATGGTAGTAAATGGTAAAATATACTAGTATCTACATACTTTATTCATACATGAGATACCTAACTTGTTCTTTTTTCACTGTTTCTGGGCTGTGAAGTTCTTATGTAAGTGTTTTCAAATTGTTGCAAATCTCCAGAAATTTTTCCAATATGTAATTTTTGAAAAATTCTGCGTATAAATGGACCTATTCAAACCCTTGTTGCTCAAGGCTCAACTTTATAGTAGTTTCAGAATTGTTAAGCTATACCACCAGGGACTTTTTTAAATTGAAATAAAAGTCACATATAATTCACTATTTTAACCATTTTAAAGTGTACAATTCAGTGGGTTTATGTATATTCACAATGTTGTGCAACCATCACCATTACCTAATTGTAGAATATTCTTAATTACCCAAAAAGAAACCTGTTTTCCCTCTTCTGCCAACCCATTGCAGCCACTAAAGACAACTTTTTAAAAAGTGGTATTTAGGGCGCCTCGGTGGCTCAGTTGGTTGAGCGACTGCCTTCAGCTCAGGTCATGATCCCGGAGTCCCGGGATCGAGTCCCATATCGGACTCCCGGCTCTGCGGGAAGTCTGCTTCTCCCTCTGACCTTCTCCCCTCTCATTCTCAGTCTCTCTCTCTAAAATAAATAAATAAAATCTTAAAAAAAAAAAAATTATAAAAAGTGGTATTTATCTCCCTTCCCAGATACTCTGATTCAGTAGCTCTAAAGATAAAGCTAGACATTTGTATCAAGAAAGAAAGAAAGAAAAAGAAAGAAAGGAAGGAAGGAAGAAAGAAAGAAAAGAAAAGAAGAGAAAAGAAAAGAAAAGAAAAGGAAGAAAAAAAAGAAAACAACAACAACAACAAACCATTCTGCTTTGCTTCTGGTAGTCAGGCAAGTTTGAATTACCAGGTGGCATAAGCCCACAAGAACAGCACATTTTGAATAAACTGAAATGTTCTAGAAGCAGTAATGAATTAAAGAGGATCTCATCAAAGCTAAAAACAAATGCCAACACAATTTGATTGTCTTTAGTTTAAAAGTTGGTTTAGGCAGAGTTGAAGAGAGGGAAAGGAAACCATTTTATAAAATGTCAGCTTGTTACATCTGTGTTTAGATTTCAGTTGACTTAATCCAGGTAGCCTTTATTCATCCATTACTAAGTTTTGGTTTCAGTACTTTGTTCTGCTTATTTTCTCTTGCGTGTTTTTTTCCCCGACTTTTTTTTTTTCTAAACTTCTGCTTATCTTAGCCCACTTAGAGGAAAGCTTCCCCTCTTCCTGCCAATATTGACGTAAAAATGCTCTTAAAGGATGAATACTAATTGCCAAGTAGGCATGGAGCTGTACATAGTAGTAAAGCTAAGCATATTTGATAATTGGGAAAGATTTGCTGACAGACTTTCAGTTTGATACCTTCTCGTTTTGCAGCTAGAAGCTAGAGACAAATTCTGGCATTTTGTGTTACCCTATGAAGAATTTTGGAGTCAAACTTATAGTTGGAAAAATAGAGTGACTAGACTTGTAATTGGAAGATAGAGTAACTAGAGCTAACAAAAAATGATGTTTTTGTTTGTTTGTTTTATTTTTATTTTTATTTATTTATTTTTTTTTTACAAAAAATGATGTTTAAAGCATTGATTCTGAGGGTCCAGTGCTCACTGAATGCTGTAAAACTATAAAGTGATCTCAAAATACAGAATTTTCTTTAGTTTCTTGAAAGGAACACTTCTGTAGATTTTCACTTTTACTTTATGTAATCTTTTATGTCCATAGCATGTAACTTCACAAATTCCATTATCTACCTCTGTTCTCCAAAGTTCTCTTCTAGCCATACTACCCACTACAGGTGGGTTTTTTTGTTTGTTTTTTGGGGTTTTTTTCCCCCTCTCCTCCCTATCTTGCCAGTAGTCTACCAGGAGTCCTTTCTCTCTTCTTGGATTTTTTCCTTTAACTCTCACTTATTTTATCGTGTTTGGTAGCTTTTCCCTACAGACTGCTCCCAAGGCTTATTTCCTTCTTGATTAGTTTTTCAAAGCATTTTCTCAACAAAGTTTAGCTTCTTCCTATGGGCGATTTTGTACTCTCTGCTAGGAAGATAAAGTTTTCTCAAATTTTTAGCCTTTAGATGAAGAGCAAGTCATAAACAAAAAAAGAGCAACTTATTAAAGTTTCCTGAAGAATCAGTTTTGTTATTATACTAAGAAGTCTGTCAAGCAAGACTTGACATTGCAGTTACCTCAGCCTTGAAGAAGGATGCTTATCAGTATCATTCTTGTCGAGTTTGTGTTGTTTGAATCTGCCCTCGTTATTAAATTATAACTTAGCATTAGTTTAGTCTAGACATTGCTAATGGCTAAATTAGTTTTACTTGCTTGGTTAAATTTTATATTGTGGGTAGTGATATACATTTTTATCAATAGTTCTTGGCAGGTTTCCAGTAACTGGACTTTTTAGGTATGCATGCATTGTGTCCCCAAAATGGATCCGTCAGACATCTTTTGCTAAAGCAAATGTATATGTAATCCAAAAAAATGTGCTTATGGAAGTATTATAGTATAGAAGTATAGAACAGTATTTTTCTACTGGAAAGAAGGATTGAGTAAGATAGATGGATACCACCTTACATAGGTCAAGAGATTTAAGATACAGTAGTTTTCTTACAGTTAGGTGATTCTTTTCCCCATCCCTCACCCCCCACCCCACATCAGAAGCAATTTCTAGAGATCCCAATGAAGAAGGCTTTGAAAAGTCAGTTTGGAAAATAATGTTTAAAGTTCTACTTAAATGTAAAGAATTGTGTTAAAACATCAGTCATTTTTTTACTTACAATCTGAGAGAAAGAAATATAATCTGTGGTTTGCAAGCTTCTTTTAAGACTGTTTTAAACTTAAAATCTAGAGGGCAGGGGCGCCTGGGTGGCTCAGTGGGTTAAGCCTCTGCCTTCGGCTCAGGTCATGATCTCAGGGTCCTGGGATCAGGCCCCGCATCAGGCTCTCTGCTTAGCAGGCAGCTGCTTCCCCCTCTCTCTCTGCCTGCCTCTCTGCCTACTTGTGATCTCTCCCTCTCTGTCAAATAAATAAGTAAAATTTTTAAAAAATCTAGAGGACAGTAATTGAGGAAGCAACAAATTTTCTATCTGGAGTGGAAGGAAAAATAAATATCCAGAGAAGCCAGTGTTAAAGGTGATGATTAAGACAGTGACCAGAAACTAATAGTTGCTGCATATACTTCCCAGAAAAATGGAAACAGATCAATCAACTAGAAGAAAGCTATGGAGCATTTATAGCATAGTAACAATCAGAATAAAATAACTATGATACCAGTGTTTGAATGCTTTTTAGGATCAATTTTATAAGTTTAAGTACTCTCACAAAAAGTTATCCTGTGAAGAAAGGAAATAACAGTTAAAAAATTTTAATGAGACTCTCAGGCTGCTTAATGTATAGGTATTTTTTAAATTAAGATGATATACCACACACCTACATGCATGCATGTTGGGTATACATATATATGGTTTAATGAGATAGAGAAATCCCTGGTCTTAAATTAATGAAATGAGTCCTTTTCTTATGAGAACTTTTATAATACCAGTAAAAATACTCACTAATTTGTTTTCAAATCTTCCTAATGATAAGAACCACTGGGATACTTATTAAGTACAAATTCTTGGTTCTGTTTCAAACCTACTAAATGTGTATTTTAACAAGCATGCCAGGAAATTTTTATTAAGTAGGATTACATTAAACTAAAAACCTTTTGCACAGCAAAGGAAACAATGGAAGAGGCAGCCTTTGGAATGTGGGAAAATATTTGCTATACATCTGGTAAGGGATTAATGTCCAAAATATATACAACTCGGTGGCAGACTCAATTTAAAAACGAACAAAGGACCTGAACATTTCTCCAAAGAAGACACACAAATGGCCAAGTAAATGAAAAAGTGCTCAACATCACTAAACATCAGGGAAATGCAAATCAAAACCATGATGAGCTCTCACCTTACATCTATTAGGATGGCTGTTACCAAAAAGATAAGAGATTGCCAAAGTTGGTGACCATGTGGTGAGAAAGGTCCCTTATACACCCTTGTTGAAATGTAAGTTGGTGAAGCCACTATGGAAAAGAGCATGGAGGTTCCTCAAAAAATTAAAAATATAACTGCTCTCGGATCCAGCAATCCCACTTTTTAGGTATATATCTAAAGGAAATGAAATCAATACCTCTAAGTGATATTTCTACTCATGTGTGTTGCAGCATTAGTCACAATAGCCAAGTATAGAATCAGCCTTAATGTCTGTTGAATGGATGGATAAAGAAAATACGGTCTTCGTATTTACAATGGAATATTATTCAACCATTGAAAAAAGGAATTCAATCCTTCCATTTGTGCCAACATGGATGAACTTGGAGGACATTACGTTAAGTGAGATAAGCCAGAGACAGAAAAATAAATACTGTATGATCTCACTTATGGGTGGAATCTAAAAATGAACTCACAGAAGCAAAGAGTAAAATGGTGATTGCTGGGGATTGGAGGAAATGGGGAGATGTACAACATAGTGACTATAGTTAATAATGTATTTTATACTTGAAATTTTCTAATAGTATATATTTAAGTGCTCTTACTATATACACATAGGTAAAATGTTAATTATGTGACATGATGGATGTTTTAATTAGCTTGATTATGGTAATCATTTCACAGGTATATATATATAAAATTACTACACTGTACACCTCAGATATATACAGTGTTTATCAGTTATACCTCAGTAAAGCCAAGGGGAAAAGATGATAAGGTGTGATGAGAGTGTACATTCTCTTGCCTTATCGTTGATCTTAGGGGACGAAGAAAGCATTCAAGTTCTGTTCTGTTACTGGGATTGTTTGCCATTAATGAGTATTAACTTTTATCAGATGCTTTTTCTGTATCTGTCGAGACTAGCATTTGTTTTTTTTTTTTGCTTTTAGTCTGTTAACAGAGTCAATTCCATATATTGATTTTCACACATTAAGCTGACCTTCAATTACTGGGATAAATCCCACTTGTCATGATGGATTGTCCTTTTTATATATAGTTGAATTTAATTTCCTAATATTTTATTGAAGATTTTTGGTATTTGATTACGAGCTTTTATATTGATCTGTAGTTTGTATCTAAGTAGGCTCCACACCAATCATGGAGCCCAACATGGGGCTTGAACTCACAACCCTAAGATCAAGACCTGAGCTGAGATCAAGAGTCGGGCAGTTAACTGAGCCACCCACACGCCCCAATTATTTTAAATTTATTAATATTTCTTTTCATCCATGATATGGCCTGTCTTGGTGAATATTATGTGTGTGTGCCCTTGAGAAGGAATAGTTTCCTGTTTGGGGGCAGATTTTTGTACAAATGTCAGTTAGTTCCAGTTGACTTGAATTGATGGCATTTTTCAGTTCTTTTATATCCTTGTTGATTTTCTGTCTTACTGAGAGTAGTTGAAGCTTTCAACTATAATTATAAATTTGTCTATTTCTCCTGTCAGTTTTGTCAGTTTTTGCTTCCTGTATTTTGAAGCTCTGTTGCTAGTTGCATACACATTTAGTGAACTGATCCTTTTATCAGTGTGTAATATGTAAAGTTCCTCTTTGCTCTGAGATCTGTTTTGCCCGATATTAATGTAGTTACTCTAGCTTTCTTTTGATTAGTGCTTGCATGGCATATCTTTTTTCCATTCTTATATTTTTAACCTACCTGTACATTTGAAGTAAATTTCTTGTAAATAGCTTATGGTATGGTCTTTTTCCCCTTTCCTTCTGATAGTCTCCTTTTTTTTCTTTTCAATTTTCTATCTATTTAATTCCAGTTTAGTTAACTTACAGTGTTACAGTAGTTTCAGGTGTACAATCTGACACTCTCTTTTAATTGGTGTGTTTAGTTCATTTGCATTTCATATCATTATTGGTTTGTTTGGATTAGGTCTACCATTGTTTTGCTTGTTCTGTTTTTCATTTCTCAGTTTTTCTTTACCCGCCTTCTCTTTGGTTATTTGTACATTTTAAGATATTCTATTTTAGTTTACCTAATGTGATTTTTATTATCCTGTGTATCATTTGTATATTGGTTGCTTTAGCAGTTACATTATATAGCATGGGCTCAGAACCTAAGTATATATTGTTTAATATTTATGGATAGAAGTAATATTTTTAGAATCTAATTTTGATTTTTATTGTTCTGAAATTTTCCAAATAAAGTTATTGAAAGACAATATAAGCTTTTTCTGACATATAATCCATTAATAGCATTCACCAATAACTTGCATTGCTTGATCTACAACGTAGATAATGCTTTATCTTTATAGTCTCACCTAGACTAATGCCTGTTGATACTATGCAGATCCATTTTGCTTTTGAGTCAGAATTTTTCTGTTTATATATGACTCATAACTGTAACTCTGTAAGCTTTACACAAGGCTAGTTTTGAGGGCAGTGCTATGTTTAAATGATTCTATTTAAATGGTAATAGTTGAAACAGTTGAATGATCCCAAGGTAATCTGTGCATCATGTGTGTAGTATCAAAAGTTTCTTTATTCACGTTTATTTCCTCCTATATAAATGAAAGATTTGAACTATTTGAACTCTGGCAGTTTTTTTCTATTGGAATGTATTCTAATTTGGCTGTGTTCAGATTAATTTAATATAGTTTTGATAATTTACAAGTTAAGTCAGTTCATTTAAGAGATTTTGGCATTTGTTTCACCTATTGAAATCAAACATTTTAAAGAACCAATAGAACAATTTGAAGAATACAGTAGATTTTATTAATCCTCTGTTCAAGGTGTCTGGGTTTTAATAATTCACACAGATGCTAGAACTTAGCTTACTTAGACCTGTAATATCCATCTATAGGAATTTTATTGCATGACACAATTAAAAATTAGACTTGTCAGTTGTTCTACTTAATGTTGTAGTCCAAGTCATGCTTCTGTTGGGCAGCAACTTCAGTCCAGCTCAGTGCTGTGCAGTAGAGCTCTCTGTCATAATAGAAATATATGTCCGTATTGGACAGCAGTTACTTTAATTTTAGTTAATTTAACTTTCAGCAGCCACATGTAGCTAGTAGATCATTAGAAAGCAACACTGGTCTAGTCTCATGGGTTCCCTTTTTATATGTAAAACTCTTTTTGGAATTTTTTTGTATTTCAAATGTAAGCTTGTATGTAGGCATAAGCTTCAAGAAGGTTCTTGACCTATTGCAGAACAGGAAACAGAAGGCTGAACAAATTAGAAAGAAAATGTTTTATGACATGATAATTACAGTATGATAAACATTAAGCAAATGAATAGGTTGATAAAATGATTAACTGCCTGGGAATGTCTGGGAGTTGAGTGAAGAATAAACACTTCCGGAATTTTAAGTAGGAATGGTTTCATAAATTTAAGTTAATTTAAAACAAAATTAGATATTGTAAAATTGTAATCAAACCTATCAGATTCTTCGTTGGGTCTTCAGAAATAAATTCCAGACCAATGCAGAACTACCAGAGAATCTGCTAGGACCTTCCACCTCTAGAGACAGGCTGAAATTACAAACCCTTTGTTACTGCTTACACTTCTGCTGTTTGTGGTTCATTGGAAAACTGGATATTAGATATTAGTTTAGAGAAAGTGGGAAAAAAATTTGTAAGTGGTTATCTTTTCAGTGATAAGCTGAGTGGACTTTAGTTAGATGCTCAAATTCTTAAATGACAACTTAGTTTAGGTTAGGATTTAGAGAGACAGAATAACAAATTGCATTAATTGTGATATTTACCTTTGAATAGGTTTCATTGCATATGTATACAAATAACCCTTGTATATCCATTCTTTACAGATCCAGGATGAGAAGACTGATAAAAGAAGAAGCTAGCTGAACAGCTATAAGATGCCCAAATCTGGGTTCACAAAACCAGTTCAGAGTGAAAATTCTGACAGTGACAGCAATATGGTAGAAAAACCATATGGAAGAAAGGTATATGATTATACTAAAGATGTGTTGCGTCTTTTGGAATTGGGAAAAACTCCCCATTTAGTATTTTTAGTAATTACCCATCAAATAAAAAGCAGTTGGATGCCAGATAAATCCAAACCATTTACCTAAAACCTTTAGAATTAAATTGGATTTCTAGGAATAAGATTGTCTTTCATTTGCTGAGATAACACAGTTACTAATCTGGCATATTTACTTAAGAAATAATCATTGAAAGGGTGTGGGAAAAAATCCAAGACCTCACAGTCATTTGGCATTTCTTTCTCCACCTCCTGACCCCCAGTAGCAAAAAACACATACACAGTAGCAATTGAATTTTCCATGTTTTAACCTTGGATAAATTTATATAACTTTTCCAGCCTTACTGTCTCTCTCTGTAATGGAGGACACATACTTTAGAGAACTGATGTGACAGTGAAATGGCATAAGTGTGGTGTCCAATGCAATGCTTGTTACATAATATGTGTTTACTAATGTTAACAGTTTTTGTTGTTTATTATTAGTCATTGCCAATGACCTGTGATTCTTTTTATGTCTATCCTTCTTCATTCCTATTTAATTTAGGCCCTCAAAACCTTCATTTAGATTTCTGCAATTGTCTCCTAACTGGTATCACTCTCCTTTATCTAACTAATTTTACACATTATCTTTGATTTTCCTTTTTGTTTTATTATTTTTCCTTTTAAGTCTTTCCCTCTATGTCATTTTCTTATTGAAGGACATCTGAAATGTTTCTGGTTTGGGGCAAATATGAATAGAACTGTGATGAATATTCGTGTACAAATCTTTTTTTTTAATCACTTTATTGAGGTATAATTTACATACCCTTAAAATTCACTCATTTAGTGTATAATCCAGTGATTTTTAGTAAATTTATAAAGTTATGCAGCCATCATCACAGTCCAGTTTACACCATTTCCATCATTGCTAAATGATCCTCATGCCCATTTGCATTCAGTTCCTATTCCCACCCCAACTCCCAGGCAACCTCAAATCTGATTTCAAAATCAGGAATTTTAAGTTTACAGACTTCGTTGTTTTCAAAACCTGTTTTGGCTATTCGGGGTCCTTTATATTTGCAGACAGATTTTAGGATTAGCTTGTCAGTTTCTACAAAAAAACCTGGATTTTTATAGGGATTTTGTTGAATAGATCAGTTTGGATAGTATTGACATCGTAACAGTATGTTTTCCAGTCCATCACCACAGAATATCCAGTCCAAAACCACAGTATGTTTTCCAGTCTATCACCACAGAATATCTCTTCAGTTTCCCTGAGCAATACTTCATAGTTTTTACTATACAAATCTTGCACTTATTTTGCTAAATTATTAGTGTTTCATTCTTTTGGATGCTATTGTAGTTAATTTCATTTTGGATTTTTCATTGCTAGTGTATAGAAATACAATTGATTTTTATGTAGTGATTTTGTATTCTTTGACCTTACTGAACTCATTTACTGGTTCTAAAAGACTGTGGATTCCTTAGGATTTTTCTACAGTTGGGATCATGTCTTCTCCATATAAAGATAATTTTACTTCTTTTCCAATATAGATACTTCTTTTTTTTTCTTGCCTCATTGCACTGGTAATCTCTGCCTTTTGGTTAAAATGATTAATCCATTTACATTTAATATAATTATTCGTAGGGTTAGATTTATATCTGCCATTTTGTTCTGTGTTCTTGTGTTTCATATTTTTTTTGTTTTTCTCCCATCTGTGCTGCCTTTTTTTATTCTAAATATTTTTCAATGTACTATTTAAATTTCTGATTTCTTAAACTTAAATTTCTGTTCTTGAATTGTAATCATAAGAGGTTGCTCTCTCAGGGCGCCTGGGTGGCTCAGTGGGTTAAAGCCTCTGCCTTCCCCTCAGGTCATGGTTTCAGGGTCCTGGAATCGAGCCCCGCATCTGTCTCTCTGCTCAGTGGGCAGCCTGCTTCCCCCTCTCTCTCTGGCTGCCACTCTGCCTACTTGTGATCTCTCTCTCTCTGTCAAATAAATAAAATCTTTAAAAAAAAAAAAGAGGTTGCTCTCTGGATTATAATATGCATCTTATTATTCGAAGTTAATAAATTGTAGTAAAATATAGCAGCTTTGTTCCTGTACAGCTCCATTTCCTCCCCTTTTTGGTGTATCTATCTATAGATTCATCAACATTTGTTATCAACCCCAAAATAGACTGTTATAGTTTTATTCAGTCTTTTAGAAATAAAAGAAGAAAGGGGAAATATGTATTCATACAGTTCTCTTTGCCTTCAAATTTACCAGTTTTATCACTCTTAATTTCTTCTTCTTATAGACTCAAGTTACTGTCTGGTTGTTATTTCCTTATAGTCTCTAAGAATTTCAGTATTTACTATGAGGTGGATCTTCAGCCATGATTAGATTTCTCAGTCTTCAGTGATCTAGGAATATATTGGTTTTGCTGTATTTTAAAAACAGCTTTATTGAGATATAATTCACATACCATATAATTGACTTATTTAAAGTGTACAATTCAGTAGTCTTTAGTATATTTGGAGTTGTGCAATTATCTCCACTATTGATTTTAGTGCATTTTCACCCAAAAAAGAAACCCCTGTGTATCCATTAGCAGTCACTCTTCGTTCTGTCCCCAACTCCCACAGCCCTAGGCAGTCACTAATCTACTTTCTGTCTCTATAGAATTGCCTATTCTGGACGTTTCATATAAATTGACTTATAGAAATGTGGTCTTTGGTGACTGTTTTCAAAGAGAAGTTTTGTTGGATATAGAATTCTTAGTTGACTTTTTTAAAGAAAAAAATTTAAATATCATCCTACTTTCTTACTTTTAAGAAAGTAAGAAAGTAGGATTTACTTACTTTCTAACTGTTTCTAATAAGTCAGCTATTGTTTTATACCCTTTCAAGATGAATTTTTTTTTCATTGCTTCTCTCTCTTTGACTGTCACATGCTTAGGATTCCCCTGTGTTTATTCTCTTTGGGGTTTCTTGAGATTCTTAGATCTGTAGATTAAAGGTTTTCATGAAATTTGGAATATTTAATTTACTGATTTTTTTTCCCATCTCAATTTGCTGTTGAACATTTCTAATACATTTAAAAAATTTTTTAAATTTTTATTTTTATTTTAAATTTTAAAAATCCAGTATTTCCATTTGGCCCTTTTTGTAATTTTTCTTTATTAGTATTTTTTATTTGATAAGGCATTATTGTCATACTTTAATTTTTTAAACATTGTTTTATTTATAATTGTCAAATCTAGTATTTGGGCTTAGAGAAATTTCTGTTGAATACTTTTTTTCCTTGCTTTTTGGTATGTCTTAATTTTTATTGAAAACGACATTTCTGCAATTCTGGGTTCTCATTATTTCCCACCTGAAAGTTGTAACTGTTGCTGAGTTTATTTATTTATAATAAAACGTTAGGAATTTATCTGCAGTATTCGTCTCAACCACTGGCATCCATTTTTTTTTCTTTTTCTTTTTTAGTCTTGCTTCCACAGGGTTACCCCATGTCTGTGTAGATTAGTCAGCAGCAATTGATTGGTCAGAGGCTGTACTCAAATACTAGGAGCCAGTAAGACTTCCAACTTCTCCTGGCAGACTTGCCCGTGTGTTGGGGAGTGCATTCATCATTCAGGCATTTTTGTTTTGTTTTGTTTTGTTTTAAGATTTTATTTATTTATTTGACAGAGCACAAGCAGGCAGAGCAGCAGGCAGAGGGAGAGGGAGAAGCAGGCTCCCTACTGACCAATGAACCCGATGCAGAGCTCGATCCCAGGACCCTGGGATCATGACCTGAGTCAAAGGCAGACACTTAACTGATGGAGCCACCTAGGCGCCCACGTTCAGGCATTTTTGACATCTGCACTAGCATTTATTTTCTGTTGGGCTCGCCCAGGTCTTCCCTTTGCTTGTGTGCCGTCAATTTAGGATATGTAGAGAACTTGGCCCCTCCCAGATTTCGTCTGCCTGTACACACAATCTCCCAGTCAGTGAGGGATATATGGATTACAATCTTAGGCTAATAGGATTACGTGTTTTGGCCCCTCCAGTTGTTTCCTACCCTGTTTGCTATTTTTATAAACAATGCAGCTGGGTGTGGGCTTTTGGCCTTCTATACCAATTCAAGTTGACAGTCTCTGGCAGCAGAGATGCTGGTTTTCATTGCCAACCCCACCCCAGTAGCACTTCATTCAAACTAAGCATCAGCCAGGGAATGAAAGCATTCCCCAGGCAAGAATGCCAGAGACATTCACTGTGTTCTTATCCATAGTTAAGCTGTTATTCTTTGAGGGGAGAGGGGAAAATGCTTCTCAATTTGTTTGCTTTTCTTCAATTTCTAGAGACTTGAAGTGCTTGTTTTGGACAATTGTCTAGATTTATAGTTGTTTCTTGGGGAGATAAGTTGCCAGTATCTTCACTCCACCATAGACAAGTTTCCCCAAATGTTATTTTAATGCACCAGATGTGACAAATCTCAAGCAAAATGATTTCATTATTAGTGTTCTCTAATAAACCTTATATGGGATTCCTAGTGTGTTATGTACTCTTTTACGACCATAAGAATAAAACGGTTAAGGCATGATTTAAATCTTTATGAAGAGTATTAGCTAATTACTCTTTCTGTTTGTCTGAAATGTTTTGCCCTCTGGACCCCTTCAACATAATCAAAGATCTCAAAGTGGGACACCTGGGTGGCTAAGATGGTTAAGTGTTTGCCTTTAGCTCAGGTCATGATCTCTAGGTCCTGGGATTGAGCCCCACATTGGGTTCCCAGCTCATTGGGGAGCCCGCTTCTCCCTCTCCATCTGCCCTGCTTGTTCTCTTTGTCTCTCTTTCTCAAATAAATAAATAAAATTTTGGGGGAAAAATCCCAAAAAGCTTTTTTACATGTGGGTCTATCTGCTGATATGTACAACATCAGAAATTTGAACTGAGAAAAAATTAAATGTATATTAACTGGTTTAAAAAAAAACAGTAAAACTATTATTTTTACACACATATATATTTTTATGGAAAACAACAGTATATTCCAAAACAAAAACTGTTAGAAGAGTGTCCTTGGTTTTGTACATAGCTTTTATTTTTTTTTTAAAGATTTTATTTATTTATTTGACAGATCACAAGTAGGCAGAGAGAAGGGGGGAAGCAGGCTCCCTGCTGAGCAGAGAGCCCAATGTGGGGCTCAATCCCAGGACCCTGAGACCTTGACCTGAGCCAAAGGCAGAGGCTTTATTAACTCACTGAGCCACCCAGGCACCCCTGCACATAGCTTTTAATGTCTGATTTAACAGAAGACCGCCAAATTGTCATCTGGTTTTGCATGCAGTGTATTTAGATATCACTTGTCATGTAGTCTCTGGAAAACTCTAGTATGTATTCTTGAGAGAATGACCAAGGTACAGTAACAGTTTAGGGTTATTGTGAGCGTATTTCTGACCTTTTGGATCCTCTGAAATGGTCTCAAGTAGCATACTTTGAGAATTGCTCTACCATTGTATGAAGCAGATTAATGCAAGTGCTGATTGTACAATGATGGGACAGAAAGGAAGTACTGAGTGTGTAATGATGGGACAAAAAGGAGAGAAGCAATCGTCTGTAGAGGGTTCAGGGATAGTTTCACAGTAGAAAAGATACTTAATCTGAATTCTCAAGGATGGATGAGTATGTGGCCAGCAGGAAGGTGGAAGCAGAGGACAGTCCAAGATGTAAAGAAGACATGAATCTTATCATTACAGTAGTATGTATAAAGTTAGGATATAGCCTGTGGAGGATGGAGGGTAGGAGATGAGCATTAGACGGGCTGGTTCATTACGGCCTTATTATGTGTCTTGCCAAGGAACTTGAAATTTATCCTGTAGCCATGAGTCAAAAGGGAAGGATCATGGTAGAGAGCAGTTAGAGTGTTATTTTAAAAATCCAAGCAAAAGGCAGTGTGGGCAGTAGCTGTGGGGGTAGAAGTTGGCAGATCTAAAAGATGTTGAATGAATTAAACTTGAGTATATAGAAAAGGTAATCTGGGTCCACCCTGAGGTTGATTGAATTATTATTCCCTGAGAAGGACTCCAAGAAAGGGAATGGCTTGTTTTGAAAAGAATGTTTGGTTTGTATTTGTTGATTGGCCACTGGTGCATCCAACTGGAAGTGTTAATAGGCAGTTAGATACTAATCCAGAGCTCAGAACAGCTCACTGGAAAAGGATTAGACGAAAAGTAAACTTATCATAATGGAGATGTCACCCAAAGAGAGTGGAGTGAGAATGGAGGAGAGTATACCCTAGGAAGTCAAATACTTTAAGAGTCATCAAGAGACAGGAGATGAGGACAAAGAGTACCAGGAGACGCTAAGCAGAGAAGAGTAGCTAAGGGAGCCTGTATGCCAAATTCCACAGAGGTTAACAGGAAGGGTGAGGCCGTTGGATTTTGTCAGTTGAGATACGTAAAAATGACTTTGCTTGAAAAAGTAATTTCAGTAGAGTTGTAGGGACAGAATGCAGTGCTAGATTTGAGGAGGCAATTAGAACTTTTATTTCTAAATGTTTGAATATAGTAAAGGTTGCATTTGTGAAATTATATATGGACTGCTTAATATCATTTTGGGGGTTGAGTTTATATGGCTGAACTTCTTAAAACTTTTATTCTTAGGTACTCTGTATCTTTTGAAAACTGCCACTAAATATACAGTAATGACTAAGCATTGCTTTCATAAAAGTGTAGAAACAACTAGGAAAAAACAAACACTTTTCACTAACATACTTCTATTAAAAGCATTGCTTTGGTAAGTTAAGAATTCTTATTACTCATTAGATTTATACAATAAATGGGAAGAATAATACAATTAGATTTTTCATTTATTAATTTTTGGCTTACCCAAAGTGATATATTTAACTCTTCTCACTCTCTCTGTTCAATCACTCAGTACTTTTTCAAGGTCACATACTTGTTTATTTGGGTAAGGGTCAGAAGGTATTCTGAGGCAATGTGCATGGTGCTACTCATTGCCATGTTTTAGGATTTCTGAGCAGCTTGACTTGAAAGCTGTTGTTGAAAGTGATTTTTTTCAGTTTTTTTTTTAAGATTTTTTATTTATTTATTAGGAAAGAGAGAGAGTGAGAGAGAGCATGAGAAGGGAGAAGGTCAGAGTGAGAAGAGGACTCCCCATGGAGCTGGGAGCCCGATGTGGGACTCGATCTTGGAACTCCGGGACCATGACCTGAGCCGAAGGCAGTTGCTCAACCAACTGAGCCACCCAAGCGCCCATGATTTTTTTCAGTTTTAAATAGATATTTAACTTAGTGAGTGATTGGCCTTGAAGCCAGCCTCAAGCTTCTTCTGAGTTTTTTCTTCCATACAGTTTTAGAAATGAATATACAGTTGTTCTGATAGAGACCTTATTTATAGTTTAATATGACACAGACTATTGCTATTATGAGATCCTAAATAAAGTAACCTGAACCAAAATTTAATTTCTTAAATGCACTTAAGTAGAGCATAATTTTAAATAATAATCACATTGTATAGCAATATACTTTTAATATAAGGTGCTTTCATTACCTCATTAACTATCATAATAGGAGTTCATCAAAAATGCTCACAATTCTTCAAGTATTTTATCCTTTTAGTGCTAATCTTTGGGATATTTTCCATTGATATTAGTTTAGAAATTGTACTGTTTTCAGCTATAAGCTAGTATTTATAATTTTTTTAAAAATCTTTTTTTTTTTAAGATTTTATTTATTTGGCAGAGAGATCACAAGTAGGCAAAGAGAGAGGGGGAAGTAGGCTCCCTGCTGAGCAGAGATTCCCGATGCGGGGCTCGATGCGGGGCTCGATCCCAGGACCCTGGGATCATGACCTGAACCAAAGGCAGAGGCTTAACCCACTGAGCCACCCAGGAAACCTCCCCCCAAAATCTTTGATAAAACCTTCTGTGAAAATCTAAAATCTAGGTTAAAGTCATGAAGTATGAGAGTGGATATTAATCATTTAGCCTGCTAAGTAGTTCTCGTATCCTTTACATCAATAATTCTCATCAATAATTCTCTATCCTTTTCATCCTTTTCATCAATAATTCAGACCTTCATTATTTTATATCTAAGTGATAGTAGAGAAATTTTTATTTTACTATTCAAGTAATATAATACATGTTGGTTGTAGAAAAATTAGAAAATACATAGAAGAATAATGAAAATAGAAATTGCCTTGTAAAAAACCATCAAGAATCTGAGATTGTATTGTACCCTATTCTACTTGCAAGCTAATCAGATGCCAGACTTCTGAATGGGATATAAAGGAAAGTTAACTTCTTAGAACAATAGCAGTAGCTATCAGCATTTGTTCCTGTAACCTGAGCCCTGTTTCTCACAGGGGCATGCAGAGAGAGCCAGGTGACAACTATGAATAACGAATAACGTGGTGGGAGGGGAGTGTTGCAGTATAGGAGAGGAACCCCAAATCTTTTATATAATGGACAGTAAGTCTACCTGACTTACTGTCCCTAAAGGGAGAAATTATTTATTACACAGAACAGTAAACAGATCTGCCCTTTGCTCCAGGGGGAGATGCTACCTTCCAAGGCTGTTCTCCATACAGACGTTCTTAAAAAGATAGTCCAGGACAAAGGGAGTTAGTGCCTCTGTAAGATGTGCAGATATGCAAGAGAGCCATGGAGAATTCTCTCCTAACACACAAATAATGCCATTGCCTACAGATGGCTCTTCATATTTGGGTTGTGTCCTTCAAGAGTTTTCTATTTTCTATTTTTTTTATTTCTCAGTAAATTTTTACCTCTTCTTTTTTCCATCTTACTGAGTTGGTAAAGGCTACCAGTATATTGTCTAAGAGTAACAGTGATGGAATGTCATTCTCATCTTGCCATTGATTTTTGTTGTCAGTGTTCTTTTATTAACATATATTAGGCTCCAGATGTTTACATTGATTTCATTACTGTGTATGGTAGCTGTTGTAGGTTATTGAAAGAATAGCATTAACATAAATGAAAAAGACTTAAAATATTTTAAAACATCTAAGAGTCCTAGACTTTTCTATGTCATGGATATGGGAGAAAAATGTGGCAGTGACTTGCCCCTGGATTGATAAGAATATTTGTACCATTTGGTAACACAGAAATTTCAAAACACTCAGCCATAACTATTTATTTTGAAAGTTTCTTTTCCCAGATGAGAAAATAATTTCTGAATTGTCGAAGAATCTCCCAAAAACCCTTTGTTCAAGTAATACTTCTGAGGATTAATTTTATTTTATAGAGAACAGAACTGGTTGATAGCAGTTACAAATATTCACACTAATCACCATATTGCAGAGGAGAGTGTGATCAATATGTTCTTGTGAACATCTACCTAACATGTTATCAAAAGTGGTTTCTTTTAACTTGTTTTATGGCTCAGAACAGCATCTTTACTTACACAGGTGCAAGGGAGAAGGGATATCTTCATGTTTTTCTTAGATTCTTTTATTAATAACAAAGACTCCTATTTCTAAGGCAAGTCTCTAGAATATTTTTGGTTAATCTTTGTATTAATCATGACTCTTTATTTCTGATGCTTTGACATCTGAGGCCTCCTGACTGGGGAGGGGGGGTGGGATGCCACTTCCAGGGCTAGCCAATTCCCAAAGACAGTAAACAACTCACTTATGACCAGCATTTCATATGCAAACCAGCCAAGTCAGAGTCCAAACCCAGCCACCATCTATCCAACTCTCCCACTCTGGGCCACTGTCCCCCTGCCCTAATAAAGTAAATCACACTAGAGCTGGGTACCAGACAATAAGAGAAACAGCACCTCTAGCCCAGAAATTGCTGACGTTACGCAGAATAGCCATTCCTGGGCCCACTTATTTTTGCCTTGACTTCTCTTTCCTGAGGAAACCACAATAAAAGCTTTTCCCCATGTTTCCCTTCTCTCCTTCTGTCTCCCAACACACCTTGGTCTACCCTTTGTGGCCCTGTGTAGTGTGTTATGCCCCTTCTTCTTGAGAACTGTAATTAACAAACTGACTTCTCAGTGGCAGTGGTCGCCTTATCTGTTGGTTTCACTGTACCCGAGTAATAAAACCTACATTTTAAAACAACCTTAAACCTTCACATGCCTGTGAAACTTGGTATCATTGGCAGAAGTGGAAAAAGTGGAAAAACAGCTCAATAAGTTTAATTTTGTAACTGAGAAATAAATAATATGAGACTGTTATTCTTCAGTAATCTTTACCAGTTAAGATATAAGGAAGTCATGTTCTCTTCCCGATTTTGCTAATAGATTTATCAAAAATGAATGTAGACTCTGTCAAAATGTTATTTTATTTTTGTCACTTGTTAAAATCATCGTAGAGTTATAATCTTTTGATACAGTGAATTGCCTTAAGTGATTCTCTAATAATGAACTATTCTTGTATTCTTTGGGTGAACCCTGCTTGATTATAATCTGTTATCTTTCTAAATTCTAAGACACTAATCTGATTTGATAGTTTATTTAGGATAGTTTATTTTTGTGTTTATTTCATAAGCAATTTAGTTTATAATTTCTGTCTTGTATTCACTTTTGGTATCAGTTTTATTTTAGACTTATAAAATGGATTGTTGCTTCTTATCATACCTTCATGCTGTAGTATTGTCTACATGACATGTGAAATATCTGTCCCTTGAATTTTCTTTAATCTCTTTTAAAATCTTCTGGGCTAGGTACCTTTGTTGTTTTTTAAAGATTTTATTTATTTATCTGAGAGACACACACACAGCGAGAGAGGGAATACAAGCAGGGGGAGTGGGAGAATGAGAAGTAGGCTTCCGCTGAGCAGGAAACCTGATGAGGGGCTCAATCCCAGGACCCTGGGACCATGACCTGAGCCGAAGGCAGACTCTTAATGACTGAGCCACCCAGGCGCCCCAGGGCTAGGTACCTTTTTTAAACTTAAAATCTTTAAGCTATGGAGTTATGGTCTTCTATGATCATTGGTCTGTTCAGGTTTTCTGTTTCTTTCATGAGCCAATATTTACTAATGTATGTTTTCCAAGAGAATAGTCTATTTTCCTAGGCCTCTTAAATTTTTGGTGGTATAAAAATGATACAAGGGTGCCCGGGTGGCTCAGTTGATTGAGCAACGGCCTTCGGCTCAGGTCATGATCCTGAGGTCCCGGGATAGAGTCCCGCATCGGGCTCCCTGCTCTGCAGGGAGCCTGCTTCTCCCTCTGACCTCTCCCCCTCTCATGTTCTCTCTCTGTCTCAAATAAATAAAAAATAAATCTTTAAAAAAAAATGAATACAATATTTTTTGGTAACTTTTTAACAACTCCTCTGGGGGTTTGATTTTACTGATAAATTCTACTTTACAAAATGCAGTATCTAATTTTTTTATGCCTCTTCTTCCTCCTTTTCCTTCATTTTCTGTCTTGGGTTGAGAGCTGGTATCTTCTGCAATCTGAGTCTGCTTATAATTTGCTTCTGAGAGTCTCTTATTATATCTGTCATTTATTATCATATCACTATTTTTTAAAAATATTTTATTATTTGAAAGAGAACATGAGAGAGAGGGAGAACAAGCAGCGGGAGGGGTAGAGGGAGAGCAGATTCCCTGCCTGCTGAGCAGGGAGCCCAATGCGGTACTCGATCCCAGGACCCCAGCATCATGGCCTGAGCTGAAGGCAGATGCTTAACTGACTGAGGCACCCAGGTGCTTTCATATCACTATTCTTTTAAGCTTTCCTGCGAAGGTGATATGGCTTGATTCTTAGTATCTAGCAGGTTTTTCACAAAGGAGTCATTATAGCTCAGTTTATATGTGCAGTACCATTTCAGATACTTGGAATATAAATGTGACCTTGATAATGATTGTAGACCATGAAGATAGGTTACTTACCTGAATGAGTGGGCATAGGATATTAACAAAGCACTATATGTTTAATTATATCCAGAATCACTCTTTCAGATTTATGTTATTTGTTCGTTGATGATAACATCTATATTATACTTACAGAGTTTTATTATGTTCAAGATATTTTGTTTTATTGTTATTTTAAAATTCTGTCATTAAGTAAAAGTAGGGGGAATATGAGACAAGTTAAAAAAATGTTAAATTTGTTGAAACTGGGTCTTGAATACCTAGACGACAGTGGTTTATAATACCTCTCTACTTTTGTATGTATTTGAAAATTATCTTCATAAATTTTTTAAATACTGTATTGCTTAGCGAATATTGTTACAACTTTATTCATATTTGATTTTTAATAGAGTAAAGACAAGATTGCATCATATAGTAAAACTCCAAAAATTGACCGAAGTGATGTCAAGGAGATGAAAGAAAAATCCTCCATGAAACGTAAACTTCCTTTTACCATTAGCCCATCAAGAAATGAAGAACGAGATTCAGACACAGGTAGAATAATCTGTTGTTCTCTGGTTTTATTATTAATTCTTTGCATTAATATTAATTATTTATAATAATAATATAATTATAATAAAATTTATGGTATAATGTTTAATATTATTAATTTACTAATATTATTCTGGTTTTATCAATCATTCTTTTACTGCGATTTTCTTCATATCATTCCTTTTGCACCCCATTTTATAGAAATATTGGTATTTCAGTGTTTCAGATTTATCATTTTGGGACAGAAATTCATACATTTCTCACTCAAACATGATCTCTGATCAGATAACAACAATTTGTTTCTTTCCTTACTCTCAGCTTTATTACAAATCTCTTAGCACTTTCAGAACTTAATTTCTTGGGGGGCATTTCAGTGATGAAAATTTACTGTGATAGCGTAGGATATGTTAGAGTTGAGAAAAAGTTGTTGAATTTTTGTGGGCACACTATTGAACCCACCAGAGAAAACAGTGTAGGCATTTTAGCTTCAGAAATGAATCTGAAATATGCCCTCCCCCACCCTGAAAAAAAAATTACTAAGGTTTACCTCTTAAGCCCAATTCATGGTATTTTTTTCCTCAAAACTCTCATATGTCAGGAATGATCCTTGACATCAGTCAATCCCAGTTCACAACAGATTAGAATGTCGTCATCACTATTTACTAAATCACTAGATTGTGTCATAGCCCTGAACTAATCATTTCTTGAAACTAATATAAACTTTAGTGTTCGTTATGTATATATCATAATTGTTTTATCCCTTGCATGAAGTACTAATAATGAACTGTTTTTAAGAATGTTTCAGCTTCATTCACAGAAAGTGTCCTAATTTGAGTTTATGTACAGAGATTATATTCTATTTATACCTTCCTAGCTGTCTTAATCATCAGTTTGGAAATGATCTTGACCCTGGAATCTGAAAATACTGTAAAGACTTTTGAAGTGCCCTATGCTAACATAACTTTAGAAAGTCCTTAAATTTTATCATACACTTTTAATTAAGTAGGCCTGCTTTTATGTATTTTGCTGTCTCTCTTAGCTTGAATTGGAAATTGTTCTTAAACATGACATTTTTAATCCTTGAAATTGTTCTTTTTTTGGAATGATTAAGATATTTTGTGCTTTGTTCATTTTAAGTTACACTGACTTCTAGAGATTCAGTCTTTTTTCCTGAAGAATGACTCCTTATCCTTAAGCAGTATTCTCAATTAGTCGATCACTTAGCTGAGAAGGTGCTTAATGTGCCTTTAGATAGATAGGATTTAACTTTTCTCATATTTTCTCCCTAGAAGTCCTTTTGCTTGTTGTTTTTAAAGTACTTGCATTAACCAAATTTTGTTTTTCAGTGACAGTGATATTTCTACTAGTAATTGAAGAAGGGATTTAGATAAATTCAAAGAATGTTAATATATTTTTAGAAGTAAATAAGATTTCAAAATAATAAACTTCCCATGAGAACCTTGTTATCAGATCAGCTAGATTATTTGTCTTCTGTTTATTGTAAAATAAAGAAGAAAATGTTACTTAGGAAGGCACAGAGTTTAAGCACGGAATAAACATAATCTAATTCATATCTTATTAACTAGTTTATATACTTTTCCCCTGCTACAATTTTTCCATTACTTGAATGTAGCAGATGTTGCAGCTCTCTCATTAAGATTGTTTTGTAACAAATTCTTACATATCTTTTGGAAAGGTTATATGGTAACACTAAACAAGATTTTAATGAATTTAAACATTTTTGGTAGGCTAAATTTATAAATTTCGTAAAAAGTAGATAGAGGCTTTAGATTTGCTTGTGCATGCAAACACATGCACACACACACACACACACACACACTAAAGCATTAATAAGGATTTCCCCAGGCCCAAAGCGAAATGTCTTATTTACAATCCATCTGTCTTATTTTCATAATTAAAAAAATAATGTAGAATCCAAAGTACCAACAAGTGACATTTTTCGTATGAAAGATAATTATAGCACTAAGCCCAGCATTTGATTTTGATCTTTTTTATAAAATGTACTATATTTTAAATGATTAGTTTAAATTATAAAGATATAAAGGGGGAAATATTTACTATATATGACAGTCCTTGTTTCTTAATATATCTAGTATTTAGAAGTCTCTGAAATGTGAAAACAATGAGAAAATGGAGAAAAGATACAAGCAAGTAGTTTAAAACAACAGAATTGCTCTTGGCAAAGAAATATGTCTTAAAAATATATCAATAGTAATCAAAGAAATACATTATATAACAACTGACAGAATTGTTGGCCTAAATAGTACCAGGTCATCACTGGCCAGAAATAGGAACTTACTTATTTAGTTGGTCTAAATAATAGAAATATTTTGTTGGAGGTAAATATGAAAACATTTATCCAAAACTAAAGCTTGCATTTGATTTATTCTTTGGTTTGGGATTTAATCTATATAAATAATTGATGACAGTGGAAATTATCTTTGTGTGCGTTTATCTTCATTTCATTTGTAATAGCAAAAATAAACCCAGGAAAATAGTGTCAGGTAATAGAGAATTTGTTCAATTATGGTAAATCCAGTGAAAAAGAACAGTTTTTACTCTTAAGAATAACACTGTAGAACAATACGTGAAATGGAAAAATGTTCATAGCATACATAACTTAAAAATACGTTATGAAATAATTGCTATTTGATTGCATTGTCATATTATATATTTATATTTGTATTTATGTATACACAGGACATATATTAACATACATCTTGAAAGATAAGATTGTTCAACTATAAAAGACTGTTTCATTTTAGAACTAAGCCTGAACCTGGTGGGTGTATTATGAGCCAAGAACAAAAACGTGAATATTGTGAACCCTGGGTTTACAATAGGTTAAATAAAAGAGTAGGGAGTTGGAATAAGGAGATAATGTTAGCAGTGCCACTCGGCTTATCTCTCATAGCAAGGGAATAACTGATGTTGTCTACAACTGAAATACATAGTTTTTAAAAATAATTACTTAAAAATTTTAATCTTTATTTAAAATTCTGTCATACATTTATGTGTTTGTATTTTAGTTTATATCTCTTTTAGCAGAGAAGCAATTTCTTTAGTTTCTTCCCTTCTTTCTTTTCATACCTTTCTTTAGTACCTTCTTTGTGCCTTCCTTTCCTACCTTCTTTTAGTTTCCTTTCCTTTTTTTTTAAGTCAACTCTCTGCCTAGCGTGGGGCTTGAATTCATGACCCTGAGATCAAGAGTAGCCAGCTAAGTGCCCTAGTTTCTCTTATGTTGGATTAAGATAAAATCTTTTAGCTTTTTATTTTTAAACAGTACCCATATATTTTTCTATTTGTATGTAAATTGATCATTCCCCCTCCCCCTCCACCAGTTCCTTTCTTTTTATATATATTAGAGAGATGCTTGGAATGACGCTCACTAGATACTAACATTTTATTTCCAGGATTTGGGAGCATTTCTTTACTTTCTCTGTTTTTTTTGTGTGGCTTCAATTTTTAAAATAATGAACATAATTATTTTTGTAAAACACTTTTTTTTAAAAGATACTCATACTATTCAAAGAAGGCTCAGTGGTCACCAAAATCAGCAATAATGCCATCAAATGGATAAGTCATCCTTAATCTTTATTTTGAGATACCCTAGTGTGTCTTAATAGTGTGTCTTAATCCTAATTCTTAATTATTTAATATTTATTAATTTTTAAAAAGATAACTGTAGGGGCCCCTATGTAGCTCATTCGGTTAAGACTCTACCTCTTCAGCTCAGGTCATGGTCTCAGGATCATGAGATCAAGCCCCACATTGGACTATGAAGTCAGCATGGAGTCTGCTTGTGATTCTTTCCCTCTCCCTTTACCCCTCCCCCCTCAAATAAATAAATCTTATTTTTAAAAAAGGTAACACTGTAAAAAAAGTAATTCCTTGACTAGACAAAATTTGGGGGAAAATTACAGCATAATTTGATGTCGTGCTGTGGATCCTTATAGCTGTATCATAATACTATTTATTTCAGCAAATCTCTAATATATCTGCTTATTATCATTTCAGTATCTATCCCATGTTGTCCTATCCTATCAGAGAATTCCCATAAATTTTGTGCCATGAAATGTTAAGGGGCCAATTTATAGAGTGACTTATTGCACCTATGGAACCAACTATTTATCTAGAAGACAAATTATTCCTTTTACCTACAGCTTTTTATCACTTACTTTTAGCTTTTCCTTCACTCTTTCTTTGTCTAGAATCCTGGCAGAATAAATGTAAATCATAGCATAGTATTTATTATCAGAGCCTTTGGAGTCTGACAGACCAGTGTTGTTGAGTCCCTGTTCAGCTCCCTGTCAGCCCTGGCCAAATTTTGAGCCCTTTATAACTCTGAGTTTTTCATCTGTAAAAGTGCATGTAATACCATCTTCAGAGAATTGTGATCTTTAAGTGACGTAACATGTAAAATCAGTTTGTGATATGTCAATTAAAACAGAAAACTGACTAACATTGGCTTAAATAGATTGGATTTTTTTAATCTAATGTAGTAAGACCAATCATAAGTAGTCCAGAGTTGGTGTAAGTAGTTCAATAATGCCATCAGGGACTGAGATGTTTTTGTGGTTCTGCTCTCTCACCCTTAATTCATATGTGGGCTTCGTTCTTAATATTTTGCTTTAAAGTCAGACAGTATCTTTTGCTTCCTCCTGGGCATAAAGTTGGAGAGGAAGGACCAATGACAAAAGTATCTTTTTTCCAATGAGACTTTGCCTTTTTATTGATGAAATAACATCCCTAGGAACTCTCCTGCCTGCATCTCATTGGTTAGGCTATCCAAGTTGCAGGGGATTCTGGAAAGTTAAATACTTTTAGCTGGGCATATTGTCACCCCAATCAAAATTGAAGTATTTCTGCTAAGAAGAGAATGAATATTGGGTAGGCGTCTTACAATACTGACACTGTACGTAGTTTCTAGTATGGTAGTTAATAACTGAAAACTGTTATCTATAATAGTTATTAATGTTTCTACCTAAGTTATCTTTATTCCTGCATTGTCAGTTGAAAATCATACTTCTTTTCTAGTCTAATGGCATTCAAGGGAAAGCCACAATCCCTTGATATGAAAGTACAAAACAGCTCTCTTGAGGTACACATGAGAGCCTCTTTTTGGCCTTCAAACTAAATTTGTGATTATTTTGTTACGAATAATGCCATCACGAGCATCTCTGCAGGTTGTATTTTTATTATACCCTGAATTCTTTCTTACTCATTCCCAGGAGTGGGGTTACAGGATTAAGGGTTAAATATTCTATGATGTTTTTCCAAAATAATTATATAGCGGTACAAAGCCACCAGTGGTATGTTCTTTAACCTCAAATAACATTGGGGGCACATGTTTTTCTTTAGGTTTAATAGATCCAGTGTTCTACAGAGGCAAACTAGTGGTACTTCATCATTTTAGTTTATATGTTCAAATAAGTAGAAAGATACAATGTCCTTCACTTTTAATAAAAATCCTGTTCTCTCTTCGTAAGCATTATTTACTTACTAATTTTTTTTCTTTTGGCATGTGTAGAGAATGCGGCATGAGAAAATCCAAAGAGGCACAGTATGATCTGTTCCCAAAGTCCATGGTGGCAGTTGTGGAGCATGTTTACATGTTTTAATCTAAATCATCTCTGCCATCCAGCCTTAGAAGTTCTATTTTCCTGATGCCATTGAAAGATTTACCGTGTTTAATAGAACTCTGACAATTTTGAAGAGAGGAATTTTTTAATAAAGGAAACAAATATAATTTTTCTGGTAACTACATTAAAGTAGCAAATAAAATCAGTGCTTTGCTTAATAAGGATCATCACCTTTTGATGATTTGCATGGAGATTATTTAGTATAGATTTTCTCTTGTTCCTTCCCTATCTTTAAAACTTTTACTTTAAAAATTTTCAAATATACAGTGCAAACCTTTTTAATCATTCTTGATTTTTTTCTTATTCTATTGCAACCTAAAACAGAATATTAAAAAGATGGCTTTTAAAATACAAGTATTTTTGTCTTGCCTTGCTGCAGAGAACATATTAGGGAGCGAGAATTGCTCTGCTTAGCACTCAGTGTTTTACAAAAACCTCATAGGGAGGACTGGTCTCAGTATATAGCACTATAGATTATAGCGAGTCAGGGGACAAGATATGGAAGCTTTTACTTCAGCTCCTGAATTAAATCTTTGTAGAATAGTCATTCAGATGCACCAAATATAAACATACTTATTTGAGTAAAAGCCAAAGGGTGTATGGAGTCAGAGTGGATTAATTTACTACCAAAGGAAGATTTGAATAAACTGTTATACCACTTCTTTATATTGATGAATATGATTTAAAGTTCAGTTTAACCATTGTGCTTTAATCTGTCACAGTAATATGATCTGCTTTCAGTAATCCATTTAATTTGATTTGTTGGCACAACTTACTGGTTGCTGCTTTTTCTTCTCTTTGCAGTATATGAGGGCCATTTTTGCTTGTCTTTAAAATGAAATATCAAATATTCATCATGAAATTTTTCTAGTTGCTAACTTAACGTATTCAGTTTTGAAATATAAATGTTCATTGAAAGGCTTGTCATTGACTCCATTTACCCACTTGGCTTAGAATTGGCCTAAATGTTATTTTAACAGTTATTTCTCTTTCCGTTGAGTGAGTCTTCTCATCACTAAACTTTCAGGCTTATCTTTAAAAATTTCAAATACTGGACGCCTGGGTGGCTCAGTTGGTTAAGCAACTGCCTTTGGCTCGGGTCATGATCCCAGCATCTTGGGATCGAGTCCCGCATCGGGCTCCTTGCTCTGCAGGGAGCCTGCTCCTCTCTCTGCCTCTGCCTGCCTCTCTGCCTGCTTGTGTTCTCTCTCTGTTAAATGAATAAATAAAATCTTTAAAAAAAAAAAAAAAATTTCAAATACTATGTTTTATTCCCTAAATTGGTTTCTTTTTTCCCCAACACTTGTTTCTTTATTCTTAACTGAACTCATGGATAATATCTATAATGATGATCCCAGAAAGAAAAGTATATGTCAATAAGTTGAGTATATGAAGACCAAAATAATATTGGGTTAAAATGGCATATTGTTTACAAGTAAATATATCTGTTCTGGCCATACTGCCAGAAGTCGATTGAAAATATTTTTACTTGTCATAAGTTTTAGGCAGAATTCCATATTCTTATCTTAGCTGATAAACTTTGTTTTGATTTTAGGCTGCTTTCTCTCTAAGAGGTCTTACATAGTGCTCAGTGTAGTAATTTATACCACTTAAAATGTGTGTAATTTATAGAAATATCTGTGGTCTAGAGTAATTCTACTGTCCAAAGTGTTCATTGTCTTCTGAGTAGTTTGGCATTCATAGAACAAAAAGGGTTTATTCACGTCCTTTATTCAGGTTTTCTAAAGAAAATTAGAAATTCTAAACAGAAAAACAGTAAGAATACTGCCTCTTTTATCTTATTCAGAGGTTGAAAAAATACATAGCCTCAAAGGAGATATCTTTTAACAAGCAGCATTAGTATTATCTATTATTGCAAACTGCATGGTTGACTTTCAACTTTAATATTCCAGTTAAAAACTGAAATCTTAGCCAAACTGAAATCTTCAGCCAAACCTGTGTTTTAAATGTGCTTTTGGCTTTACTTTAAAAGTAATCTTTTAGAAAAACAATGATAGATCATTGACTAAGTGATCTTTTGAAAAATGTTGGTTTGTTGAATTCTGTATTTCCCTTCGTGTGCTTTTTTCCTTTTCTCCTGTCTCTTCTCATTCTGTAGATTCAGATCCAGGACATACAAGTGAAAATTGGGGGGAGAGACTTATATCTTCTTACAGGACATACTCAGGTAATTAGATTATCAGGGGCACTTGTTTAGCCAGTGGTTTCTTTCACATTTACAAGTAATTATTGTACTATAAATAACTTCCTTTCAAACCAGTATATAGATATCTTTGGTTAAATAAGTGAACTTACATGAGTGACGCTGAATTTTCCGGTTTTTGTTTGAGGTATCTAGTGCATCATATCCAACACATGCTGTGTATGAACATTATAAGCAGGAGTACTGTGTACCACCACTTAGTAGTTGTATAGCACAACTTGCAGGCCACCATTTACATAGAAAACAATATAAAAGTTAGCCCATTGGCAGTGTGGCAATCCCTATGGGAAGATACCCAAGGTCCTTGATCTCTTTTTTTCTCTACTCTTCATAGGATATACCACGTGTACTGGTCTTGATAGACAGTGTCATCTTATGCTTTAATCTTATGCTTTAATCATGCAGTGTTTTTTTTTTTTTAATTTTTAAATTTTTGGTTGAACTATCTTTAGTCTCTTTGACTTTGCGGCCCATGTTGAATTTAACGGTGGATTAAAACACCAGCTTTCCTGGAGATACGCCATTACCATTAACTGTGTTGGAACAGCTCTATTTGTCTGTGTCACCAGGTATTATGCTTCATAATTGCTCCAGATAGAAGAATACAGGAGAATATATATAAATACTATCTAGTATGTGAAAACTAAGTAATTGTTCTGATAACCCTTTTTTTAATGGGCTTACATTTTTGTCTCTTAACTTTTTTGTGATGTAAAATATTATTTAGTCCCTGGGTATCCAAGTGTCCAGCTTTCAGCATACATTTAGCTGTAAAAACTTGAAAGAAACCTTTTGTTTTGGGTATAGTTTTTATTATTTTATAAATTTGTGGGGTTTAGGTGAGGGTGGTATAGAACCAAATAATTATTGTTAAAATTATCCTGAAAGTTATTAATTGAGCTGATAAGTGTGTAGTATTTGGTTATCAAAATTTGGGGGTGAAGGACATGTTTCCAGTCAGCATTAAATTTTAAAAAGGCCTACACTTAACTGTGGAGTTAGGTGTACTTTTCTAAAACAGACTCCCCAGGGCCCGGGTGTACCTGAAAGAGCTATTTGGGATGAAAGCATCCATGATTTGAGTATCAATGCTGGAAATCAAAAGATACACACACTTTTAGAGATATGTATAGATGCTTTAGAACTGGAGAGCAATGACAGCATTTTTTCTCAGAATTGAAATATACACATTTCAGTTGAATTATAGCTCCATTGCTCCATTCTTTCCACAATGACTGCTTTGTGGGAAAGTATCATATTCTTTAGTTTCTGAGACACTGGATTATGAACCAGTTCCCCAAGAAAGAAATTTTGTCTCTTCTCCTTAATATAGTCCATACTTAATTGAGATGTGATACTGTTGACTTTTCTATTTTGACAAGTCCTGAAAAGAAAGCATTAATTTTCACAGTTATAAGACTGAGACATCGCTGTATTTCTGAAGTTTCTCTGAACACTGAAATAAAGGATGTTGGATTGTTGAAAATCCATTTCTCTGTTTTTCTTTAGTCTTAAGTGTAAAGCACTTAGATATTTCTTTAAAAATCTATTGAGTGGCTCAGTGTAATTTCAAGTCTATAGGAGACTGTGCTAAATGAGCACATGTGTCAGTATTCCTACATTTAAATTTGAAAATTCTGAGCCATTATTTGGACAAATAAATATATATTTCAGTTATATTTGAGAAACACCAAACTTTCTCAAATTTATATGATCAATTTTTATTTATGACAAGTCAGGAAACAAGTTCTTCACAGAATAGATCCCAGATAGTCTAGTTTCATTGAATTCTTAAAACTTGAAAAAGTATACTTTGGGACGTATTAATCTAACAAAATTTCGAAGAATGGTATTTAGTTATCTCCAATGTAGCTATGAGCATCTGTTGTCTTACCTTCTTTTCCTATCTCATGTAAAGCATGAACTCAGACAAATGACCAAGATAACTCAATTAATGAAAAAAAGAGTTCAGATTGGATGCTAGTATCTAATTTGATTTTTTTGCTTGAATATTTAGAATATGTACAATTATATTATTTTCCAAAATGTAATTGTTATGTCTTTGATCATTTGGCAGCTAGAATGCTAAAATGAATTTATAAATATCTCACTTTTTCCTGTCAACTGAGTACATATCACTTTAGAGCATATTCTTTTTTTAAAACATTGCATGAAAATGCCATTAGAAGAGCGGAAAATCCATTACTTTGCAAATATAAAGTTTTCCCCCAAATCTTAGTAAATATTTTAAGGATAGATTCTATGTACATTTTCTTCATTTTGTTTCCTCCAATTATTAGATTTTACTTCTTCTTAAAACAATTCTTATTATAAAATTTTTACATTTAAATATTTTAATTTTAGCTAAATACATCCCTTATACTTGAGGATTTGTTATTTAGAGGGAACATCATTAAAACAACAATTATGGTTCCTCATTAAATATGAAAGAACCAAAGCATACAGAACATTATTAGAAGAAAGTAAGTTTCAGAAAAAAATCATCTTCTCTTAAATACCTGTTAAGGACTTTCAATTAATAAATTTAGTTAGGGTAAAACACTGTGCTGAAACTGGATTTATACTAAATCAGGCCATTAATGATAATGAAGTGAGAAATTTGAAAAATAAAAGAATATATTAGAACTATTAAAGGCTGACTTAAGTAAATCTTGAGATTTTTCTGTTTTTGTTATGTAAAATATATCAATACAGTAGACATTTTGGAGCTAAGGAAGTTTGAGTGTGATTTGTGGGCAACAGAATTTAAATATTCTGATCTCTTATTTTTTCTAGGCCATTAGGATACTAGCCATTGTATTTGAATTAACTAAGTGGTACACTGCAAAAATTACTACTTTAAGTTCTTATGTCTTAAATAATAATATTTAAATAATATCAAACTCTTTCTGGTTTCTTGAAACTTGCTAGATTAATAAATGCTTATTATTTTCTTAGGGTAGTCTACTTGCTGGCCACATCTGCCTTTAAAAACCACAATATTGACTTCTGAGCCTTCCCCCTTCTTCCATTTTTGCTGTTTTATACTTATTTTTAAAATTTACTTATTTATATCTGTAGCCTCCCATTGCAGGGACCCTCAAACCTGGATCAGTAAATCTCGGATATTTATATAGGATTTCCCAAGAAACAGATGCCTAGACACTTAACCAGCAGACCCTCTGCATTAACTCTCACCTGAATTATCTCCCAGAGAAGTCCTACAAGAGATACTTGTATCTCTTTGACTTATAGAATCCAGTTTATCTGAAATTCCTGGGACTGGATGATGGCTGTATTGGCAAAAAGATTTCCCAAATAGCTCAACCTAAGAACTGGCTTTTTGATGGATCAAATCTCTTTGAAAAATGTCCTTAGACATTTTGGATCTTGGCAGAATCTCTGATAAACACCCCCACATACATAAACACACACAGAATCTTTAATATGCTCAGTTTTAGCTTTGATTAATATCATTCCATGTTCAGCTATCTTGCATCTAGAATAAAACGATCCTTTGCTTTTTTACAATAATTACTTTGTGTGATGAGTCTTGTCTTAAATACATACCTTGGTAGGAGATTGTACAAATCATTCCACTGAATTAGGGAAGTAATTTGAAGGAACATTGCTGTAAGGGCTTAGCAATAATTAAGAGTAAAATTATAATGAATGAAAGAAGTTTCAAAAATAAAATACTAAGGAATGTTTGAAATATTGAAAAAGTTAAATTTTAAATCATTAAAATACAGATTTTACTAGGAACGAATTTCCAAATACTCTTAATTTTCAGAAAACAGTAGAATTAATATATTATTTTCAAAACATTCAGCAAGAAAATTGTATAGTAAAAGTCTAGTGCTCTTTTGTCAACATATTGCTAGTCTGTATATTGCATGTTTCTCATATCCATGTATAGTGTCTGTTTTTTTTAAGTATTATGTTTTGCTTTTCAGAGCTTATATTTATTTCAAATTCTTACATATTTATTAATAATTCCAGAGAAAGAAGGTCCAGAAAAGAAGAAAACAAAAAAGGAAGCTGGAAATAAGAAGTCCACACCAGTTAGCATTCTTTTTGGTTATCCACTCTCTGAGCGGAAGCAGATGGCACTTCTTATGCAGATGACAGCAAGAGACAACAGTCCAGGTGACACCATCTTTGAGTACATGTATATTCTTAGCTTTACTCAGACTCTCTACCCTTAGCTTAACAGTTAATTACTTTAAACTTTTAATTATAAATTCTTTTTGGATTTAATAAAAGTTTCTTATAATATGTTTGTAATTTTACCTTTATTTGTGTAATAATTGTCTGTTGTGTCCAGATAAAGATCTATACAAGAGCAGGTATCATTGTACTTAGAGGATATTCAGTAAATATTTTTCAACTAAAATGGGTAATTTAGAAATGGTCAGTCAACTTGAGAAATCCATTGTAGCACTGTGTACTTTTCACCTTACTGAAGAATCTTTTACCACAGTTTCTGTAAAGCTTCTTCTAGGCTTATAGTTTACTTTTAAGTTTGGTGGTACCCTCCTGATAAACTGGTAATCTTATCACATGAGTACTTTTATAAGCAGTAGCGTAATCCATGTTTTTTTGTTTGAGATCTAAATTATTTTAAAAGGAAAAATGTCAGGGCGCCTGAGTGGCTCAGTCGTTAAGTGTCTGCCTTCAGCTCAGGTCATGATCTTAGGGTCCTGGGATCGAGCCCCGCATCAGACTCCCTGCTCAGTGGGAAGCCTGCTTCTCCCTCTCCCATTCTCCCTGCTTGTATTCCCTCTCTCATTGTCTCTCTTTCTCTGTCAAATAAATAAAATCTTAAAAAAAAAAGAGAGAAAAGAAAAATGTCTGCAGCATACTATGTAAATTTATCTAGTATTTCATCGCACACTTCCAGTTAAGGTGGTGTACTACATGTATGTTTATGGGGGGAGTTGTTCCAATACTGTGTCTTCCAAAAATAATTAGATGGGTTACAACAGAACCAAAACAAGAGAGCAAACCACCCAACCCACTAATTAATTAAAAGGAGTTATAAAAAGGTAGATGAAATCCAGATAGCTGGGCTGAGGTGGTAATTGCTATTGAGCATTTAATGCATTCTGACAACACTACAAAAAAATTTTAAGTTGTACAGTTCTTATTGATGAGTAAAATCCGTTTTGTCTAGAGAAAAAAAATTCTTTTGGCTCTAAATTCAAGGCATCTTTATATTTTGAGTAATGTAACAAGACTGTTGAAATGCTTTGAAAAGGACAGTTTCTCTAGTGAGGTTCTTCTCATATTGGCTCTTTTTTTAAAAAAACTATGACAACCTAGTAAAATTGTGAGAGTTTCTTTGTATTATAGTTTCCATCAAATCCTGGTATGTCTGATATCTTTTACTAATAAACAAGTTTTAGGGCTTCCTGCTTTTTTAACTAAAAGCGTGTTGTTTGAGTTTATTCTCCTAACATTCCATCCCCAATTTCTGAAATCCTATAGCCAAATGAAAGATATCATACACTGTTAAAACTTTAAATGTTTCTATAAAATGTTGACCTCGTGTCAGATTTAATAATTAGAAGACTTTAATTTTTTTAATTTTTTAATTTTTCTGAGAAAGCAAGCATGCATGAGCCAGGGTTGGTGGGGAGCGAGCAGGGCAGAGGGAGAGAATCTTAAGCAGGCTCCATGCCCAGGGACAGGCTCAATCTCATGACCCTGAGATCATTACCTGAAAATCTAGAGTCAGACACTAAACCAACTGAGCCACCCAGGCACCGCAAGAAGACTTTTTACTTTTATTTTTTATTTATTTATTTATTTAAATCTTTTTTTTATAAAGATTTTATTTATTTATGTGTCAGAGAGAGAGCAGAAGCACTGAGAGCTACAGGCAGAACAGGCTGAGGGAGAAGCATAGTTCCCTGCTGAGCAAGGAGCCTGATGTGGAACTCTATCCCAGGACTCTGGGATCATGACTTGAGCCAAAGGCAGAAGGTTAACTGACTGAGCCACCAGGCGTCCCAGACTTTTACTTTTAAAAACTCATTTTCTTAATACCAGGAACCTCTATTCTTAGGATAAATTAAAAGGCAAAAAGTTAATCTTACCTCATCTCCAATATTTCTTCTAGAAATTTTCTAGGCATAACCATACAAATGCATACCTTTTGTTGTAGTTTGTATTTTATTGTTTTGTGATTTTTGTTGTTGTTGTTGTTGTTGTTGTTGTTGTTGTTGTTTTGTTGGGTTTTTTTTTAAGTAAACTCAACCCCCAACATGGGGCTTGAACTCACAACATGATCCACTGATTGAGCCCTCCAGGCGCCCCGTGTTTGTGTTTTAAAATATAAATAAGATCACACTATAATGCAGTTGATTCATGTCAGGATTTTTAGCCTACTGTATTATATATAGAACTAGAGTGGAAAGCTTTTGAAATATAGAGCTGTTTGCCAAAATATAAACATTCTTGCAGTTTAGGGTACATTATTTTATCCATTACAGAATTAATTTCCCATGTTTATGTTATGTTTACCCTGATTGCCATTATGGATAATACTATTTTGTATATGGGAATATTACTTTGAAATGGCTAATAAAATTTTGTATGAATTAATTCCTTGCAAGTTGTATGAAATAAAAAGTATGTCGTTTCATTTTTAAGAAGTTGAACAGCTAATTTTCGTAATAAATAATTTGACTATAATTGTACAAAAATCATCATAAAATTCATGGGGCACCTGGGTGGCTCAGTTAGTTAAGCATCTGACTTCAGCTGGGGTCATGATCTTGAGATCCTGGGATCAAGCCCCATGTCAGACTCACACTCAGCAGGGAGCCTGCTTCTCCCTCTGCCCCTCTCACTGTTCATGCTCTCTCTCTCAAATAAATAAATAAGATCTTAAAAGAAATTATAGTAAAATTCATCTATTCATTTAATATGTGCCAAGAAGTCTTCTAAACAGTTGAGAAACAGTAATGAATAAGGTAGACAGCTCTCCTTGCTCTTACGGAATTGTACAGAGAGGAAACTGTTACTGATGCAATGTACTTTGAAATCCAAAATGTAAATTTTAAACTTTTTTGTTATTGAGGAGAGAATGATGGTACTTTAGTGCTCTAATCATGTCAGCTTGCAAGAAAATTATATATGCTGAAAATTTATTTTCCATAGACTTTTTTTCTCTTAGTATAGTTGTTTCTTTTAAATAGTTTAAATTTTCAGAATTAATTATTAACACTATGCGTATGTCTGGAATCCTTAACTGATTAGAAAACCTATTTTGTGTTTTGTTTTGTTTTTCCATTAGTTCTGCAATTGGGACAAGAGGGAAAACTTTGAGTATCACCTTGTTTAATTTTTTTGTTTTTGGTGTGAACACTGGAACAGAAAATCAAAGGATGAGAATCAAAGCAAATTTTTTTCTCTTTTATCAGCCCCCTTTTTAAGGCCTTCCCAGACTTTCCTTATTTCTTACACATCTTAAGCTTCATTTTTATGCTAAAATCATCCATGACCTCAATTTGCACTTAATATCAGAATGGAATTCTAATACTTTAAGTTAGAAGTGTGAACTCTAGCCTTCCATGTCTAGGTATTGGAATAGAATAACATGCCATGAAAAATATGTTGGTTTTTGTTTTTGTTTTCTAGTTTATCAAGTTATTCATTGAGCAAACACTTTTACGGCACATACTTGATACTTTATCACTTCAAGCCAATTTTATGAATTGACAGAACAAAACAGTTTTTCTAAATTTGCTCATGCAATATTTGATAACCCTAAAGGAAGACCTACTCCATGTACTTGGATAAATTATTAATATATCATCTAAACCAAGTTTTGGAGTGTTAGGGTGAGAAGATATTCCCCCATTCCAGGAAATTGCACATTACAAACCTTTCAATGAACATACAAAATTTTAGCCTTAGAACTTATGTTAATTTCCTTTTTGTTTTACAGATTCCACACCAAATCATCCATCACAAACAACACCAGCCCAGAAGAAAACTCCCAGTTCCTCATCTCGACAAAAAGATAAAGTTAATAAAAGAAATGAACGTGGTGAAACTCCTTTACACATGGCAGCTATTCGAGGAGATGTGAAACAAGTCAAAGAATTAATAAGTTTAGGGGCAAATGTGAATGTGAAAGATTTTGCAGGTAAGATTAGTAATTAAAGACTAATGCTCAGGAACTAAAATTTATCATCTAGACATTCTTTTACAATATAAACTGTATTCCTATATTCCTCTTGCTGTAACAAAAGTTTTCTAAAATGTACTTTATTACAAAATTCTTTTGGACTGTGTACTTAAAACCCCGATCCTCTGCTGCAATTCCAAGTGAAGAACTACTCAAAATTTTAAATATTAAGCTTCTATTTTAGGGGCACCTGGGTGGCTCAGTGGGTTAAAGCCTCTGCCTTCAGCTCAGGTCATGATCTCAAGTTCCTGGGATCGAGCCCCAGGCTCTCTGCTCAGCAGGGAGCCTGCTTCCCCCTCTCTCTCTGCCTGCCTCTCTGCCTACTTGTGATCTCTCTCTCTCTCTCTGTGTGTGTGTGTCAAATAAATAAATAAAATCTTTAAAAAAATTTAAAAAAAAAGCTTCTATTTTAGTTGACATATTACCAGAAAATTCTTTATCCAACTTAGATTCTATTCTAGATGAATTAGAGTTATATAATGTTTTCAAAATGTTAATTCATTCATAAGTTTTTCTAGAACATTTATTCACTTGAGCATGAGGACTTTAAGAGAGTCCTCATTAGTGGTGTTTCATTTTAATTACTCCAATACCATACCAGTACATTCTTGCTGTAAAGAATTCAAACAAAGCATTCAGGAAACAATATAGAGATTCCCTTTAGTTTCATGTACTACAGTATAGTTTCTTTTTTTGCCACAGAACTATTGTTAACAATTTGGAGGTTATCCTTTCTGTGCATTTTTATTATATATATAAAATGAACATTTGTATATAGGCTTTTTAAAAAAATTTAAAAATTCCATCTATATTATCAATCTGTAGTTATACAACCTTCCTTTTTTTCTTAATCTCTTACAGATATTTCTGTCAGTACATATAGGTAATTTTATTTTATTCGTTTCAACACCTGCATACTATTCTATAATATAGATTCCACGGACAATACTTGAGTGAACACTCCTATAGAAATAAGTGCATAGGGGCATCTAGGTGGCTCAGATGGTTAAGTATCTGCCTTTGGCTAAGGTCATGATCTCCAGGTCCTGGGATTGAGCCCCATGTCATAGGGCTCCTGGCTCAGTGGGGAGTCTCCTTGCTTCTCCCTCTGCTTCTCCCCCTGTTCATGTTCTCTGTCTCTCTCTCAAATAAATAAATAAAATCTTTTTTAAAAAAGAAAGAAAGAAGTGTATAGTTACAGAAGGATTTCAGAATTTCAGAATGGAAACTGTTAAGGGGATGCATATTTAAAATTTTTGTAAATACAGTCAGGTGACCATCCCCCAAAAATCTTTTACCAATTTATACCACCATCAAGTGTATACAAAAGAATCCTTTTCCTCACATCTTCACTAAAACTGGATATTATCATTATTAACAATCTGACAAATGAAAAAAGATTTTATTTGGATTTCCTTAATCTGTAGTGACAATGAAATTTTTTTTCTTGTGCATACTATAAATTTATGTGTATATTGTGACTTCCCAGGTGGAGTCTTTTGCCCATTTGTCTTATGGCAGTATTATTAATATGTAAGAGCCCTTTGTTTGGTGTAGGTTTTAATCTCTATCAAATACGTAAAGGTTTTCACTGTCTGTGGCTATGTTTAAATTTTCACTTCAATGTTGTTTATTGTACTAAAGTTTTAATTTTTTATGTAATAACAGTTAATCTTTTTGTTTATGGGTTCTTTGCTTTTTTTAAGGCCTTCTGTGTTCCTATATTATAAAATTATACCCCCTCTTTTCTCATTTCCCACCTTTGTTTTGCTTTTACGTGGAGCCCTATTAGAATACACCTGGAATTTATTTCTCTGTTGTGAGTGGAAATGAGGGCAATGAACAGGATCTACTTTAAAGAATGAAACTTAAAATGCACAGCATCCATTCTAAAGAGAACTTGGTATTATGTAGCAGAAACCAAGAAGTACTTTGATCTAACAATTCCACTTCTAAAGACTTACCTTAAATATTTAGTCATGGCTATGCATGAAGATTTAGTTGTAAGGATATTTGTTGCAGCATTGTTTTTAATATTTTAAAAATTAGAAATAATCTGGGGCACCTAGGTGTCTCAGTCAGTTAAGTGTCTGCCTACGGGTGAGGTTATGATCCCACGGTCCTGGGATCGATCTCTGTATCAGGCTCCCTACTTCGTGAGGAGCCTGCTTCTCCCACCCCACCACCGCCCCACTACTTCCCCTACTTGTGCGTGCTCTCTCTTTCTCAAATATATAAATGAAATCTTTTAAAAAAAATTAGAAATAATCTAAATGCCCAGTAATAGGATCTTGCTTAAAATTATGGTGTATCAGTCAGCATTATAACTGTGTTGTAGGAAAGTGTAATGACATGGGAGATTATTTGCACTGCAGTGAAAGTGTTAAACAACTTTCCCAGTTTCATTTTAAAATTATAAATCTATGGGCTCCTGGATGGCTCTTTTAGTTGAGTGTCCAGCTCCTGATCTCAGCTCATGTCTTGATTCTTAGGATCATGAGTTCAGGCCCCATGTTGAGCTCCACAGTGGGTATGGAGCCTACCTTAAAATATATATATATAAACCTAAGAGGGAGAGAAGTTAGGAGTTAGACTAGAGTCTTCAAATTATTATATCTGGATGGTGGAATTATGGGTGTTGCTGCTTTTCTGCTTTGTATTTTTTGTTTCCTAGTTTTTCTTTCATGAACATGTAACTTTTTTTAATCACCACAGTTACTGCAATGGTAAATTTATTTTAGTTAAAGTAGGTATTAAGTCTGGAAAAGATGAAAACCCTTAAACGTAGGAGCTTTTCAGAGGGAATCAGTTATCCTATGGTTTCACTTATGTGTGGATCATAAGGAAAAACATGGAGGACATTGGGAGAAGGAAAAGAAGGGTGAATTGGGAGAAATCGGAGGGGGAGATGAAACATGAGAGACTGTGAACTCTGAGAAACAAACAGGGTTTTAGAGGGGAGGGGGGTAGGGGGTTGAGTGAGCCTGATGGTGGGTATTGAGGAGGGCACATATTGCATGGAGCACTGGGTGTGGTGCATGAACAATGAGTCTTGGAACACTGAAAAAATAAAATAAATTAAAAAACATAGGGGCTTTTGTTTGTTGAAATCCCCTAACAAGCTTATTAATATTTTTATTTCCTTGTTCTTTTTCCATAGTTCAGATGATTATTATAAATTATAGCAAGTTTATATTGATTGGATAAACTTAAATGTTTAATATTTTGGTAAAATGATTTAGCCCCAGTGGAAATATTAACATAAATGAACCGTGGAGTTGGTGGTGTTCCAGTAGCTTGTTCATCATTCATTTTTCCTTCTGTACTGTGTGCATTAGAATCAATATTATCTCACATGACTATGTGTATAAAACACATATTTTGAATTCATACAAATTAACCATATGTTAAATTAATATTCTAACTTTAGGCTGGACACCATTGCATGAAGCTTGCAATGTTGGATATTATGATGTTGCTAAGATACTTATAGCAGCTGGAGCAGATGTTAACACACAGGGATTAGATGATGACACTCCACTCCATGATTCTGCTAGCAGTGGGCACAGAGATGTAAGTATGATAGAAAAATCAATACACATTTGCAAAATAGTAATTCAACCCAAAGTCATTTAGTTCACTTTTTAGTCATGCCATCATACCATCTCATTTCCTTTTTCACTCGATGCCTGGTCAGCTCATCTACGTTTTATTTTCCCTTTTTTCTGCCTTCTAATTGCTAATTCCTGTCATAGGCAGATATAGCATTATCTTTTCATGAAATCTATGTAACTTGACAGTTAATTAAACAGTTGGCAAAATTTTTATTGCAAGGCCTTCTACTGTCAGATAACTAGATATAAAAAAGCAGATTTTACTTATAAAAATTTTATTGAGTCCCCCTACCTATATATTTTTTTAGGCTTATTAAGATTAAATGGCCTCTGGCTATACAACCTTCATTCCTGAATTTTAGCAGACATTATTTATTTAATATATTCAGATGACTTATGTATATAGCAATAAAACATAAACATGATTATATATGTAAGCATTTATATGTATATATATTATATATGTAAGCATATACATGGTATATATATCATATGTAGAATATATGATATTATATGCTTACAAATTAATGGCATCTTTGAACACCATGTTTAATTTGTTTTGATGTAGTTTTATAAACCATGGTAGGTTTTAAATCCATTTGCATTTTCAGTCTTTGATATGTTGATATCAAAGCTAAACCCATCTTTGTTATAATGAAGCTCCTCTTTTAAGTGTGTTTAATGCTTAATTGCATTGCAGTATTCTGCTTGTTATGAGAACAAATCCACCTGGGGCACTATTAGCAGTGTTTCTAAAGCAGGATTTCGTGTTTCAAATAAGTAGATTTTCTCTTTACGTAATTTTTACTTTTGTCAAAGAAAATTCGGACATAGTTTAGAAAGTTGAAAAGTACTATTCAGCTTATAAAGATAACCACAGGCTCCCTCCTGTTCCTCTCCGTTTCCCAGTATCTTTCACCAAAAGCAACTGTTGTAGGTGTTTCTTCTAGTAGTTAGCTCTGTATTTCTAACAAGATGAAGCTGTCTTGCTTTTTAATTTTTAGTTATTATTTATTGATCTCCTGTAAAGGATTTTATTGCTGACCAGAGACTCACAGAATCTATACTGTCTCTTCTATACTGTACTATCTATAATTGTATTTTCCTTTTTGGATTTTTTATTACCTGGGTTAACATAATTGCTTTGTTCTTTTTTTGTTATTTAGTTTTCCATGCATCTGTTTTTGTTCTTCTGTACTCTCTCTGACATAACTCTAAAATGCCTCTAAATAAAGAACATTGATCAGCTTACTGTTTTTGAGACCTACCTGTAGAATTTCTCTAATTCCTGTATATAAGATATCTTGTATCCTGTATGCTGATCTAATTGGAACTAGTTGCTTTCTAGATCTGCAGCATAGATGCTATCCTGAAATATTGCTTTACCGTTAATCCCATGTGGGATTCTCAATCTCTCCATGAAATGTCTAGTTCCTGGGTCCCCATCTTAACTCTCTGAAGATATTAATTAAATGGTTTGCTCCACTTCCTGCATGGTCACAGATTTCCCCCAAATCCTTCACATTGTTACTCTGATTTGGTGTATTTCTCACATTAAAGATCTTCTGTGAACTTCTCTTCATTCATACTTAAATGAAGCTCTAAAACGCCTGATTGACAAGATGTGTAATATGCAGAGCTTGTTGGCTGGTGGGCTGCTCGGTAGTGTGTCTGGTGGACAAGATGGCTGTTCTGCGAGAAGTCTCCTAAATGTCTATATTAGTAGGGCTTTCTCTTGAGATAGGTAGTTTCTCCAGAGAGCAGTATTCTACTTTCCTGACTCGATGACAAAAAAAATGTTTTCTAGCATTTTAGAAGCCAAACATAGGAGGAGTTTGTGTTCAGCTATATTGAAGGGAGACTGTAAACTTACTCTTAGAGAAACTTTTGTTCAGTCCTCCTGACTTACAGTAAAATACCGTTAAACTGTTCTCCACTGTGTTATCTAAACCCAGAAACTTACTCTTATTTTGAGAAAAACCTCTTCTTGAGGGATGGAGAGGTGCATTCTCCTGGTTGTAAGATGAGAAGAGAAGAGAAGCAGTCGTTACAAGTAGTACTTCCCCAGGAGTTTTCCAAGGCCTGGCAGCTTGAACAGTTACATGACTGCCATATGCCAGCACTATCAGTACTCCCATCTCATGGCAGCCAGCGTGTAATCCGGTTTAGAAATCCTATTGTAGAGTTTTTAGAGTCTGCACCTAGGACCACTCTCACATGTACCATAGGTTGGGTGCCCTGGGATTCTGAGAGAAATTTGCAGGTGATTATAGAGGATGAGAGGAAAGAGGGATGTGATCTCAGAACAACACCTGGAAGGATGTTACAGGAACAGCATAGAACAAAGGGAGAAGCTGAACTGCAATGCAGCTGCACTGAAGCTTCAGCCAGTTTCACAGGGAGTCCTTGATACTAGGATGCACTTCAGAGATGCTCTGATTTGAAGTAAGGGCTGGGTCTCTGTGCCCCTACATGGGGGGGATGCAAGCTGCTGTCAGCAAGAAGACACATCCCTTTAGGGCTGCCGCTTCCTTTTACCATGGCAGTTTCTCGTGAAGAACTTAGCAGTTGTTAGTAAGCAGTACTCCCAGCATCTGGAGGTGTGAGTATCTCAGTCTAAAAGAGGGTATTTGAGCAGTGCACAACATCCACTGTAAACTTCAGATGGAAGCTTCTGCCTAGTACTGTTACATTACCTGGCCCTGTTGATCTGTGTGCGGCTGTCCCTCCACTGCAGTCCCAACAGTACAAGCACAGCCCAGAGAAACACACATTTCCCACCACTGGTAAGGATGCAGTTCTCTTTCCATGACCACCCACCCTCCTTGCTTATTAGCAGCAAATCCAATCAACCATTTACTCTCGGGTTTTTCTGGGCAAGAGTCAAACACTGGCCTATGTGAACCCAAACTCCTGACACGCAGGTAAAACTTTATTTTCATGGTGACCTAATCCCAAGTGAATCTCATCTGGTATATGGTCAGGAAATTCCCTTTAAAAAAATGTCCTCATACATTGTTTTCCTATTGAGTAGACCAGTGATAAAAGAAGAGAGGATTTGGGTAACTTTTAGCAAATCTGGCATTATATGCAACATTTCTTTTTTAGCTGGGTGAGCACTTAGTCTTCACTACCATCACATTTAATATCTTGTACTCTGTATTCTTGAAGTCAGCAGTTTCCTCTTCTTGAAGCTGTGCCATAAATAACATTTTCTTTGACGAATATTTGAATAGTCTACATGTAAATGCCACTGTTTCATTACAAATGAAGATATAATTGCTTATTGATCTGAAAAACATTTGGAACTGCTGAAATTTTTCATATTAAGGAAGACTTGGTAATGGAGTGTCACATAAATTATTTACCTGAAGTTCTTGTAACTGCATTACTGCATTTCCAGATAGTTGCATTTGTTTGTCTTCTTTGACTCAATAGGCTTCAGTGAATATTTCCCAAAGTCAAATAATACAAAAAACCAACTGGGTGACAAAAATGAAAATTGGATTTTACAATATGAAAAATCCTCAGTATTCACATGATAAAATGACTGGGCTAAATATGAGTAACTTACTCTGTGATCATTTATTTTGTGTTGTTATTTTGTGAACTACATTACATTAGTAGTGTAGTATGTGAACTACATTACAATACTCATGGCAGTATTTGTGTTTTCACTGTGGTATAAGAAGTGTTCTAGGGGCGCCTGGGTGGCTCAGTGGGTTAAAACCTCTGCCTTCGGGCGCCTGGGTGGCTCAGTTGGTTGAGCAACTGCCTTCGGCTCAGGTCATGATCCCGGAGTCCCGGGATCGAGTCCCATATCGGACTCCCGGCTCTGCGGGAAGTCTGCTTCTCCCTCTGACCTTCTCCCCTCTAATTCACAGTCTCTCGCTCTCTAATAAATAAATAAAAATATTTAAAAAAAAAAAAAAAAAAAAAAAACCTCTGCCTTCGGTTCAGGTCATGATCTAAGGGTCCTGGGATCAAGCCCCGCATCGGGCTCTGCTCATCAGGAAGCCTGCTTCCTCCTCTCCTTCTGCCTGCCTCTCTGCCTGCTTGTGATCTCTCTCTCTCTCTGTCAAATAAATAAATAAAATCTTAAAAAAAAAAAAGTGTTCTAAATGCTTTATATGTATTGATTCTTTTAATCATCATAATAAGCAAATAAGCTTCTGGTGTGGCATATTACATTTCAGTACCCTCAGCCTTTCCATGAGCATGGAACAGTATTGACATAAGAAGCCCCACTTCTTGAAGTCTTCAAGACACTTCCAGGTTTATCAAATTAATATGATTCCAAATTAAGGGACCAAAAAGGACAAATCTCAATGTCTTTTATTTTTAAAGATTGATTGATTGATTGATTTGTGTGTGACAGAAAGCATGAGTGGGAAGGAAGAGAGAATCTCGAGCAGACGGCACTGAGCTCATAGCCCAATGTGGGGCTCGATCTCAGGACCCTGGGATCACTACCTGAGCCAAAAGCAGGAGCCAGAAGCTTAACCAACTGTGCCACCCAGGCGCCCCTTAATCTCAGTGTATTTTTTTTTTTAAGATTTTAATTATTTGTTGGAGAGACAAGCAGGCAGAGTGGCAGGCAGAGAGGCAGAGGGAGAAGCAGGCTCCCTGCCGAGCCCGGTGTGGGACTTGATCCCAGGACCCCGGGATCATGACCTGAGCCGAAGGCAGCTGCTTAACCAACTGAACCACCCAGGCGTTCCATTCTCAATGTCTTTTTTAAGAGAAAAAATGAGATGATAATTCAGTAATCTGGGAGAGTTATTATTTAATATAATCTCTACTCTCTAGTGAGAAACATAGGACATGCTGCTTTGTAATGTCCTAGTTTAAATTTTGATACCATCTCATACCTTTCTGCTGGAAAATTCTTTTTTTCCTCTTTAGCAGCAAACATCCTCTGCCTTATTTTCTTTTTTGACATGTAGTAAAAATTTCAGTGTCAAGCAGCCTGACTAAAAAGCCAAATTTTGCTCTAGTTGAGAAAAAAATGGAGTTTGAAGTGACAGTAGATATGAATTCAGTTGTGGCTTGGCTAGTTTACCAACTATGTGATTTTGAACAAGTTACTTTTCTCTTTTGACTCTCCATTTCCTCATTTTATTTTATTTTTTTTTAAGATTTTATTTATTTGACAGAGAGATCGTAAGTAAGCAGAGAGGCAGACAGAGAGAGAGGGGGAAGCAGGCTCCCCGCTGAGCAGAGAGCCTGATATGAGGCTTGATCCCAGGACCCTGAGATCATGACCTAAGCCAAAGGCAGAGGCTTTTACCCACTGAGCCACCCAGGCACCCCATCTGTTTCCTCATTTTAAAATTATGTAATAAATAATACTTATCTAAAGGGGATATTTTGAAGGAAAAAAGACACGTTGCTTGTAAACAACACCTTGAAATCTAAAATGGTATAGAAATGTCAGAGGTAAAAGATTATGTTGTATTATATTAGTTTTTCAAATATACCCAAATATTTTAGATACAAAAATTTGGAAACTGAAAATGCTATTTTTCCTTTTTACTTTTTTCTCTAAGGTACTTTTCATGATTCTCAAAGTTCTAATTTTGAAGAAAAATGCAGCTTACAAATGTTATTTTTCATAAACTGGTCTTTGTTTACCGTTGGTCTAGTCTTTTCTGCTCCCTTGGCAATTTGTATATGCCTATATGATAGGACTTATTATGACTTTTTTTTTTTTTTTTTGACTGACATACTTTTATGTTTCCTGCACTGCACTGTGAGTACCATGCATACAGGCTTTTTTGTATTGATTTATGTTAGTGACCCCTGGAACTTCTTGTCACGTAAGACTTAATAAACACATAATAATAAATTCTCCATGGGTGCATGTGTAGGTACATCGATGGATGAATGAATACCTAAGTGACCAAAGATAAGCAGAATACCAAAGACTTAATTTATTAGGTCTGATAATATAGAGGGTACATTTCCTTTTCTACTGTGTTTATCAGAAAATGACTTGTTTTTTTACTGTGATTTTTTTTTTTTTTTTTTTTAGAGAGAACCCGCACATGTGTGTGTTGGGGGTGAGGAGCAGGGAGGGAGAGGATCTCAGGCAGACTCCATGCTGAGCACAGAGCCCCATGCAGGGCTTGATCTCCAGACCTTGAGATCATGACCTGAGCCAAAACCAAGAGTAGGACATTTAACCATCAGAGCCACCCAGGTGCCCCAGCTGTGATATCTTAAATACTGTACTTTTTGCTCTTCTTTTTAAAAGTAATATTGATAGTTTATCAAAGATGAATTTTTTTCTCTTTAAAGTAATCAGCATTTCCTAATTTCTAAATATAATGTTAAAAAGTTATGCCTTGTTGGACATGTTTCTATGAGTACAAGTTTCTAAATGTGCACAGAGCTGCAAATATTTCCAGAGGCTGACCTTTGAGCTCCTGTACTTACAGAGACTCAAACACTATTTCCAGTCTCTTTTCAGAGGGAGATTGGCATGCTATTTTCAAGAGACCTTTGCTTTTCCTCCTACCAACATGCCTAGGATAGTAGGAGTCACAATTCAGAGCTATTGAGAGCTGTTTTCTCCTTGTTCTTTTACTTATGCCTAAGGAGGAAGAGGGAAATGAGAGCTACCAAACTGTTATGTATATATATCTGTACCGTTATGAATCTCTAAGAATTGGATTTCTTTCACTCAGTAATACTTATGACAACTTCAACCATCCATAAAACATTTCTAAGATGGGAGAGGCAGAAAGATAGCTGTTTTGTGTCCTCTTCTAAATTATTTAGAGTAAGAGAACTAACATAGCTTACTAATCTTTAGCTTACCATTTGCAAGTATATATAGTACTTAATGACATATTTTTTCTATTTTAGGTACCTGTCTCTAATTTCGTTGTTTTTACCTATTTCAAATTTATTGTCTCTTGTGTTAAGCAACTTTAAGTTACTTTATGAATCCTTTTTAGAATAATGATTATTTGCATATGGGGATAATCTGTAAAGGATTATCTAGGTTGGGGTTTTTGTAACATGTTTGAATTAACCAACTGTCCCTGACTCCTTACAGACATGTAATAAATATTTGCTGATTATTTCCTGATGGGTGTTGAAAGTTTTCAGTAATATCAAATCCTGCATTCTATTTTCATATCCTAGGGCTCTAGCGTAAGGAAATAAGCCTAAAAATGTAAAATTTTCAACTTATAAAGATGTATACTACAGTCTTATTTATAATAACTAAAAGTTTTTATTTCAGTTACCTTCTCAAATTCCCAAAATGACAGTAAGAGGAGACACCTAATGACAGATGCACAAGGACAAAAACAGAAGAAACAAGAAAACCAATATTTTGAGAGATGGAAACTAGAAGAATGTGTGGTTACTGATCTAGAACAGGGTTTCGCAAAATTTTTCTGTAAAGGGCCAGATAGTAAATATTTTAGATTTTGCTGGCCACATGCAATCTCCAACATCCCTTCCTTTCTCCTTCCTCTTTTCTTCCTTTCTCTTCCTCTGAACTAATTCTCCTTTATGAATCCTTTTCAAAGTAGCAGAGAGAGAAAGAGAATCTGAAACAAGCTCCATGCTCTTTGTGGAGCCCAATTCGGGGCTTGATCTCACAACCCTGAGATCATGACCTGAGCCAGAATCAAGAGTCGGAAGCTTAACTGACTGAGCCACCCAGGTGCCTCTAAAGTATTTTAAAAGCATATACAAAACTGTTCTTCATTGGCAGGCCAGATTTGGTCTATAGACCAAATTTGCCAACTCCTGATTTAGAAAATTAAAGAAAATTGAAAGCAGAGTCATTCCAACACAGAATCCCAGAAAGACAAAAGCTCAGGAATTGGTGGTACCTGGAAGTGTACCACCTTCTATTGGTACTTCTGGAAATGCCTGTTAAGATAGACTGAAGACAAGAGAAATGAATCAAAGTCTTTTTGACCCTTATATCCCCTTCCTAACCTTACATAGCCAGATGACTGCACCTCTCTGACCCTGGCAGATGAATGGAGGTTGATTTTCTGGCAAGTATGAACCACATATTCAGGACTAATGTACCACAAGAATAGGTGAGAGTAAGGATTAAGTGTAAATTAATTTAAGTGAAACATACTGAATGGTAAGACCCCAGCCTCCTTTCAGCAACCAGAATGCTGACAGGTAAGGCTTACAGTTTGAGGAATGAATTGGAAGATTTCTCCACAGGAAATTAAACTAGGCAAGAGGGGAGTCTGGTGAAATGGTCCTGTCATACCACACTGGCATGAAGTCCAACTGTCAGCAAAATGCCAGCCAACAAAACTTTGAGTAAGTCTTTTAGTGCCTTTTTCTTACGTGTAGACAGCCAGTGATCCACCTGCATTTGAAAAAAGTCTAATATAGACGTTCTGATTGGAGGACAGGATAATGCCATGAGGAACTTCCCCCAAATCCATCAATTTCCCCAAAGAGATAAGAATTTGTTGTACCTGTGAAAGACCTCAATGCATTAAACAAGGAACAGTCAATGAAGGAAAAAACTTCTTGAAAATTAATAATATGGTAGGAAAAATGAAAAATGGATTACAGTTGACCCTTTTTTTAATTTTTTTTATTTTTTTTTAAAGATTTTATTTATTTATTTGACAGAGAGAGAGAGATCACAAGCAGGCAGAGAGGCAGGGAGAGGGAGAAGGCTGAAGCAGGCTCCCCGCTGAGCAGAGAGCCCGACGCGGGGCTCGATCCCAGGACCCTGAGATCATGACCCGAGCCGAAGGCAGAGGCTTAAACCACTGAGCCACCCAGGCGCCCCGACCCTTTTTTTTAAAAAGATTTATTTATTTGATAGAGATCACAAGTAGGCAGAGAGAGAGGGAAGCAGGCTCCCCGCTGAGCAGAGACCCCCCCCCGATGCGGGGCTCGATCCCAGGACCCCGAGATCATGACCTGGGCAGAAGGCAGAGGCTTAACCCACTGAGCCACCCAGGCGCCCCTACAGTTGACCCTTGAACAACACAGGTTTCAACTACATGGGGCCACTTACATGCAGATTTTTTTGATAAATGCAGTACAGTACTGTATATGTATTTTCTCTTTTTTTTGTCATTTTCTTAACATTTTCTTTCCTCTACCTTATTTTATGGTAAGAATATAGCATATGATACAAAATAACACGCAAAATATGTGTTAACTGTTGGCGTAATTGCTAAGACTTCTGGTCAGTAATAGGCTATTAGTAATTAAGCTCTTGGGGAGTCAAAAGTTTTTTCAACTACACAGATGTAGCGTCCCTAACACCCACATAGTTCAAGAGTCATTTGTGTTGAGGAGCAAAGATAAAGTTGAGGAACTCTCCCGGAAACCAGGAAGCGAAAAGATGAAGGTGAAGGAGCGGAAATGAGAAAAAAGATGATTACTTCAGGAGATCTAGTATCTTAGTAAGAATTCTTTGAAGACAGAAGAGTGAAAACTTAGGAAATTATCAAGCAAAACTATAAATTTTCCTAGAACTAAGGAACATGGGTCTTCAGATTGAAAGGGCAGATGAATGCTCAGCACATGGGTGTAACTTCTTCATCCAAGATCAGTATGCATTTATCCTGGGGAGGGGCACCTGGGGGGCTCAGTCAGTTGAGAGTCTGACTCTTGGTTTCCTCTTGGGTGCTGACTTCAGGGTCCTGGGATGGAGCCCTGTGTCAAGCTCCCCACCCAGCAGGAAATGTGCTTCCCCTCTCCCTCTGTCCTTCCCCCTGAGAGTACACACTCTCTCACTCTATCTCTCTTTCTCTCTCTCTCTCTTTCTCTTTCTCACACACACACACATTCTCTCTCTCAAATAAATAAATAAATCTTTTTTTAAAAGATGCATTTATCCTGGAATTTCGGAACAATAGGGGCAAAGAATGTCTTGAAGTTTATAAAGAAAAAAGGCAAACCATTATATTAGAAAAAAAATCAGAATGGCATCAGACTTTAAAAAAAGATTTTATTTATTTATTTGACAGAGAGAGAGATCACAAGTAGGCAGAGAGGGAGGCGGGGGGTGGGGGTGGGAAGCAGACTCCCCACTGAGCAGAGACCCAATGTGGGGCTCGATCTCAGGACCCTGAGATCATGAGCTGAGTCGAAGGCAGAGGCTTTGACCCACTGAGCCATCCAACGTCAGACTTTTCATTAACAGCACTAGAAGCTAGAAGATAATGGAATGATGCCTTCAAAATTGGAGGGGAAATTGTTCTTTATCTCGACTGAGTATTAATCAAGTGAAGATAGAATAAAGGTATTAAAATGTAAAAAAATCTTGGGAATTTTCTGGAATTGGTGATTTAGCAAAATGAGGGAGTAAATCAGGGAGTAAAAGAAGGGAAGGAGTAAAAGAAGATAAGATTTAAAGAGTCCAACACAAAATTGAGGGAAGGATGGGTGCCTGGATGCCTCAGTAGGTTAAGCGTCTGCCTTCAGCTTAGGTCATGATCCCAGCATCTTGGGATCAAGCCCTGCATTGGGCTTCCTACTCAGCGGGAAGCCTGCTTCTCTCTCTCCCACTCGCCTCGCTTATAGTCCTCTCTCACTGTCTCTCTCTCTTTTCTGTCAAATAAATAAAATCTTTAAAAAAAAATGAGGGAAAGGTATTTCTGGGATGATAGAATTGAAGGGAGGTTAACAGCTGGAAAGCAAATCTAGAGGGCATCCAGTCCACTTTAGAGCCTGTTAGAAGGTTTGGAGAAAGGAGTCTCTAAGAAAAACAACAACAAAAAGTGATAGAGTGTTGAATTAAAGAGATCTGTACTTACAGCAGAATGGGGGATGAATTTAAAACGATTATGTAGAAAACTGAGCAAATGACTCTGTCTCTCTGGCTGCCTCTCTGCCTACTTATGATCTCTCTCTCTGTCAAATAAATAAATAAAATCTAAAAAAAAAAGAAAGAAAACTGAGCAAATGAAAAATCAAGGCATTTAACTCCATGGGGAAAATACAGTTGTGTAAGAGTGGAGATTTAGTCATAGTGCACTACTTGACTCAACATTTTTATTAGTCCTAATAATGTACAAGGAATACATAACTGTATTAGAAAGCTAGGAGGAGGGGCGCTTGGGTGGCTTGGTTGGTTGAGCGACTGCGTTCGGCTCAGGTCATGGTCCTTGAGTTCCGGGATCGAGTCGCGCGTTGGGCTCCCAGCTCCACAGGGAGTCTGCTTCTTCCTCTAACCTTCTCTCCTCTCATGCTCTCTCACTTTCTCTGTCTCTCAAATGGGTGAATAAAATCTTTAAAAAAAAAAAGAAAGCAAGCTAGGAGGAAGGGAAGTATATATGTATGGAAGGAGAGGTGATGAGAGTTGGTGAAAGACTGCTGAATCCACATCTTCCATTGTAAGACAGTAGGCAATGCCTAAAACTGAAAAATACAGAAGCAGCAAACTCATCTGTTACTTAAGTATATGGAGATACATTTTGGAGACAGTTGTTCTTCACCAGTGGCATTGAAAAGCTAAAGGCTGGTTGATCTTTTAAAATCACAAGCATGTGTATTTTGATAAAAATTAGTGAACAAAAGGGAAATAAAATGTTAATAGTTGGAGTCATGAGTAATTTATTTTCTTATACATTCTTATGGTTCAGATTTCCTACATTGATAGTTTATTCTTTCATAGTCCAGAAAAAATGTTTCATTATTCGGTATGAGTCTTTATTATTCTTAAGTATTTTTTCATTTGTTAGAATTCCTAATTTACAGTATTTTGTTTAATACTGTTTCTTCAAAAAGATGTAATTTATTTCCTAAATACTAGAAAATACCATAGAATTGGCATTGGGAATAAATACTTGATCACTCATGAAGTTTGTGGTCTAGTGTAAGGGGAGAAATGTGTTAATTAATTATAATACAGATTTACATATGAAGGACACACTAATGTCGACAGAAATAGAACATGAAAACAAGAAGAGACAGTGAGGAAGCAGAATTAATACTTGGCCACCTATTTGATGTAGAGGATGAGTGAAAAACAAGAGTCAATGATGACTCCCAGCTTTCTGGCTGCAGTGACTGGGTATATTTGGGGCCAGTGACTGAGAATGGAAATAGATAAAAGGTAAGGTGCAAATTTAATGAACTGAGTTTGGAACCTATTGGTTTCAGCTCTTGCATTGAAATGTAAATATACTCATCTAGATATATCCAGGATGTTTGTGTTTGGAGCTCAAGAAAGAAGGCTAAGAAAGAGCAAGCAGAAGAATGAAAATGAATGAATGGATTGCATAATTGTCAATCACATTCAAACAGAGTGGGTGAGAACTCCAAGTAGATGATGTAGACTAAAGCATGAGAAGTGAATCAAGGGCAGAGCCATAGGGAAAACAGTCATTGTCTTAGATGTTTACAGATCTTAGGAAACCCATTTCATAGGACTGATGGTAGTAGAATGTAGGTAGTAGAAGATAGGTAGGTAGAAGACATTCTTGTAGGTAGAAGAATGAAGAGCCAATAAAGTCAGGGCTTCAAGGATAAATATCTTTTCATAAGCTTGACTGTAAAGGAAAGAAGACAGATTTAGAGGAGGGGAATATAGATTTCTTGTTTTATCGGTTTCATTTTTTTATTGCCATTTTTTTTTTAAGGTGAAAAGACTGGTTTCTAGAAAGGAGCCAATCAGAAAGAGGTTTAAAAACATAGAAGGAAGAGGATAAAAACAACAAATGAAAGAAATGAAATGATGACTAACCAGGCACACCCCAGTTTTGTAGAGCCCAAAGCTTACTTTACATGGTAGGGGAGGCGAGGGCTTAAGAAAAATGTCAAAGTAATGAGTACAAAATTAGGTCCAGGACACTGTAAGGGGACCATGAAAGTGACAGCCTTAAAGTTTAAGGTTCATTACTTCTGAGTAAATCCATGTCATTTCCTGATAGTTTAAATTTCCAGAAGATGGGAAATAAGAGTAAGAGCACTGGTAGTGATATTAACCTTATAGAGAAGGATAATACTTCTTTTGAGACTCCCTCTAGAATACACATAAGAGGCCAAGAAGCTAGTTATTCTTGTCTGTTGATTTATCTGCGAAACTTTGAATGGTGCTTATTAATTAGGTCCTCAGGAAATGTTTGTTGAACCTATGATGGAACAAGAAGAAAAATGAGATTTAATGCTCAAAGAGCCCACCTTAAATTTTAAGGAGGAAGTGTTTTTGTAGTAGGTAAGATCGTCAGATGGAAGGTGGATGGCAATGAAAATGGAACTTGAAGAGAGCAATCATGATTTAGAATAGACACTGAGGAAGGGAGGCAGAGTCGATGAGGCAGAAGGATATTGTGTTATCAAGAGAATGGTTGAAATGATATAATCTCTGAAGAGACTAAATCTTCCTGCTGTTTAATATTGCAGATAGTGAAACTGTTACTTCGTCATGGTGGAAATCCATTTCAAGCTAATAAGCACGGGGAGCGTCCAGTGGATGTAGCAGAGACAGAGGAGTTGGAATTGCTACTAAAAAGAGAGGTGCCTTTATCTGATGATGATGAAAGTTACACAGGTTCGTTTCAGATACTCTATTTCAACTGTTTGACGTGGTATTTAGTAGAACATTCTGATTCTGCTTTGCAATATATAAGATGTTTGAGTTCCTTAGAATAAAGCTAACCAGTTATTAAGAATGATGAATTTAGTAACTTAGGTATTTGCTACTTGTCCCCTGTATAAGTGAAAACATAATGTCATTGCCCTGTTTTCATGACTCCGCCCCCCAACCGCCCTCGCAAACTGCTATCCCATTCAAGTCTACTGCAGGACCTTTCCCCATTAACAGTTATCAGAACTGCTGCTTTGACTTCTTTCATTCTTTTATAAATTAAGTACTAACCAAACCCTTCCTGTTTTTCCTGGCATTAATGAGTCATCTTTGCATTTTTACTTCTTTGATTTAAGTGGTTAAACTCTGGTCGTTGTTGCAACATAGGGGCACAGCTTTACACACATAGTTTTAAAAAGGAAAAATATAAAAGAATAGTTCAGAAAACCTTTGGCATACTCCATTTTCCTTTAAACATAAACAGTTAAAAATGTAACAAAGTTTCCTGCATTGAGGAAAGTCTTTTCGCCTGCAGGTTGGAAGGGTTCATGTTTTCAGGCCAAAATCAGTAAAAAAGAATTGATTCAGAATCATAACTGATCAGGTGCCTGTATGGATTTGATCCTTGATCTTGGCTCAGGTCTTGATCTCAGGGTTGTGAGTTCAAGCTCCACATTGGGTTCCATGCTGGGTGTGGATCCTACTTAAAAAAAGAAAAAGAAAAAGAATCATAACTGGCCATGTTCTCACAAAATTTTAAAGAATTTCTACAAGAAATTAGATAATACTACTTCTTATATACAAGGGAATAAAAATCAAACCATGCTCATTTAATCTCAGCCATTGCCAGAAGGCAGTAAAACAATACCTATAATAGTTTTGAGGCAGAAAAGCCTACCCTTTACTTTTTTTTTTGAGGTATAATTGACATATAACATATTAGTTTCAGATGTACCACTTGATTTGATGTTTGTATCCATTGCAAAATGACACTACAGTGAGGCTGGTTAACATCCATCATCCTACGTAGTTACAGTATTTTTTCTTTTTTTTTCCTTGTGATAAGGAATTTTAAGATCTACCAAATTAACAACTTTCAAATATGCAATACAGTATTATTAACTATAGTCACCATGCTGTATATTACATCCCCGTAACTTATTACTGAAAGTTTGTACCTTTTGACCCATTTTGCCAGTGATTCTCTGTATCAGTGAATGTGGTTTTTTGTTTTGTATTGTTTTTAGATTCCACATGTAAATGAGATCATAATGGTATTTGTCTTTCTCTGTCTGACTTATTTCACTGAGCATAATGACCTCATAGTCCAACCATGTTATCGCAAATGGCAAGATTTCATTCTTTTTTATGGCTGAGTAATATTTTGTTACATACATATACAACATCTTTAGCCATTCATCCATAGATGGATACTTAGGTTGCTTTCATATCTTGGCTATTGTAAATAATGCTGTAGTGAACTTAGGGTGAACTTAGTGATGCATATATCTTTTTGAGTTAGTAATTTTATTTTTCAGATAAATACCCAGAAGTGAAATTGCTGGATCTTGTGGTAATTCCATTTTTAATTTTTTTTTAGGAACTTCCATACCGTTTTCATAGCAGTCACACTAATTTACATTCCCACCAACAGTACACGAGGGTTCTGTTTTCTCTACATCTTTTCCACATCTTTGCTAAAAAACACTTTTTATTTCTTCTTTTTTTGATAATATCCATTCTCACAGGTGTGAGGGGATATCTCATTGTGGTTTGCATTTCCCTGATAATTAGTGATGTTGAGCATCTTTTTATATACTGTTGGACATAGGTATGTCTTCTTTGGAAAAATCTCTATTCATATCCTCTGCCCATTTTTTAATTGGATTGTTTGCTTTTGAGTTGTATGAGTTCTCTACATGTTTTAGATATTTTTATTATGAGTTAGAATTTCCAACTATTTTCTACCATTCACTAGGTTACCTTTTCATTTCGTTGATAGTTTCCTTTGTGTGCAGAAGTTAGAAGCTCAGTATTTTATTATGAAAATGTTCAAACATACAGCAAAGCTCAAAGAATTACACAGTGAACACCCTATACCCACCAACTATATTTTTAGTTAATTTTTTACTATATTTCCTTTATTACAGTATCACATACTTATCTATCTACCCACAGTCCATCTTATTTTTTTGATGCATTTCTTTAACTAGAGTTCAATTTTTGTGTATTATTATTTATGCTTGTGAAATTAATAATTCTTTATTTAGAGAAATATCCCCTGAGTTTTGAGAAGTGTGTCGACCTGTATAGTCACATCTTACCAAGATACAGACTGTCCGTCACTTCAGAAAGTTCCTTAAGCCCTCTCCTAGTCAGTTCCCACCCTTACCTGATCATTTACACCTTTTATGTTAAAAATGATTGGGCAAGAGTCACTAATGGCCAATAATCTAGAGGGGATTTTTTTGGTGAAGAGTGGGATATTTATAAGACCTTTTCACATTTACAAGAGAGGAGGGGGCGGGGAAGCAGTGATGATAAGGAAGAGAAATTTAGCACCACCTAAACTGTGTGATTAAAATTAACATCATTAAAGGAGGGACAGATGCACATGATGTGCCTTCAGATGTGATAGTATGAGAAGGATATAACATTACTTTTGTAACATTCTGGCTGTGATGCATTACCATGAAGAATGTTCTGGTTTTTTTTCTTTTTAAAAGCCAATGCCATGAAAGATTAAGAAATGTCAATGTCATAAAGTGATAGAAATGTTCCAGACTATGTAAAGAGAGAGTAATTAAAGGCAATATCTGTTCCTTGGCTGTATCCTCTACTGGAGAGGGGAAGTGACTATAGAGGACATTATTAGATCATTTAACAAAGAAAATAGATGGTAGATTAGTGTTGTATCAATGTAAATTTATGAAGTTGACAACTATACTGTGGTGACAAAGAATATCCTTATGTCTTGGGAAATACTTATTTCTTAGGAAATATTCGCTGAAGTACATAGGGGTAAAAAGCCATCATATATATAGTTTTCCTTCATACAGTTCAAAGGAAAAAATGTATATATCCATACATGTATAGAGAGAATGCAAATTATAAAGCAAGAGAGTATAACAATAATAAATTTGGGTAAAGGATATATAGTATTTAGTATTTTATTCTTTCTAGCTTCTTGTGAGTTTGAAATTAATTCCGAATGAAATTCAAAATATATATTAATACATAAAATTTCTTTGCTTTGTCCATTGAAAGGATAGAAAAGTAATGACATTAGGATAGTAAGCAATAATCATTCCTAATGCCCAGATTATAATCTTGAAATATTTTCTACTAAAAGAAAACCAGGGCTTCTTGGAAAAAATGGATGATTCTATGTCTGGGACAGGAAATAATATAAGATAAGCTTGAAACATCTTGTCATTACAGATTCCCAAGAACTGTCAAAACCCCATCAAAAAGCCTTAGGAGACAACTTGGAGAGCAGTTCACACTGGCCAGAGATGGGATAGTTTGAGTTTCAATAAGGGTATTTTTACAGATATTTTAAACCCATTGTTTGTGTTTAAACCCATGATTCTATAGTGATAATTTTTTATTTTTTTTTTTTTGACAGAAAGAGATCACAAGTAGGCAGAGAGGCAGGCAGAGAGAGAGGGGGAAGCAGGCTCCATGCTGAGCAGAGAGCCTGATGCGGGGCTCCATCCCAGGACCCTGAGATCATGACCTGAGCCGAAGGCAGAGACTTTAACCCACTGAGCCACCCAGGTGCCCCTATAGTGATAAATTTTTTAATTTAGCATATTAGAGAACTAATTTGTTATCTTAAAAATTAGGCAGAACTGGAAAAAATGATTTATTTTGCCTTTCCTATATGAATTTTATCATTGGGTAACCTCCTTATAGGTGAGAAGTATTTTCTTTTAAGATTAATCCAGCCAAATGATTGAGGAAAAATGATTAACTGTTTATAACCCCTAGTTAGTTAATATATCTAAGCATTAAGGATCGATCAATAGTTGCTAACATTAAATTTTAGAAAAAAGAAAATATTGCATGCCCCCTGATGAACGAATAACAATTCTCAGTCCTCAGGATTCAACTGCAACTTGTAGGAAATACCAGGGTTAGAGGGATGTGCTGAACTGCATCCAGCAAAATCCAGACTGTAGGAAACCCAATCAGCTCCAGTTCTTCAACAGATAGATTGCATGAAAATGAAAAAGGATAACTCGTAGGAAAAAATTAAAGTGTTTAAAAGGAGTAAAGACTAAAAAATTAAACATGTATTTAATAGGTGATTTATACTTTTCTGGGGGAATTTTGTGTAAAACTCAGTCACAATAAATGGCACATAGAAGATCCAGGATATTAGGGGTTTTTTATTAATAAGAAATTCTTAAGATGGTATGTTAGGAAAAGCCTGATAAGTTTTCAGTAGTTTTGAGAGAGACCACCAATAGTGATAATTCCTTTATTTCACTTAGGAAATGATCAGCACTGTTACTTAACTATCACCTATCCAAAAGCGGGACTGATTATAGAAAGAGGAGATGAGGGTAGAGGGTTGTAAATAAGGAGAGAAAAATACAGTGTTGGTTAAAGCGTTGATAGCAGTATTTGGTATAGCGGTCATGTTACTGAATGAAACTAAAACTGTAGGCAAAATTGTAAAGGTGTCAGCATTGCTTTTAGTATCTATTTTCATCTCTTCACCATCCAATAGATATAAACTCCTTAAGTGGTACGTAGACACTGCTCGGAAAGTATTTGTTGAATTGGTAGGGAGGGATTACTGGCCTTTAGGGATTATGTATGCCAAGACTCTTCTTCAACCTCCCCAAATCCAGGGAATAGCTGAACCTGTAGGCTGAGTTCATCCAGTACTGAGACCAGGAAAGTTTGAGAAGACCTATAATCAAACATCAGAGAGCCTTCCTCCTGGTACTGAAGCTGCTAACTGGCAGTCCCAGGGGTGAAGGCCACTTTACCTTCCACTACTCAGAGGAAAGCTACTGCTTTGACCACTCCAACATTGGTTTACTCTGTGCTAACAGAGACAAGCAGCCCTTCAGAGTTGCCTACAAAATCAAGAGAAGGATCACTCTGAACCAATAGAATAAATAAAACTACTAGAGGAAACATGACTTGAACGATAAGAGTGAACACTAAAGGAAATGCAGGTACAGCTATGCGAGCAGAACTTCAATGAGGAGTGATCATTGTTGGGACTTAAATTATTAGACTGGAAAATCAAGTAAAATAAATTCTCACAACACAGCAAAAATACAAAGGGGAAGAATCCTGAAAGAAAAGATAATAGACTTTGGGAATAGATCTAGGAGACCTAACAGATTTAACATGTGAGTAATATGTATGGGGATTTAAAAGGGAAAAAAGAAACAGGTGAGGAATAGTCCACAGTTAAACAAATAAAAGTAAATTTTCCTGAGCTGAAGATAGCCCGAGCCCATCAATGATAAAGGTCAGTGAGTTCTGAATGGTTTAATGAAAATGCACACACACACCCTAGACATATACTGGTCAATTTCCTTCATTCTGAATGTGACAAGTTATCTACAAGGAAATACTGGGCTTCTAACTTGTAACAGTGGAAGATAGAATCTTGAGAGAAAAGAACTGCACCATAGAAATTCTGTACTTGACGGAGGTATTATTCACATGACAGGATAAAAGAACCGTATTAGCAGACATGTAAGCATTTAGAAGATGCATCAGTATGTCCATTTTCTTAAATTTTAAAAAAAGAAATACTGGAAAAATAAACCAACAACTTATAAAAGTGTTTGCCTAATAGGAGAAGGGATAAAAAGGGACATATATGAATTGTCACAGTATTTTTTTAAAACAGTCTGACAACAGCTAACAAAATACAAGAGCCCTTATCTTTTAGAGATATGTCCTGAAGTATTTCTAGATGAAATGATAGATTGAATAAGATGTTCTTCAAAATGATACAGGGATAGGATGAAGAGAGGTATGTATTGGCCACATTGATGGCTATTGGAACTTGAGTGATGGATACCTGACATGGTGGTTCAGTATAACATCGTCTACTTTTATGTAAGTTCAGAATTTACCATAATAAAAATGTTTTGTAAAATATGTATGCTCCTTAATGTAGCAAACACACTTCTGGAAATATCTCATGTTTATTAAAGCACTGTTTTTAGTGGCAAAAGAAAAAATATATAGTAATATAAGGGATTGGTTGTGTAAATTGAGGTAGATAGCCACACAATGGACTATTTATTGTACAACCATGTGTTAATAGAATGTCTTACTGCTCTTACTTGGAGAGATTTTCATAAGATACTTTTGAGTTAGAAAAATCAAGATAAATAATCTTAATATCTCTTTTTTGTAAAATGAATAATGTTTTTAAAACCTCTGTGTATGTTTGCATATGTACATACATTTGTGTAAAATCTTATAAGCATGGAGAAGAATCTGAAAGGATATAGACCTAGCTAAACGTGCTATGTTGAATCTGTTTACTAACATCACACGTGATCTTCTAATGGCCAGATCCCTCGGCGGCCTTTTCAGTCATTCTGTAGATTTTCACAGTGTTGACCATGTTCTTTCTAAAATTCTCCTGTGTTGGTTTTTGGAATATAATTCTCTCCTGGCTTTCATCTAGCTTCCTGGACAGTTTCTTCTGAGTTTCCTTCTGAATCTCATCTTCCTTTCTTCCTCATTCCCGTGCACCAAAGATTTTTTGGTTTTCCCAAAGATTTTCTCTGGACTCTTCATGACACTTATTCTCACAGATAAATTTCATCCACAGAGTTTTAATTACCATCAATGTAGTGAGGCCTTCAAATATCACTATTTTTCTCTTAAGCCTCAAACTTGTATATTTAGCTGCCCTTTGGATATTACCACTTAGAATTTCACAGAAGTCAGTAGCCCTGACTAGAAATTCTTTTTCTTCCATTTACACTCTCTTTTCTTGTTTTTCCTGTCTCAATTGGTGATAGCATCATTCAGCTAAACATATGTCACTTGTTAGTCGTCCTAAGCTCTTCTTCCTCCTTTTCCTTCAGTTCAGTCATTCAACAACTATTTTGAAGCATTCATTATGTGTTAGGCATTAAGTACTAGAGATTATACAGCTGATTAAGAAAATGGAGATACTAACATAATCATCCACTACCCTTGTCAGTTTCTTCTTTTAAAATATTTGTATATCCATCTACCAGTTACAAGCTTCATTTGAACATCTTTGTGCTATATGAAAATCAAGACCATAGTAGCTGAAATTGGCTTTCATAAGAAAGTAAGAAAATAAGATGTGAAGATTAAAAAATTTTTATATGATACATTAATTTTCCCATTTATTATGGCTACAAACTCTATAATTCTGGTCTTTTCAGAAAACAGTAGCTGTGAAAAGCATCTTATATTATAAAACTTTCCATTAGAAAGAGGTGCTACAACAAATTTTTCCCATGAAAGAGGGAAGGTATCTTTTTTGAACTTAAATGTTTAATTAGAGTAAAACACATCTTCTAGAACTTTTTTGATTTTTCACTAATTTTGACTGTTTCATGTGTTCATCAACTATGTATTGATTTTTCAGAATATTTCTTTTCCACATGATGAATGTGCCTGAATTATTGCTTGATCAAAATCCCTCAAGGAATGATGCAAAAATTGTCAGTAAGTATCATACAAAGATTTTGGAGTTGCTGAAAAAGACTGATGAAAATACCCAACTTATTGCTTAATTTACATGAGGTCCTTGTTAGACTTAACTTTATCAAACTTCATCCAACCTAAATTTAGAATGTATTACTATTTAATTGAGAATTAATTTAACTGCCCATAGCTGTTTGTATGTGTAAGGCCTGATAGCATCATTACCCATCCGGTATATCGCATCATCCATGTGACAGATACACTTTAAGTATTACAGAGTTAGAGAATATAACCAAGACATTGAATTTTAGAAATTAGTGAATTTGGAGGATATAAAGGGTATTAAATATGTAACATTTTAAATATGGTTTATTCCATCAGGCGTTGTGCTTTATGACAGTGCTACTCAGGTCAGGGTAGCTATTCCACAAACTGTTATTGGTCCTCGAGATAAGGACCTTGTGCCAGAATGTAAATCAATCCATTCCTTCCTCTATCAAAAAGGAAAAAAGGCTGTAAGTAAATATCAGCTGAACTAAACAGTGACATAATTGATTTCCATTTTCGGTGCAGACTCCTTATTTCTTCACAGATTAGTAATAAACAGCTTGCAGACTGGCCTCAGTTGAAGGACTACACTGAGTAGCTGTCCTATGTCATACATATCATATGATATTGTTGCAGGAATACATGTCCTGGTTAGTACAGCTTATTTGGATACAAATGTGTGGTACTTTTAAATTTGCATAATTCTTTAGTCTTTCCCCCCTCCCTCCCCTCCAACTTCTGCCCTTTTTCCAGTCTTATTCCACATTATCTTCCTGCACGGAAATTCTATCTAATAATGGTGTTTGCTACAAATATTTGCTTCTTGCTACCCTGCCGAGGACTCAGTCATATTCAGAGAGCCATAGCATGCTCATGAAACTTAATTATGGTGATAGAGAAGTGGGTAACTCTGTGTCACACAGTGCCCCCCTCCAGTACTTTCTGACACTCATTAATTGCCAAAGCAGGGATTCTGTTGCACATTTGCAGATGTTGATTTTATTATTTCAAGTGGCCAGTGAACAAAGTTGAAAATACCAATCATTGTCAAAAAAGCTATTCACCTTTTTCTTATACTTTGACCACCAGAGATCTGACCTTGTTTATTAAGCAGCTGCTACAAACTTTGCTCACTTGCATACTTCAACTTAAGCAAGAAGATGCTCCATCATAATAAATAGATGAGCTACATTCTAGCATCTGCTGTAAAAGAGATTAAGAAACTTTCAAAAAGACAGTGATATATTGTTACCCACTGGTGTTTACTGAGTACATTTCTGTGTTATAAAATACACAAAATGACCAGTATTTTGAAGCCTTTTCTTAATTAAAATAGTAAATTGTTAACTATTCTAATATATTGTCATAATTTGTGAAACTCATTTCCTCAGTTTTATATTTCAGGAGCTTTGAAAATATGACTGGTTGATACATGCATATATGGAATTATAACAGTTATAAATAAAAAGATCAAAAAACCCAATTATTTAAGTCAAAATATACCAGAAACTTTTATTAAATCGATTATGTGATGTTAACTGTTTAACCATAGGAAGACGCATCACCTTAGGAAGTTTTAAAGCAAGCCTTTTAACCTTAGAAGTATGAAGTTATCTACAGGAAGAAATTACATAGGATGATTTTAGAGTGTTCAAAATATTTATCAACATACTTGATCATTAGGAATTTAGACTTGATAGAGCATTTTATAGGGTAAAGGAGTTTGCATGTTAGTATACTTAAAATTAAGGATTCTGTTTAAGATGTAAAGAATATTTTATCTTCTTGCTTTCCAAATGGCATTTTTAAATCACTTCCAGTATAAAATGTTAGGAACTGGGTTAGGTCAAGCGTGGAAAATTATAATCCATTTATAACCCAAGAACCTTATTTTATTTAATTAGAACTGTTAGCAAACTCTTGGATTAAATTGTTTTCTGAAATTGTTGAGTGGTAGCAAGCACAGGGTCGGGTGTTCAGCACCCTTTATTTTTCACATATCCGTGTAGTACCAATGCTTAGAGGAAATGAAAAACACTTAGGTAACCATTATATATGGAGGGCTGAGCATTCAGCATGATAGGCAATGAAATATTCTTTGATTTAATGACCAACTAGAAGAAATTCCCTAGTGTTTTGCATAGTGTTTTCGCATGCTCTGCTTTTTCTCCTCTGCTTTGTGGCATATGTGGTACGCTTCATACACAGAGTTCTGAATTTTAATTTTCCAAACTTTCTTCTAAATATCACCAGCTGCTTCTTCCTGAATCCTAAACAAACACACAAACAAAAAAACCTCTACACTTCTCTTATTTGAAAATCAGTACTTTCAAGTCAATACAGATTTTATCATCTGTCTTATGTGGATTAATTATAGCAACCTAGTTCAAGAGCTTAAGAATTTTTAATTCTACACAGAGTGTTTTTTAAAGAAAAATATATATGTCAAAGTTAGTTAAGTGGAGAAAAAAGAAACAAAATTAACTAAATTACCATTTACTATAGGTACTCACTTTTTTAGCAGTGTCTATAAAAATTACACAGTTGTGTATTTTAACTTACTCCAATATCAGAAAAATAAGTGGAGAATTGTTGCAGCTGAGATGTTTTTTGGATGTCTGCAAATGAATACTTTATAAGTCTTTAAATTTTATGTTACATAAAATAGTAGTCTGCTAAATAGCCTTCTTTGAAGTTCATGTGCATGTAGTAGTAAAGATATTTCAAGTGTATTTGCCCAAAATATGTAAAATTATTTATCATAAATACCAAACTAATGGGTTTTTTGTTAATAATATGTTAGCTTGATGGTTTTTATTACAAATTGAATTTCCACCAGTGTCTAGCAACTTAAAGTGAGTCTGTCACATAATTATGGTAGTTGAGATATTACTGAATATTTAAGACAAACTGTAAAAGGTACATTTGGGCAGAATCCTTAAGGACCTTTGACTTTTAAAAATAAATATATATGCATACATTTGAATGAGTTCAGCCTTAGCTATATCATCCTGTCTGCAGAAAAATGTTTTATCTAGTCATGGTTAAAAGGACCTCCATGTAATATACATACATCTATATCTATATATGTGTGTGTGTGTGTGTGTGTGTACACACACACACACACACACACATATAGTGTAATAGTTTATATATATATATATATAATGGAATTAGCTGAGACTGGGTGATTTTGTCAGTTTCCTTTAGTGACATCAAAATTTTTGTAGTGATACTAGTCTTATTTTTAGGAGAAAAATCTTGATGAATTTGTACTTTATAGAAGTAGTTTCTATGTTACTGACATTTTAGTAGGAAGGCAATGTATATAACTAATTATAATTAAGTGAGGGAGTATACAGAGTGTTGTGGTACTTGATTTATTTCCTATGTAGATATTGCTTTTAGACTTAGTATTTTCAACTGTTGATTATATTCTCTTCCTTCCCCAGCTCGCCCCTAAATTCTTGACTATAATTCTCTTACCTATATCTATTACTATAGAAATACAGTGAAAATATGTCCTCATATGGCATACTTATTTCCAAATAGATGTATGATTGTTCCTCTGTAAAGCAGAATTACAGTACCTAAACTTTGGGGCGCCCAGCTGGCTCAGTCAGAACATGCAACTCTTGATCTCGGGGTTGTAAGTTCAAGCCCCACGTTGGGTGTAGAGGTGACTTGAAAATAAAATCTTTAAAATACCTTAATTTTATTTAGGAATATTATGGCTTAGAAGTTGAGATTTATGAGACTGCGTAAAAAAAAAACTGATGTTTTATTTCCCCATCTCTAAGCTACATTTCTCAATTAGTTTAGGGATATGAAAGCTGTAATTATTTGTCTCCTAAAATGCAGGTGTCCTTTTTTTTTAGTGTTACTTCTTTAGTTATATAATATAAATAACATATAATTAGTCCTTAAATTTTATTAGTTGTGGTTAGTGAACTATTACAGAGCAAAGGAACAACCCAAAATATGTATGAGAGTCCTGCAACAGTTGTGAAGTACTCCTCTATTGAAGTCCCAGAGAATCTCTGAAACTTAGAATCAGTTTTTTCAGGAAACAATCTCAGCAAAAGATTGAGATTATAGAGAGAGCACAGATCATTGCAAAGTCCTCTCAGAGGAGGAGAGGCCTGTTGTAGAGATTCACCACAAAACTGCCGAAGAAATGAGTCTTTCCCCTTATCAATACAAAAAGAAATACAGAGATTTAAGGAAAGTCAAGTGAATGAAAGACAAGAAGGACCAAGATGAACAAACAATAATTGGTCTTGGAAAATATAAATAATATGTAAAGCAGAAGGATAAATTCCTCTTGTTTTTCTTGGAGATCCTTGGAGGGCAATCAGTCTACTAACTATAACAAAAAAAAAGGCTGCTGTGAAAAAGTAGACCTGGAAAGTCCTTGGAATTCAAAATACTTATTATTACTGAAAAATATTCTATACAGGACTAAAAAATAGACTGGATATTGCCGAAGATCTTGAGATCAAAGAGAAGAACAATGTATAAAACATTTTTAAAAAGACATTGAAAATATGAGAAAAATGATTAAAAAAAAAACATGCCCAGGATAATATAGTATTCATCTTACAAAAAGAGCAAATGCTAAGAAGAAAATAAATTTTTCAATTGAAGAAAATGTTCTTTAAAGAAAGATTTATGTTTATGGATCAAAGGGAAACGTTAAAGAATAGAAAGAAAGGGAGAAAAAAAACACATCTAGGTTCATCATAACTTCAAGGATAAAGATTTTTTTTAATCCTATAAGCTCCCAGAATCACAGGGAAACATATTACCTACAAAGGAAAGAGAGTGTCATTGGATTTCTCATTCTTAAATGTTTTAGAAGACAGGTGGAGGGGTGCCTGGGTGGCTCAGTCTGTTAGGCGTCTGCCTTTGGCTCAGGTCGTGATCTCAGAGTCCCGGGATCAAGCCCCAAATTGAGCTCCTTGCTCAGCGGGGAGACTTCTCTCTCTACCTGCTGCCCCTACTTGTGTGTTCTCTCTCTCTCTCTCTCTCTCTCTCTCTCTCTCACACACACACACACACACACACACAAATAGGTGAAATCTTTAAAAAAAGAAGACAGGTGTAGCTATAGTTACAACATTCAGTGAAATATTATTTTGAACTTACAATTCCATTCCCACCCAACTATCACTCAAGTGTAAAGGCTAAAGAAAGAAAAACCTCCTTAGACATACTTTCTATTCCTTTTTGAAAAAACTATTCACATATATTAGTCTTCAGTGACACAAAATACAAGTCTAAAAGGAAGATACAAAGATTAACTCAGGATTTTGGTGAAAAATCCCAGAGTACAGGAATGAGCAATTGGCATATTTTTGAACAAAATGTCAGCTTTATGAGGAATGTTATCAAGAAAATAGTAGGTAACAACACATATATTGTGTGAATTCGATTCTGAGAGTTCATTGTGTCTGGTATTATTGATATGAAGGCATATTGTCTGAGCTGATGAACAGGAAAAAAGGTGAAAACTTCAGGGAAAATAAAACAACAATTCAAGGCCTAATTATAAAGCAGGCTAAAATGTGGCATGATTTTGGGCTGCTCATGGAGCACATGCATGATTTTTGAAATGGCAGTAAGAGCCATTCAGGTAATTTAGAAGAGTTTGTTGGTCAGATAATTTAGAAAAGTCAAGAGAACAGATCTGGAGTTTAGAAATTCTGTTCCCTTTATTATTTCTACATTAGTTAAAATCAAATGTAGTACTTTAAATGAGTTATGAAGAATGATTCTTTTGGGTGGTGGGATTTTTTTTATGCATAGTTTTTTTTCTCTACCCATTTCTGCATTTCTTGGTTTTCTATCATGAACTGTTTTATTTTTATAATAAAAACAGTAAATGCTACTTGACAATAAATGAAAACAATCTTTATAATAAATAAAGATTACCAAAAAAGTATAGCTTAGGAATTTTTATGCACTAGCCCATTACTGAATAAAAATGATATGTAAGCAAACACCATTCTAAATGTAAAGTTTTTTTTTTCTTTCTTTTTTTTAAGTATATTCCTTGTGTTAAAAGAATATTTAGTTCCGTTTGAGTACATTATGCACACATACATGCACACACACACATATACAGCTTTCAATGTTGTAGATATTTTGGTGATGGAAATCAAGTCATAAAGCATTTTAATCTTCTCCTTTTGAAATGACTGTTTAATAATAAAGTTCATATGTTAGTATTCCATACTACCTAGATTTGATCTCTCTAATTGTGGCAAGTTAGTTCACCTTTATGTGCTAAGTTCCACATCTGTAAAATAGAGATTATAGTACAAACCTCATGGAGGTGTGGTAAACAAAGATTAAATGAATTAATACATGAATACAAGTAGAATATCACCTGGTACAGAGTACACTTATATTAGTTTTAAAAATAGTGAAAATCTGGGGTTCCTGGGTGGCTCAGTTGTTAAGCATCTGCCTTTGGCTCAGATCATGATCCCAGAGTCCTGGGATTGAGCCCTGCATGTGGCTTCCTGATTGGCGGGAAGCCTGTTTCTCCCTCTCTCACTCCCCCTGCTTGTGTTCCCTCTCTCGCTATGTCTCTCTCTGTCAAATAAATAAAATCTTTAAAAAAAAAAAAAGTGAAAATCTGAAATAAGGTTATCACATTAGACATATCCAATTATTCAAAGTGATATATTGAGAACCATGCTTATATAATATTGTGGCTTTGTAATCTTTAAAAATGTCATTTGTATTTACTGTTATAAAGATGAAAAATCTAATCAAGTTCACAGGTTTGTAGTCATTTAAGGTAGTCAAAACATGGCTGTTTTTCCTTTATTTTTTTATTTCTAGCTTTATTGAGATATAATAGACATATAACATTGTGGAAGTGTACGGGTAATGATTTGATATATGTGTATACTGCAGAATTACCACAGTAAGGTTAGAGGACACCTCCATGCCTCACGTTTTGTGTGTGGTGAGAACTTTTAAAATCTACTTTTAGCAACTTTCAAATGTACAATACAGTGTTAACTGTAGTCCTCATACTATACATTATATCCTCAGAACTTAGTCATAACTGGAAATTTTTACCCTTTGACTACCTTCACCCATCTTCCCAATCCCTGATTTTTTTCCTTTTAAATTGTATTAATAGTCGTAAGGTGTTTTTAATGTCTTATTTCATGTATTTATGGAATATATAAATAAAGATATTGCATATCTAAGATGTGAATATCTCAAAGTCACGCAGAGAATAGAGAGCGAGTTCATATTTGAAATTCAACTTTAATCTCAGGTGGGTATGTTTAACACCATTCTTACTTTCTCAATTCAGATATTTTACATGTTAGATTAACAGTAAATCCCATTTAATATTATGCTTTATTGTAGAGCCTAGGTTTTTGTGACACTTATTTTCTAGATATACTCAATCATGAAATATACATATAGAAGTAGAAGGTATTCATATGCATGCTTATGAATTATGACATGGTTTTACTGGTTGTTTGTATAGTTCATCTTGACTGTATTTAGAGTTTTTATGTACTCAGAAGTAACGGCATGATGATTATGAGTACCAATATTAGAGTCAGAGAAATAGTTTTGAATACCTAGCTCTGCCACTTATTAACTCTGTGGTCATGGACAAATTTATTATTAGCATTATTACATAGTGGTATCCTAGACATAGAAGGTGGGTATAAAAATGAATGAGTAATTTATAGACTTTCATAAATATGGTATTTTTTAAACTTTCCCCATGGATTATTTTCAACAAAAAGTTCTCATCTACTTACTAAATTGTAGAAGAAACACTTGTTTTAAATCATTCGATAATGATTTATCATTATAGAATATTCTGTAATGGCATTAAATTGCAATTAGCAAATTATATAATTATGTCTCTCCTTTTCTAGTCCCATTCCCATTTCCCCTCCCTTCTTTGAGGAATACTAAAAAATCTTTACATAAGCCGTTGTCTTTTTATGACTAGTACTTTTGTTTAAAAATATAAATTCCACCAGATGCTAATATAAGAGAATTGTTTCTTGGTTCACTCTGTTTCTTCTTTCCCCTCACTGCCTCTACCAGCCCCTCCTCCTTACCCCAGGAAAAGTCTTTGTCTACATATGTCCATTTTTTACCTGAAAGACTGGTGATTTCTGTTGCCCTCATTCTAAAAGGACCATATACCTCCATTGTAGCCCTGTAGGAGTGAAGTAAGTGCCTGGAATCAGCTTGAATCTTTTGTCTTCAATTTTCTGATACTAAATTAAATACGAAAAGTTATGGGACTCAGTTTTGACTTTTTAAATTAATGTGCGCTTTTTTGAATTTGGTGTTTTAAAGATACGTTTTATTTAAGTGCTTTTAATTTAATGATACATTTTTCTCTTCTTACCTAAGCAATGAATTAATATTTAATCACATGCGTGGTATGTACCAGGATATACTAGGCACATTATGTAAATTCATCTAATACTCAAAATAGCCCTGTGAGTTAATCCTTAATATTAGATTACTGACTGTTAAGTGGCAGAGCAAAGATCCGAACCTAGGGCAGAACCCTTGTACTTTTCCATTGTACCATGCTGATTGTCACTGGGTGTGAAAATTTCCGAGTCTAATGATCCTGATATCAGCATAAAACCACAATATGAGTTTAGTGTATGTTTATTTGACTTAATGATAATTGTTACAAAGTGTGCCATGATCAGAATCATGTTCATTGTGTTTGAATGTGACACCTATCCAAAGAGGGTTCTGAAAATGAAATACAATAGCTCGTATTTTGTTTTTTGCCATAGAGTCTACCATTCATTAATTTAAAATCTTTAAAGAAGGTTTACATTTTCATACATAGAACATTCCTGAAAATGTGCTTACATTTTACTTGATTCTGTACTGAGAAAATTAAGAAAATTATTTTTAAAAAAAACAAACCTCTGGGCACCTAGGTGGCCCAGTCAGTTAAACATCTGCCTTTGACTCAGGTCATGATCCTAGGGTCCTGGAATTGAGTCCCACATCAGGCCACCTGCTCAGCAAGGAGTCTGCTTCTCCCTCTACCCTTCCCCCCCTGCTCGTGATCTCTCTCTCTCATGCTCGTACTCCCTCTCTCTCTCTCAAATAAATAAAATCTTAAAAAAAAAAATCTCAAGTATAGTATATATGTTTAGGGTTTTTTATTTTATTCTGTATATTGTATAATCATTTTTAAAAATATTTTTAAATAGATTATAGTATAATTGTAAACAAATTAATGATTTTACCTTTATTATCAAATTTTGAATTATATGCAGAAGTAGAAAGAACAGTATTGTGAGCCCATATGTATTTATGACCCAGTTTTACTAATTACCTCCTTCTGGCTAACTTGTTTTGCCTCTCTCCATTCTTTCATACCCCATCATTTTGAAGTCATTTCACTGGAAAATGTTTCAGTAGGTATCTATAAAAGAAAGAACCCTTTAAACATAAACACAATACCGTTATCATACCTAAACTAACTATATGTTACTACTGTTAAATATCCAGTTATTGTTAAATTTTAATATTAAATATCCAATTCTGTAAAGTCAGAATCCGAATAAAGTCCATGTATTGAAAATTGGGTTCTATATCTAAAGGATCTTTTAATCTGTAGATATCTATCTCCCTTGCATTCTTATGTTCTTACAATTTTGGGTTGAAATACCCTGATCATTTGTGGGTAAATTTTCCCAAAGTCTAGATTTTGCCCATTGCATCTCCATGATTTCATTTAAGGAAAATTATTTTTCCAAGTATTATCTCGCCTGAATTTCAAATTTTCTGTTTACCTACAGTGAGTTTAATGGTAAACTGGCTTTAACATTGAGAAAGCAAAGTTGCTTGCAGTTATTACAAAGAAATTTATTACAAAGAAATTTTGCTGGAGGTTGAGCAGATTATTTTAATGGTTCTGATCAATTTTCTTAATTTTTGTCAAGACTGAGGTGAACATTGGGCTTCTTTTGAAACTAATTTCTAGCAGTACCGGCATAAATTGCTCATATAAATTATTAAAATATTTTACATGCTGGATGTCTGGGTGGCTCAGTTGGTTAACTCACTATCTTTGGCTCGGGTCATGATCCTGGGGTCCTGGGATCCAGTCCCACATTGGGCTCCCCCTGCTCCACGGGAGCCTGCTTTTCCCTCTCCCTCTGCTTGCCACTCCCCCTGCATGTGCTCGCGTGCGCTCTCTCGCTCTCTCTCAAATAAATATATATATATTTTTTACATGCCGATTTTGCCCATAATTTTAAAGCCTTATTTTCATCACTAATTTTCAGAATATCAGCCCGCTGTACATATATTCATATATTCATATGGGTTCTCTAATTCTCCTGTTCTTCGCAATTGAACAGTCTTCACTGAGCTCAAGGAGGTGAAAGATTTGCTATTTTTATTACATCTATTCAGTTTCTATCTTAATTGTGTTGTTACTAGTATCAGCAGTTTTTCTGATAAATACAAACAAGATATCTATGTATTCAAATAACTGTATAAACTGTATAAAAATGGTGCCACTGCTTAATGAATTTCAGGCTGACTAAAAAAGTTCAGCAGCTGATATATGAGCATGAGATCAATATAGGAAGATAGGCATGTTAGTGCATAATGTGTGAAAGTGTAAGCTATATGAAAATTCAAGGTGGCTTAAAGCAAATCAAATAATAGAGCTGTGCTCCACATACAGGTGATATGGGAACTAATGGCATGTGGATGAAATATTTGCCACCTCTTCAAATTGCTGAGTTTAAATAGGACTTCAGCAATGAATTACCCAGCTAGTATCAGTGGCAGCATCATTTGCCACCTGGATACTATACAAACTTGTAGAATGAGTAAATTTGTATTTCATGTTTATATCCCTTTCTACAGTCCTCCTGTTCTACCAATGTATCCCCACTTGATTTCTTGATTTCTTAATGTAGTTCTAAAACAGCCTGTTTGCATATTTATTCTACATTTATTAAGCACCTACTATATGGTTTAGTGAAAGTCCCCAAGTATAAGTCATGGACTTATGTGTAAAGTGTCAGCCGAATAATGTGGAAAACAAGCAGAAAATTACAGCTACCTCATTGAAGGTTACCTTCCCACAAAGGAGTCTCAAATTCCATAAATAGGCCATTTTTTTTCCTCAGTAAGCATACTACCATCCCTACCATGCTCCATCCCACAAATATAAAATACAAGTTTTTCATTCTCTGGATGCTACAGATTTAGGCAGATGCTGTTAAAAATAAAGTAATATATTATTGTAGGGTTCTAGGAAGCTGAATCTTGTGCGTGTGTGTATTTAAGCACTTATCTAGAATAGGTGGAATGCATTGAGGGTATAGTGGAGCAGATAGCCTTCCCTTTGCCTTTTTTGAGAAACAGACAATCTTTAACCTCCCATATCCCAGGTGATGAGAATAACAGATTAAAAAAAAATTCACACCTTTTGGAAGTGATGGTCCCAAAGGATAAATGAGAAATTAAATATAGCTCTTGCCAAACCATTCCAAATAAACATGTAATCTCCATAAATGCCAATGCAAATGTAGCTTCAAGCCAAATCCCCTACCCACCACCCTCCCCATAATAGGTGACTACCCCAGGCCCTTCCTATATATAAATTCTTGAAGTACTCATCCCCCTAACCTCTAATCTAAAATATGTTCTAGTTAAGTAGTTGGGAAATACTAAAGAGTAACTGATCAGAATGATCAGAACCCACATAAATATGCATGTAAATTTGAGGAAGAGTGAGTAGTACACTGGTATGGCTAATGCAAATAGGAAGAAATGAGACGTGGGAGACAAATGTAGAAAATACCATGAAGTTGGACAAAAGCATCCTGGGCTACATTTCCTAAGAGTGAGGTAACCTTGGGCAAGCTACTTACCTGGCTCAGACTCTGTTTATATGTCTCTCAAATAGGAGCACTAATTGCTGTTATGAATAAATGGTGGTAGGAGAGAGAGTGTTTTAGATTTTCAAAAGTCTCATACCATTATCTTTGGAGTTTTTATTTTATTCTAGAGTAGGGAGCCCTCAGATGAGAAGAAACATAGTATGTTCTGAAATGCTGGCCACATTGTGGTTAAGGCGATAGCTAACTGATGTAGGCAAAAAATGATGAGAACCTGAGCTGGAACAGTGGTAGGGGGATTAGAAGATGGATTTAAGAGATAGTCCAGAAATTGAAACTTCGAACAGTTAATTTTGGAAGTTAAGGAATTGAGAATGTTAAAAATGGCTTGGAGGTTTTCAGTTGGAGTAAGTGGGTTGAGAGGTATGCTACAGAAGTGGGAAATAGTGGCTTTAAGCAGCAAGAGGAAAAAGCTTTGGAAGACAAAGTAAATTCAATGTCCTCAATTTTGACTTAGGATGGTTGGAAGGAGTCCAGGAATGTCCAAGTTAGGCACCTGAAGCTCTGAGGAAAAGTATGGACCTGGACTTCACTATAAGTTCAAGTTTTAGGGTCATGGTGTATTTAGTTTTGTATCATCATTATCATCCACTCTGAGAATATATGTGACATTAGAATAATTATGTTTCCTAAAAGTTATTATAATGCAGACCATTTTAAAAGTCCAGCCTTTACCGAAGTTCTTATTAGGCTTGTGAGATGTAATTGGTTTGTCAAATGCACACTGGTGGTTTTGGAGAGATTTTGAAAGAGGGATTTATTTTATATATTATCATCTCTCTGCATTGGTCACATGTGCTGGGCTTGCAGCCCCTTTGTGGATACCATACAAGAGAAGATGGGTAATGTATGATAGACTCAGTAGGGAAAGAAGTCAAGCCTAAGGGTAATAGCAGCCTCAAATAACATTTAACTATTCTGTAAGTGTCACTAGTGTTTGTTGCAAATATCTAAAAGTGCCTTGAGAAAGTACAACAGCAAATTTCAAATGTATTTAAGTGTTTTTAACTAATTAACCTTTATTGTATTCTTTATCATTTTTTATGGAGAAGAAAAATGCTTTAATGAAAAATGGAATGCTTGAATGATTGCTTAACCTTTGTATTTCTCATTTTCCTTCCTAGTTTCCCAAATAAAATTGTTTGAGATGATAAACATTAATTTTTTTTTAATTTAGAGAGCAAAGATCATGATACCGGGGTCCTGGGATTGATCTCCATTTCCTCCTGCTCCCTGCTCATCAGGGACTCTTGTTTATCCCTCTCCCACTGCCCCTTACCCCCTTCATGTTGCCTCTCTCTCAAATAGTGAACAAATGAATGTGAATGAGCTGGGGAGGGGCAGAGAGAGAGGGAGGGAGAGAATCTTAAGCAGGCTTAATGCTCAGCACAGAGCCTAACACAGGGCTTGATCTCATAACCCTAAGATCATGACCTGAGCTGAAATCAAGAGTCAGGCATCTAAATAGCTGAACCACCCAGGTGCCCCAAACATTAACAAAGGAACTTTTTGTCAGAAATAATTTGATACGTGTTTTAAATACAAATTCAAATTTACTGATTAAGTAGATAATTAAAGACTCAAAGATTGGAACAAAATGGAAAATAACAGTATAATGATAGCCATGCCATTCAACTACAAGAATCTGAGCATTTGGAGAGTCTAGGTGATTTTCTCACTATAAGTGATCATCTCCTAAAAAAGGCAAAACGTACTTTTTTTTTTTTGAAAGTTACTACCACACTATAATTGCAAGACCAGCCCTATGTTCCCTGTTAAAGTAAATCAAATCAAAAGGTTTAGGGTCACTTAGGGAAGAAAAGACATTTTCAGCCTGGTCTGCAAGTGAAATGATGTCATGGAGGTGTGGTACCTTTGCTGAGAGCACACTCCCCAGCCTCGTGGGAGCAGCACAGGGTTATTGTTTCCAGCTGCGGAGAGCCACCCTGCACTGGGGCGAGCCCAGTGGGCACATGCAGCTCAGTGACCAGAGCCAGGTTCCAATCCTTTACTGGAGTAATGCCACACTCTCATCATAGACACTAGTTAGTGTCAAGCTAACTCTCTCACTTTAAAACCTACATTTTCTTCCCTTTTAAAAATGTAGTCTTTGAAAAAGAACCATAGGAAAAAAAGTATCTCTGGATTGGAGAGCATTGCTTAATTTACCTTCAGTTGATGAATCAGGAACACAAATGACAAACCTTACATCTCGTAGGGTACACATATATGTATAATTCCCTTAGAGAATCTGCATTTAATCTTGAATGTATATATTCAAGGTAAGCACTTTGCTATAATAAGCAAAACATACATGAGATCATATGTGTGGTAATATTTAAGTAATATATTAATATGCATAGACAAAACCAGGGGAAAATAGGCTGAAGAAATTATAAAGTGACATTACACAGGAAGAAATACAAACACATGGCAAAGTGAGCCACACCAATAATCAAAAAAATGGTGATGTTATCTTATACCTATTAGTGAAATATATATATAAAAAATAGGCTCCACACTCAGCAAGGAGCCCAACACAAGGCTTGAACTCACAAAGCCTGAGATCAAGACTTGAGCTGAGGTTGAGAGCTGGACACTCAGCTGACTGAGCCACCCAGGTGCGCCCTTTATTAGTGAACTTTAAAAGAAAAAAAATTTTTTCTGATGATAAAAATATATTTGTTATGCTAGGAATTTGGAGAATAGAGAAAAGTTTGGGGTGCCTAGGTGGTTCAGTTAGTTAAGCGTCTACCTTTGGCTCAGGTCATGATCCAAGGGTCCTGGGATCGAGTCCCACATAAGGCTCTCTGCTCAGCAGGGAGCCTGCTTCTCCTCCCTCTGCTGCTATGCCTACTTGTGATCTCTCTCTCTCTCTCTCTCAAAATCTTTAAAAAAAAAAGTTTGAAGAAGAAAATAAAAATCACCCATAATTTCTTCCTCTTTTGATGCATTTCTCATTTCTTTTTTCATACACAAATTGATGTATTGCTATTTTCAAGTAACATATAAAAAATTTTTCTACATTATTAGATATCTATAATATCAAATAATTGGAAATAACTTGAATGTTCCCTCAGTGAAAGATCAGTTTAAATGATTACAAATTAACTCAATGTAATATGCAGTCTATAAAAGTAGTAATGAAGATTTAATTTCAGAAGAAAATGTGATCTGTTCAATGGAAAAAAGCCATATGTAAAATGGTATATATGCTATAATTGTATCTGCTTGTTTATGTCATAGTTATTTCCATGCCCTTAAATCCCTGTACATCTTTTGTGCCTCAGCTTCAGTGCCACTTCTTTGACAATCCTGCTTTCCTTCTCTAGTTCTCCCAAACAGACTGCTTCCCGAGTGTACCCTTTCAACCTAGTATCAGTTGCCTCTTTAGCTATTATCAGGTTGTGGAACTGTGAAAGTGGCAGGACTGTCTTTTCATCTTGTCACTGCCTCACACTTAACACTATGTGCCTGATCAAACAGAATAAATATTTATTGAAGTCTGATTCCTAGTGTAGAACAGAGGTTTTCTGGAATATATAAAGGAAAAAAATCATTCCTAATTTCCAATAAAAGTATTTTTATTGCCTACTACTAATAAAAGTACTTTTATTGGAAATTAGGAATGATTTTTTTCCTTCGTATATTCCAGTAATCATGTAATGAGAGACAATATAGAGTAATTATGTATAAATCATAAAGAATTAAATCCTTCAAAACTACACAAAGAGATAAATTCTCAAGAGCAAATTACAAATAAAGCATTAACAATAGCAAATAATACCCATCGTTTAAGTACATACTCTTGTAGTCAATTAATCAGGGACCAAAATAAACACTGCTCCCAAAATAGATGTTCCTTTTTGCAACATAAAGTTCTGTAGTTTGATAGTATACATTGCAATATTTGGGGAGCATTTGTAACATCTGTACAAGCAGTTTTAATTCCAAAAATGTTCTTTTTTATACCATGTGTCAGTATAACCATACCACTTATTAGAATATTACTCTTCTCCAAAAATAAGATTGTGATCTCTCCAGAGCTCCTATACAGTGCCCAGTACCTTACAGATACCCCAAAATGCTTCTGGAATTTGAATTTTTATGCAAGAAGACTATTTGGGGGCTATATCAGTTTATAGGAAGCTTAATGTATTGAATTTATAACTTTAATAAAAACTTTTAATAAATACTTAGCAAATTTATCATTTTTATAGTGAGTTTGGTGTTTCCTTCTTGGTCAGAAACCTGTTTTCTTTACCTTTGGTTAGAAGCCTGCGTTTTCTTTTCAGATTGAGGCCTAATGTATACAACATACGTTTCAACTAAAAAAAGGTGCCCACCTAGGAAGAAGAAAAAATACTTTTCTTAAAAATGATATAAGGGGTGCCTGGCTGGTTCAGTCAGTAAGCATGTGACTCTCGGGGTTGTGATTCTGAGCCCCACATTGGGTGTAGAGATTACTCAAAAATAAGATCTTTAAAAAAAAGATGATACAATGAAATAGAATCTGGCAATGTTTTGGCTACATGTATACAACTTGGATGTAATTAAACTTTCATGTAGTTAAAATTAATTTTGATGTACTTAAAAATAGAGAAATTGAGCCCATTATTTCCCCCCATTGTACTAGAGTGTATATTAGTGTCAAGTCTAAATATAGATAAGACGGGGCACGTGGGTGGCTCAGTGGGTTAAGCCTCTGCCTTTGGCTCAGGTCATGATCTCAGGGTCCTGGGACTGAGCCGTATGTCGGCCTCTCTGCTCAGTGGGAGCCTGCTTCCCTCTCTGCCTACTTGTGATCTCTTTCTCTCTGTCAAATAAATAAATAAAATCTTTAAAAAAATAAAATAATAAATAAATTATAGGTAAGAAAACCAAGGAACGTAGTAGCTTTTTTCAAATTACATATGTATTCAATTTATCTCTTATAATCTTGATTATATAATTAGGGGATACATATCTTTATTTTTTTTAACCAGATAGTTATGTGACCTGGATGGGCAAAACTATTTGCCTTTATTTAAGTTACTGTACTTTATGAGAATTACTTATTCCCTCCTGATTTTATTCATAAAAATTCTGAAAATGTAAGACCATATGTGACATTTACTTAATCTCTTTAAGTTAGTGGTTCTTAATCCTTTTTTCATCAGAGAATCTTACTTCAGTATTCTTTCTCCAGAAAAAAAAAATGTACATATATTTAAAATTTCATATAGCCAGTGTTTTCCCTGAATCCAGTCCTGGATTTTCTGCTTTTTATTATACATTTTTATATTCTGTATCTTTTATATATGAATTCTGAATTCATAATACCTCGTGCTTTTAGAAGTGTCAAAGGATCTCATTACGAAGCAGATTGTTTATAAAGGTTTTCCACAATACTATAGCAGAGTTCTTACAGGTTTTATTGCATTATTCACTATAATTCTGAAATTTTCTTTCTGAATTGAAATAGTTACTTTATATGCTATAATTTTCCTCTCAGCCTTATTTTTCTGGCAATTGTCTCTTGACCAACAACAGATTTTCACTTTTTATTCTAGATTCTGAAGAGGCTCGGTCTGTAAATCCTTCCAGTGTTGATGAAAATATTGACTCTGAGACAGAGAAAGACTCCCTCATCTGTGAAAGTAAACAGATAATTCCCAGTAAAGCACCTCTTCCATCTGCTCTTGACGAATATGAGTTCAAAGATGATGATGATGAAGAAATAAATAAAATGATTGATGACAGACATATTCTTAGGAAAGAGCTACGAAAAGAGAATGAAGCTGAAGTAGAAAAGAATAGTTTATTTACAAAACAGGAGAAAGCTTTCTATCCTAAATCATTTAAAAGTAAAAAACAAAAGCCATCTAGAGTTTTGTATTCAAGTTCTGAAAGTTCAGATGAAGAAATCCTTCAGAATAAAAAGGTTTCTGCTCCATGTTCTGTCCCTGAAACATCAAATTCTGATACACAAACCAAAAAGGAATATGGAGTTTCAAATGAACACAAACAGAAAGGCAAAGTTAAAAGAAAATTAAAGAACCAGAACAAAAATAAAGAGAACCAAGAACTGAAGCAAGAAAAAGAGGGGAAAGAAAATACCAGAGTAACAAACTTGACAGTTAATACTGCATTAGATTGCTCAGAAAAGACCAGAGAAGAGGGGAATTTTAGAAAATCTTTTAGCCCGAAAGATGATACTTCGTTACATTTATTTCATATCTCCACAGGTAAATCTCCTAAACATTCTTGTGGACTAAGTGAAAAGCAGTCAACACCACTAAAACAAGAACATACTAAAACTTGTTTATCACCAGGGAGTTCCGAAATGTCATTACAGCCTGATCTTGTTCGGTATGATAATACAGAATCTGAATTCTTGCCAGAAAGTTCAAGTGTAAAATCTTGTAAGCATAAGGAAAAAAATAAACATCAGAAAGATTTCCACTTAGAATTTGGTGAAAAGTCAAATGCCAAAGTAAAGGATGAAGATCATAGTCCAACATTTGAAAATTCAGATTGCACACTAAAAAAAATGGATAAAGAGGGTAAAACATTAAAAAAGCATAAATTGAAACATAAAGAGAGGGAAAAAGAAAAGCATAAAAAAGAGATTGAAGGTGAAAAGGAAAAATACAAAAATAGAGATAGTGCTAAAGAGCTGCAGCGGAGTGTAGAATTTGATAGAGAATTTTGGAAAGAGAATTTTTTTAAAAGTGATGAGACTGAAGATCTGTTTTTAAATATGGAGCATGAGTCCCTAACAGAAAAAAAATCAAAATTGGAAAAAAACATAAAAGATGACAAATCAACCAAGGAAAAGCACGTTTCAAAAGAGAGGACTTTCAAAGAAGAACGAGAGAAGATTAAAAAGGAAAGCGAGAAATCTTTCAGGGAAGAAAAAATAAAAGATTTAAAAGAAGAAAGAGAGAACATACCCATAGATAAAGAAACAGAATGCGGTTCTTTAGGAGCAAATGCCAGTGAAGAATCTGTAGGGTTACACTCAATGGAAAAGGAAATAGAGATGGAAAAACAAGAAAAGCATGTAAAAGAAAATAAGGAAAAATCTGAGAGGCGGTTTCAAACTAAAGAAAAAGATGTTGAGAAGACTGAAAGAAAAAATTCTGAAAAAGAGAAGAAGACCAAACATGAGCATAAGTCAGAAAAAGACAAGTTAGAGCTTAGCGACTGTGTTGACAGAATAAAAGAAAAAGACAGACTGTATTCACATCACACCGAGAGGTGCCACAGAGAAGGCGAGAAGATAAAAAATATCACCACTGTGAAAAAAACTGATGATAGAGAGAAAAGTAGAGAAAAGATGGATAGAAAACATGACAAAGAAAAACCTGAAAAAGAGAGGCATCTAGCAGAGAACAAAGAAAAGCACTTGATAGAAAAAAAAAACAAACAAGCAGACAATAGTGACTATACTAAATCAGAAAAGAGCAAAAATAAGGAAAAAGACAGGGAGGTAGATAAAAAGGAAAAATCTAGAGATAAAGAAGGTGTAAATATAACTAATTCCAAGCACTTCCAGGAAGAGAAGAAGTCAAGTGTAGCAGACAGTGGTAAAGCACAACATGAAAGAACTTTATCCCTTAAAGAAAAAACAAAAGATGAACCTTTGAAAACCCCGGACGGAAAAGAAAAAGATAAAAAAGATAAAGATATAGACAGATACAAAGAACGAGACAAGCATAAGGATAAAATTCAACTAAATAGTTTACTCAAAGTAAAATCTGAAGCAGATAAGCCTAAACTTAAGTCATCACCAGCATCAAAAGATACTCGACCTAAAGAAAAGAGGTTAGTGAACGATGATTTAATGCAGACAAGTTTCGAACGAATGCTAAGCCTTAAAGACCTAGAAATAGAGCAGTGGCACAAAAAACATAAGGAAAAAATTAAGCAAAAAGAAAAGGAGCGGTTGAGAAATCGTAATTGTTTAGAACTTAAAGTTAAAGAGAAAGAAAAAACAAAGCATGCACTAGCTGAGTCCAAAAATAAAGAACTTACTAGGTCAAAGAGTTCAGAGTTGACTGATGCTTATACCAAGGAGAAACAGTCTAAAGATGCTGTAAGTCACAGATCACAATCTGTTGATGCCAAAAATATAACAAATTTAGGGAAGTCATCTTTTGTTTCAGATAATAGCTTAAACAGATCTCCTAGATCAGAAAGTGAAAAGCCAGGTCTCAGCTCCAGATCTGTATCCATGATTTCGGTGGCTAGCTCAGAAGATTCCTGCCATACCACAGTGACAACCCCCAGGCCTCCAGTTGAGTATGACTCTGACTTTATGTTAGAGGGCTCAGATTCCCAAATGTCCTTTTCTCAGTCACCTTTTTTACCAGTTGCCAAATCTCCTGCCCTTCATGAAAGGGAATTAGATAGTTTGGCCGAACTTCCAGAGCGGATTAAACCACCATATACAAGCAGACTTCCAACATCCCATCTCCGATCATCTTCTGTAGAAGATGTTAAATTAGTTATAAATGAAGGGAGACCAACTGTAGAAGTTCGAAGATGTAGCATGCCATCTGTCATTTGTGAACATACAAAACAGTTCCAAACAATATCAGAAGAAAGCAGTCAAGGTGGCTTAGTGGTGCCAAGAGATATTTGTCCTTCTCCCAAATCCGAGGTGTCCTCAAATGTGCCTGAAAGAGAACTTTCAAATGTGTCTAACATACATTCCAGTTTTGCAGCCTCTCCAACTAGATCTGTAAGCAGCAAATATATTTCAGCTGATACAAATGTTATCAAGAGTACTGCTTCAATGGGCACTTTAATGGACAGTCCTATGCATTTAGAGCCATCTACTCAGGTTGGTGTGATCCAAAATAAATCATGGGAGGTACCTAATGACAGACTGGAGTCATTAAGCGCCAGTGACTTGATCTGCCCAAATTCTAGTACACCTGATCAAGATTCTTCTGTTCAGGGTTTTTGTAATTCTGAAAACAAAATACTGAAAGAACAGAACACTGATTTTTTATCCCTGCACCAGACTGAACTGCCAGGAAACTCTTGTCCTCAGGACCCAGCGTCCTTTCTGCCTTCACACCAACCTTGCTCTTTCCACAGCCCATCACTTTCAGATGCTGAATCTATTTCTAAACATATGTCTATGTCATATGTTGCCAATCAAGAGCCAGGTATCTCACAACAGAAAAATGCAGTTCAAATTATGAATTCTGTTTTAGATACTGATAATGAATCTGCGAAAGAGATGGAGAATACTTTTGTCCTAACAGATGTTCAAAAGACAGAAGCCTTTGTCCCGGTGTACTCTGAAAGCACTGTTCAAGAAGCATCACCAAATTTTGAAAAGGCTAATACTTTGCCTGTATTACCATCAGAAAAAGACGTTAGTGGAAGTGATGCCTCCTCCCAGCTAAATACACATTACACATTTAGCAAACTAATGTATAAGTCTTCCAGTGGCCATGAGGTTGAAAATAGCACTTCTGATATTCAGATTATTTCACATGAAAAAGAAAACAAACTGGAGAGTTTGGTCTTAACTCATCTGAATGAGAAATGTGATTCCGATTTATGTGAAATGAATACAGGGATGCCAAAAGGAAACCTAAATGAGCAAGATAATCCAAAACATTGCCCTGAGGGTGAAAAGTGTTTGCTTTCCATTGAGGATGAAGAATCACAACAAAGCACTTTATCAAGTTTGGAAAACCATTTACAACAACCAGCTCAACCAGAGATGCATAAATATGGTCAAGTAGGTAAAGTAGAGTTAGAAGAAAATGCTGACGATGATAAAACAGAAAACCAGATCCCTCAGAGGATGACTAGGAACAAAGCAAATACAGTGGCAAATCAAAGCAAACAGATTCTTGCTAGCTGTACACTATTCTCAGAAAAAGACAGTGAATCTTCATCTCCTAGAGGAAGAATAAGATTGACTGAAGAAGATGACCCTCAGATTCACCACCCACGGAAAAGGAAAGTGTCACGTGTACCACAGCCTGTGCAAGTGAGCCCCTCTTTACTACAAGCAAAAGAGAAAACTCAGCAGTCTCTGGCAGCCATTGTAGATTCTCTGAAACTAGATGAGATTCAGCCATACAGTTCAGAGAGAGCAAATCCGTATTTTGAATACTTGCACATACGGAAAAAAATTGAAGAAAAGCGCAAACTGTTGTGTAGTGTTATTCCTCAAGCACCTCAGTATTATGATGAATATGTGACATTTAATGGATCATATCTCCTGGATGGAAACCCCTTAAGCAAGATTTGCATTCCCACAGTAAGTAACATCACTTGATATGCATCCGCTGTCCAGTAGAAGTATGATGCAAGTCACTTACGTAGTTTTAATTTTTCTCGTAGCCACATTTTAAAAAGTAAAAAGCAGGCAAAATTAATTTTAATATTTTATTTAACCCAGTATATTTAAAATACTACTTCAAAATATATCAGTGTATAGAACTTATTTATGAATGAGACATGTTATATTCTCTTTTTTTGTACTAAGTATTGGAAATCTAGTGTACGTATAGTACATCTCAGTTCAAACTAAATGTGTTCAATAGCCGTGTGTGGCTAGTGGCTACCTTATCGATCAGCACTGGTCTACAGTATTTTCTTTTGCCTTACCTGCTTTTCCTTTCATCCCAAAAGAGGTATGCTTTTATTTCTTTGAAAGGTAACTCATTTACATGTGCTTCTGGAACAGTCTTCTCTGGAACTTTCCTCTGTTGAGCCATTCCTTGCTGGTATATTTTTAATTTTCTCTCTCCATCGGCCTTTATCCAGCCACTCCGAATATGCTTGGTTCTCCTTCATCCTAGGGAGAAAAAACTTACCCTGTGACTGTGCCAGTTTGTCAGGATCTCCCTCTCTCTTTCCTTTACCACTGCACTCTTGAAGAGTAGTCTCTACCTGATGTTTCCTCTGTATCACTGCCTATTCATCCCTTTAAACCAGATGCACCTGCACAGACCACCAGTGAGTTTGTAAATGCCACAAGTGTTGGCCTCTTTTTCTTTCTACTTGATCTTCATCACATATGACATTGTGGCCATCTTGTTCATAAAACTTGCCCCTCCTTGTACCCACCCTTTAAGCATCAGAGTCCTCTAGGAATCATTCTGCAGTCAACTTTTTGTCATTGTGGTCTTGGCTATTCCTGTGGTTTCAGCACTCTTCCACATGCCAGTTTAGTTCCCTAAAATTCTTACCTTAGCTGTGTCATCTCTGTTGACCTCCACAATCAGATATACATGCCTTCTGGGGAGCATCACCTATATGATCTGCTGATACCTGTCGTAGGTTTAGTTCCCCAGGAAGTGGGCCCTGAGATTCTGTGTGAAGCTAATTGGTGAGCGCTGTCGGGAGTAATACCTGTAACTGTGTGAAGGAACCACAATGCAGCAGAGCTAGAAGTCGAACTGAAATGTAGTTGCAGCACTCATTTCAGCTGAACCCACGGGAACTTGGGAGTGGGGTGGCCCTTCTGACAGGTAGTCTGCTTCCGGGGAGGGAACATGACCTTGGGCACACCAACTCTCTCCCCGTCCAGTGTTCCCATTGCCAGTTCCTCGAGAGGAACTCCAGTGAGCGCTTTTAGCCTCCAACACTCCGAGGAGCGAGGGGTTGAGCGCCTCGTTCCTGAAGGAGGAGTCTAACCATGCGCCAAATATCCACTGCAGCCTCAGGCTCCCAAAGACCAAAAGAAATGATTTATCTCTTACTGTCTAGGAGCAAATCTTTATTTATTAATGAGGACACCAGAGTAGTAACCCATCAGTTACTATATTCTAACCATTCTGCTTTAGAACTCTCTCCATTAACTGTACCTTCCACCACTGCCCTGTTTTAGGGCCTTCATCATCTCGCACTTAGAACATTGCAGCAACTTTGTCACTTCTTTTTCCCCCTACTCTCTTTCTGCAGAAGCATTCTCTTTTGTTATGCAATATATATCCTTTTTAAAACAATAAAGGGGCACCTGGCTGGCTCAAATCAGACAAACATGTGACTCTTGATCGCAGGGTTGTGAGTTCGAGCCCCACGTTGGGTTTAGAGATTGCTTAAATAATAAAACTTATTATTTCTTAAGTTATATATAATATATATATTATATATAATATATATAAATAATAAGACATATATATGACTTATATAAGTTACATATAATATATGTAAATAATAAAACTTACTATTATTTAAAAAAAACCCAACAATAAAAAACTATTTCCCTACTTAAATATCTTAGCTGTGATTAGCTGGCTTCCCATTACCTACAGCTTAAAACCCACGTCTAGGGGTGCCTGGGTGGCTCAGTGGGTTAAAGCCTCTGCCTTCGGCTCAGGTCATGATCTCAGGGTCCTGGGACCGAGCCCCGCATCGGGCTCTCTGCTCAGCGGGGAGCCTGCTTCTCCCTCTCCCTCTGCCTGCCTCTCTGCCTACTTGTGATCTTTCTCTGTCAGATGAATAAATAAAATCCTAAAAAAAAAAAAAAAAAAAAAAAATCCACGTCTAGTCCTATTGTAACCATTTGTTTACCCCCTCCCACTTCATTTTCTCACGACTTCCAGACTCACCCAATAATTCAGCCATATTTCACTCACTCTTCGACAGAAATCTCTTGTTCACTACTTTTGGTACTTACACAGTGCTGTTCTTTCTTACTGAAACACTGTTCTTGCCAGGCTTCCTTTTCCTCTCCCTTTCCTCTTCCCTGCCTTTGTTCCAGCTGTGTTGTCACCTCTGCAAAATCTTGTCAAAGCAGAATTGTTTGTGTCTTCCTCATACTTTCACTATGATATCATAGTTAACTGCTCACATGTCTGCCTGTAATCTGATTAAGGGCCAGGACACTATTTATCTCATGTAGAATGAGTCCCAAATTTATCATTAGCTGTGAGCACACTACTGATTTCCCTAACTGTGTTTCTAACTGCTTCTGAACATCACCTGAGTGTCCCACAATATCCGTATAATTATCAGGTCCAATACCAAACCCACTTATTCTATCTCAACAGTGCTCTTTCTGCCCTCTCTGATTTAGTTACTATCATTATTTGCGCTTCAGTTTCCCAGGCTAGGAACCCAAAATTCAACTTCCACCTCTTTCCCTCTGCCTTCCTGTCACATCAGTCACTAAGTCTTATTCATTCATCTCACTTCCTTCTCTTTCTGTCTCTTACCACTGCTGTGTATGGACCACATTAGCTCCCTAGACTATTCATTCACATATGTGAATATTGCGTAATCAAATATTCAGAGTACTGCATAATCAAATAATTCATAACCGTGTGCTAACTGGATATCAGAAACTAGCAAAACAGACATTCTAAACAGCTGCCATAAGTTCTATTCTAATCTCTTCTGTCAAGCTAGCCTTCTTACTGTCCAGGTGTCTTATATATAAGTCAGATCTAATTCTGTGACGACCTGGCTAACCATTTTTAGATAGATTCCCAGTTTTCTATAGGAAAAAGTCCCCATCATTGTCTACAGGCCCTCCCATACTTCTCTAGGCTTGCTGTAGTTACTGCTCTATTACTGTATATGATTCTTCCCCAGGCTATACTATACTGTTTCACATCATGCCTTTGTGTATGTTCTTTTTCAAAGCCTAGTTCAGAGAAGATCAAAAAGTTAGAGGAAAGATTGTTCTTTAGTCCCACATCCACAGAATATATCTGATGCTAGTGCCCTTTAAATCTTAAAAGACAGAGATTTTTATATTACCGTATTACTAATAAGCAATAATAATAGATTTAAAAGAATAGAGTTGTAAATAAGTAAATGTCATTTATTTCAAATTCTTTCAGCATAATTTGTTAATAACTTAAAGAATATAAAGCTAATAGTTTTCTTGTTTCCTTTGTTTCCCCTTAAAGGGTAAGAAATTTTAACTAAAGTATGTTATATCGTAGGCTTGAAAAATATAGGTAAAACTATGAAGAACCCATTTAAGTTAAACTTTTATAAGCTATTACACAAAAACGATTCTAATAAACTATATTAGGTTGCCTTATTTTAGTGCTTGCCTATTGAGAGATATATAGTATGACAGACATATCATTATGTCTGCATTATGTTACGCATCACAATGCGTGCTTGTGTTTATGATTACCTTTTCTTATTCCTTCAAAGGTGACATCATACAAGTTTAATTCCCTTGCAGCAATTCTGGAGATAGAGCTTTGATTAAATCATAATTTAGTTATATCCAATATTGTTTCAGAAAGGGCTATAACTAGAGCTAAGAATTTTTTCTGAGTGTAGTAAGGGGTTTTTGGGTTGTTTTTAATGAGAATTATTAAAGAAACACACAGCACAGTATAGTATAAAGAGCAGTCGTTTCCAGGTAGTACACATAAGTTTGTCTGGATTTTGCTACAAACCAGCTATGTGAACTTAAATAATTCCCTCTCTGATTCTTAATTTTCATATCCATAAAACAATAAAACCAGCCTCAAAGCAAGTTGAAATAGTATATGCTATAACCCATTAAAAATGTTAAAACATTTTATAGATTTAAAAGGTTATCATTATTTTATCCCACTCAAAATAACTTTAAGGTTCCTATTAGAGCTAATATACAAACCCCCACCTTTTGCTCATAAAAGGCTGTGCTTTTGAGCTTACTGGACTGAAACTCATTTGTCCAACACTTTCTTTCAAAAAGTAATGAAAAGCAGCGTAAGAAAAATCACTTTTATACTACATTATTTTTAATAGTTTCCAATATGATTCTATCCATTTGTTTCTTCTGTCAGCTATTATTTTTTTGAATTAATCTCTCCACATTTGTGTGATCTACTTATAGAACCTGTTAGAAATGTAGTAAAACATCTCCAAAGTCAGTTTAAGTGTTTGTTCTAGCAAATATTTTTCTCATAATTTAGGCAGAATGCTGCTGTTTTTCCAGAGGAAGTCAAAGGAAGAAAAATAAAACTGTAGGTCTGGTTTCCCAAAAGGCAAATGAACAGGGGGAGGATAAAAGAAAAAGACTTGTCCCATCCTGGTATCTACTGTTGTCACGAGTACCAGCACACTGATCCCTACAGGGGGATTCTAAGAGTGGATGATAGGAAGGAAGAGCAGCAAGGGAAGCTGTCAGGAGATTTTATATTCTGGAGACTCCTGGGACTAACAGATCTTAAAAGACAAAATCTCTAAACATGATTTACTTAAAGATAGATGGGGAAAACAGAAAAGGGGCGGTTTCCTCAGAAAGTCTCCATATATTCTTTTTTGGTGGTTTTGCCGTTTCTCTGTACATTGATGTTGAAAATTACCAAATTTATGTATATATTCTGCCCAAACCTCTCTCAGCTTCTTTTTTTGCTAAATGGACATAGCTCCACTTGAATGTCCATGAGCTCCGCAAACTTAGCAGGTCAGCCCTGAATTTAACCCAAAATCCTATTTCTCTTTTCTCCTGTCCCCTCTTCCCTCCCGGATTATCTCTTACCACCCATTTGGTCTTCGTGCTAAAGGACTCACAAGTCTCCGCAGCTGCACCCTCTCTTTTATCCTTAGTCACCGTATTTGTAGACCCCTTCCCTTCCATTCTCTCCTTCTCCTCATACCAGGGTCCCAGTGATTTACTTCCATACTTTCTTGCCTGTAGTCTTGTCCTCCTAATATCTATTCTGCAGACACAGCAGGGAGCTGTAAGATCTTACAGTGGTTTCCCACTGCATAGAAAATTTACCTTAATGTGTTGTACATAGTATCTGTTCCACAGTGTGTAATTAAACATATGGGGATGGTGGTGGGGCAAGGTGGGGAGGGCTCATGGTCAGATATGTTTGGGAAATGAAACACTGTTAATCTAAAAATAATAGGTTTCTTTCGTCACTGCAGAACTTCTCAGAACCATTAAGTTTAATTTGTTAATCGTGAGATACCTAAGCAAGTACATATGTACAGTGTTTCCCAAACTTACTCATTCTTAAACCATTTCCTGCAAGTCATCTTTATGGGCCCAGTGTTCTGTGGAACACACTTTAAGAAAACTAGTCTAAGGGTGCCCGGATGGCTGAGTTGGTTAAGTGTCTGCCTTCAGCTCAGGTCATGATCCCAGGGAGCCCCACATCGGGCTGCTAGCTCAGCGAGGAGCCTCCTTCTCCCTCTCCCTCTGCCTGCCACGCTCCCTGCTTGTGCTCTGTCTTTAGGTATCTCTCCCTCTCTCTGTCAAATAAACAAAATCTTTTAAAAAATAAAAATAAAATAAACCTAGTCTGAAAAAAAAAGAAGGAAAGAAAAGCTGGTTTACAGGACACACTGCAACCTTTATTACTTTGCCCTGCTGATCTCCCCATCTTCATGTCCTGCTATTCTTTCCCTCAAAGTTGATGTCCCAGGAATTCAACTCGTAGTTGTCTGCAGACACCATACTATCTCTTTGTTTCGTGCACTTGATCACACTGTCCTCTCTTCTGGGAATTATCTCCCTCTCTTCTTTGCCTTCTTTTCCCCCCACAACTCATTTCTCTTCCCTCGTGATTCTGGCTCTTCTTTTAACATGTAGCCTCAGGCATTACCCTCTCCAAGAAGCTTTCTCTGACACCCCAGGCTCAAAGGATTAGCTACTCTCCCTCTGGCCTGCATAAAGGAGGCCTTTATGATTTTGGAACACTTTAAGATAGTAGCACTCAACTTCACAGATAATAGCACTAAACTTCACTGTTACTCTTACTAAACTTAAGGCATAGAAATCAAACAATATTATTATTGTAGTTAGAGGCCTGAAAAATAATCTGCTCCAATAAGTTATTTGTCCTATAGAATTTTCCACATTGATTCAACTGAGTGAAATCTTATGATGTTATTGAACATCTTTTTCAGCCCCTCATAATTCCTGTAAAACTGTTTACTGATTATAAGTATAGAGTCCCAATTAGATCCAGGTTTGATTCTTTGGCTAGAGCTTTTCATATATGGTGTATAGTTCCTTTAGCCCCACATCAAGACTTACATAGAATCTGCTTGTCCCACCTTCTAAAGAAACAAGAGTCAGCTAAATTATTCCATGGTGCCAAAACATACTGAGATACCTTAATTTTCCCCAAATGCTGACAGTAGTTAGAAGCTAGTTGGGGGTGGAGGGAGGAATACAGATATTCCAAGGGACAGAGGGAGAATATTAAGGGATCACAGATGTCTCTATATTAACTGTATAGAAATGCATAGGTGGCGTCTGCTTCCTTAACCTCCAGCATCTACCACAATGCAGTCCACTGTAATAATCAATTTTCGAATCAACCGTAAGATTTTTGGGAGTATGGAAAGACAAAATGGGTTATCATCTGTAATAAAGAAGTTTGAAAAGTACAAATCTATTAGAGGAGAATTCCGTCTTTTTATAAAAGACTTAATTCAGTAAATGTAAAACTCAGCACTTTAGCATTTGATTCGTATCCTGTCTACAAAGAGACTTAATGTTTACTACACTAAGACTCAGACTGCTGTAACCTTTAGGACCGTTTGCTTATTCTTTTCTGTTCTTGTGAACCCTCCCTCCCTGTATATGAGCTGTCACTTACTGATACTATAAAATATGTCTCTGTAATAAGGAATTTCCTTAGTCCTTAGCCCTTCTAATTTGCTCTTTGAAATTTGCTGTGGCCTCAGAATTAAAACATCTAAGTTTATCGGTATGTCCTGTTTTTCAGACTGTTGAAATTGAGAGCAATCAGTTGTATAATTATTACTGCATTATCTAATTCAGAGACCATCATAATTTATGTTTTCATTAACTGATGCACTAAGAGGTTTAATTTTGTAAGGATAGCCTGTTCGCCCAGCTGGCTTAGTCAGAAGAGCATCTGACTCTTGATCTTGAGGTTGTAATTTTGAGCCCCATATTGAGTGTGGAGATTACTTAAATAAAACTTTTTTAAAAATTAGGAATAGCTCATTGTTGTAAATAAAACCTAGTATTTTTAACTAATGTATTTTTTTTTTAATTAGATTACACCACCACCTTCACTGTCAGATCCACTTAAAGAGCTTTTTCGGCAACAGGAAGTTGTAAGAATGAAACTACGTTTGCAACACAGTATTGAAAGGGTAAGAAGTGTTTAAATTTATGCAAATTTATGCAAAAGTATTGTATTTTAATAATAGATTATAATGACCTACATTATATTTTATGCATATATGTATATATTTTATATACATGCACACACATATAACTGTCTTAGGGGATTTTCCTTATTTAGAACCATTTTGGGAAATAGTTTGATTTTGTTATCTTGTACCCGTGTTATTAGGGAATTTTTTTTTTTTTTAATTTTATTTATTTATTTGAGTTAGAGACAGTGAGAGAGAGCATGAGAGGGGAGAATGTCAGAGGGAGAAGCAGACTCCCCGTGGAGCTGGGAGCCCGATGTGGGACTTGATCCCAGGACTCCGGGATCATGACCTGAGCCGAAGGCAGTCGCTCAACCAACTAAGCCACCCAGGCGCCCTTGTTAGGGAATTTTTAAGCCTGTCTTAGGGTAGCTGTCCCTATGCTACAGTTCACGTTGAGTGTATTTTTGATGTATAAAAATCTCTAATAATTTCTTGTTATCATTTGCTGAATTTGTGGAACTAAAGTGGTGAATTCCTAGTTAACTAGTTGGATTTCCAAGTTTTGGAATTGTTGCTTGGTACCAGCTACTTCAGTGCAGAATACTTAGAAAAGCTGTTCTTATTGGTCCTTAGATGTCTGCTTTTGTATTCTAGTTTCTAGTGGTTAATCTTGGCATGGAGTGACATGAGAAAGTCTATTTATAGAAATCATAAAATTCGTTTCACTTGGATTGACAAAAATGTAGCACCTTCTAAATCTTTTGGGAGGGCCAGGGACTTCTGAAACTTGATATGAACTATGATACTTCTTTACAGAGGTATATATATACTCATACAAACAAAAGTTGCAGTTTCTTTGATTCCTACATAATTGATTTCTTTAGGGCAAAGGTTTTTAAACTTTTCTGTGCCGTGAGATCCCTGTAACAATCTGGTAAATAATAAAACCTTTTCTCAGAATTATGTTTTTAAATTAATAAATTTATAGCATTGCAAAGAGAACAATAAATGAAAGAAGCACTAATAGAACTTACAACATTGTGCATGACCTATGTCAATAAATGTTTCGTTCTCAATCAGAAGGTAACTTGTTTAACACACATCAATAGCTATTTCAACCAACAGGTATGTTTGAAGCCACCTGATAACATATTTTCATCTATTCATCTATCCATGTAACAAAAGCCATGCTGACTTACAGACAGTTAAGAATTCTCATGTGAACTGTGCAATTTTCAAAACTTTAACAAATGGTAGAAATGATAGATGCTTTCATATATTGACCAACAAACAATTTAAAATGCCTGACCAGTGCTCGCTTCGGCAGTACATATACTAAAATGCCTGACCAGTGTGACAGCAAACAATGATACCATTTGGGGGCAATATCTGTAACAATTATAATATGAATTGAAAATATTTGTGATTTCTATGGATGGCAAAGTTGTAGATACCTCTGATATTTCTGTGGTTTATGGCCTATATTCATAATTGAAAGAAATGCCAATTGGAGGTTAGTAAAAAATAAAGATAGAATTTTTTACATCCAAGTTCACAGATGACCCTTTCCCCAGTCTATCCACAGGCTTCTTGGACATGTTAGGACCCCAAGTCAAGAACCTCTGTTCTAGGGTCATTCTTCCCTTCGAAAATGATAACAATACTTGAATGCCTCAGTGAATAAACAAACACATCTTACAACCCAGAGCTCCTGGCCCAGTTTCTCGAACTTATGCCCACTCTGCCTCTCCAAGAACTAAGAGGAGGGAGTACTTTGGCGCACGCATAACCCATTCTCAGAAGACGTTGAGAAGCTGTGCTCCAGAAGTGCAAAGACATAACATTAAGAATGATGACCTAAAGTGGAATATTTAGGCTGTCATTTAAGTAGCATATCTCTCTTAGTTTTTTCAGGGGAAGGGACCTGACTTCATTTTTGGTTATTGCTCTTAATCTGTATGTGACTATGGCCAATATTTTAGGAAAACTTTTCTTCTAGTTTATTTTTCTTAGTATCTGATCAATTTTTTGGATATTTTATCACTTAAAGTCCCACCTTAAACTTGTTCTTAATGAATCATAAGTGTTAGACTTACCTTTTCTGAGTATCATTTGTCACGTAAAATTTAAAAGAGATTAAGTAGGACTATGTTTCTTTGTGTTTTCACTAAATTATAAAGACAGTAAAACTCTATAGTATTTGGATATAGTGAGGCCTCTGTCCTCCAGTTAGGGAAGGATAAAGTTCTTGTCAAGTCGAGAGAGATTAGGGAACGTGGTGGGAAGAAGACCAGCCACATCTTTAATATTTTCTCAGCCCAGCCTGCCAGAAAGAACCAACAAAATGATGGACATCTTATTATGGAAGGATTCCTGGACTCACTATCGATGTCCTTGAGGTTCTAACCAGCCTCAGGTTCCAGGGTTGTCCCCACTGATGTTTAAACCAAAGAAGACGGTTACCACCAGATGGCACAAGTCTGTAACCAGTATCACCATGGCTTGGGACTGTAGCTATACCCTAGGAATTCCCAGTCTGCTAAATGCAGTGGATTGCCTGATGATTTCAGTAACTTTATGATAGGGTGAGTTTGCATATTACATAATTGGAAATATTGCACCCCAGTTAACACATTTTAAGACCGGATTGTACTATGATTGTCAGAGGTTTAAAATCAGCATCAAGGTACAGTATTTGTTTCTATGAAAATATTCATTATAAAACAAGCTACCACCACAATGGTACAGCACTTCACACCCATTAGAAAGGCTATAATTAAAAGAAAATAACAAGTGTTGGCAAGGATGTGAAAAAATTGGAACCCTCATACATTGCTGGTGGAAATGTAAAATGATACAACTGCTGTTAACAACTCAGCAGTTTCTCACCAGGTTAAACATAGAACTACCATATGACCTAGTAGCTCCACTCCTAGTTATTTACCTAAAAGGAAATTTGCATCCAAGCAAAAACTTGAGTCTGAATGTTCATAGCAGCTTTACTCATGATAGCACAAAGCTAGGAACAACCCAAAAGACCATCGGCTGATGAATGGATGAATAAAATATGGTGTATTTATATAGTGGAATATTATTCATCCATAAAAAGGGATGAAGTACTAACACATGCTGCAACACAGATGAACCTTGAAAACATGTGACGTGAAAGAAGCCAGTTACAGAATACCACATGTTCCATGGATCCATTCGTAAGAAAATGTTCAGAGTAGGTAAATTAGGTAAAACAAAATTAGGTAAAACAAAGAGTAGTGGTTGCCAGGGGAAGAGGAGGCATATGGGGCTTGACTGGTGATAGATACAGAGTTTCTTTTTGGGGTGATGGAAATATTCTGAAATTAGCGGTGATGGTTGAACATCTTGGTGAATATACTAAAAACCACCATTGTGCACTTGAAAAGATAATTTTTTTAAAAAGCCTGCTGCTTTTGGAAAGAGAACATTTATTTATACTTTTAGATTACTTCGAGTTCTCAAATCTCTCAAGCTTTCTGTGAAGAAAAAAAAAAACAAAACTTGTCTGAGGGGCACCTGAGTGGCTCAGTCAGTTAAGTGTCTGCCTGTGGCCTAGGCCATGATATAGGGCTTCTGGGATCGAGCCCCACGTCGGGGTCCCTGCTCGGCGGGGAGTCTGCTTCTCTCCTCTGCTCCTCCCCCTGTTCATGCTCCTTCTCTCTTTAATAAATAAATAAAATCTTTAAAAAAAAAAAAAACTCCTCTGAAATTCAGATTCTTTAGTACATTTTAAATACTCTGAAATTCAGATTCTTTAGTACATTTTAAATAATGTTATTTAAAAAAAACCCAGGTGATTGAAGAATTATTTTTTTTATTCTTGGCTCAACTAGGAAAAACTCATTGTATCCAATGAACAGGAAGTTCTACGAGTTCATTACAGAGCTGCAAGAACATTGGCAAATCAAACACTGCCATTTAGCGCGTGCACCGTGTTACTGGATGCAGAAGTGTACAGCGTGCCGCTGGACGCTCAGGTAAAGTGCCACTGATACAGTTAAAATGTTCCTAAATACAACTTGGGTGCTTTTGTAATCTATTCCCATAGAAGAAACTTGAATTCAGCAATCAGTAAAACTCAAAGGAGAAAAACAAGTTCTTGAAGAGTAAAGTTCTCCTAGATCTCTTGATCTTTTTTCTAAAATCCTCTAAACATTAGGCTTATATTATAAAAGCTAATATTTACAAAACCAGTATGTGTTTAGGATAGTGCCCTTTTACATAATTTGTAATTTGTTTCTAAAGTGCACGTTTGTACCTTCAAGCAACTGGAAAGCAACTGTACGCTGGAAAACACTACAGTGAACCTCTAGATTGTGATGGTGCTAAAATAGGGCCAGGCTTTTGTTTTGATCTTGGATATTGCTGGAATAAATAAATATAGTTGTGGAAAAAAACTGTAGCTATGTCTTGAATAAAGTTTACTGCCACATGGAAATTATACGAATTCAGAACAGACATACCAGTTGGAATATCTTGTGCCTCACAAACCAGAATAAAATTTGTTGGTCATAGAATATAATGATTAAAGTAAAGAGTATAAGCATGGACAGTGAAGGATTATCACACAAAAATACTAAGAAATGCTGTTTTAAGTCAGAATAGAAACACACAGAATATAGGGTATATTACAGAGAAAATTACTTAATTCTCTCTAGAGAACTAAGTAAAAAAAAATTAAACTAGAACAGTAGATTTCAAACTTTAAGTCACCAACTGTTTTATCCAAATGAAAGTATTCAGAGATTTGAAAAGGCTATTAAGAATAATAATTGCGGGGAGGGGGGGAGCCTGGGTGGCTCAGTCCGTTGAGCATTTGATTCTTTGTTTTTTTATTATTAAAGATTTTATTTATTTATTTGACAGAGAGAGAGAGAGATCCCAAGTGGGCAGAGAGGCAGGCAGAGAGAGAGGGGGAAGCAGGCTCCCTGCTGAGCAGAGAGCCCGATGTGGGACTCGATCCCAGGATCCTGAGATCATGACCTGAGCTGAAGGTAGAGGCTTTAACCCACTGAGCCACTCAGGTGCCCCAAATATTTGACTCTCGATTTCAGCTCAGGTCATAATCTCAGAGTCATGAGATGGAGCCCTGCATTGGGTTCCATGCCGGGCGTGGAGCCTGCTTAAGATTCTTTCTCTCCCTCTCCCTTTGCCCCTCCCCCTTGATTTGCATGCATACTCTCTCTCTAAAATTATAATAATAATAATTGGATCTTAAGAAAGAATATTTGACTCTAAGAAAAACACTAGAAAGGCCACTGAGGGAATTTACATAATTCTCAGCTTTAAAGAATTTAAAGGGAAGAATGAATGGTTTTTAATAATGGAAATGAACAGTTTAACTATGTTACTAAAGGCTGGACTCAACAATGTAGTCTCTTGAAATCTTTTGAAGTTTTGTGCAATTATAGAGTAATGAAATCAATTTTAGAATAATATAAATCAAGCTACAAGGAAAGTCTCTTGAAGATTTCTGATTACAGTGGTTGAGTAAACATACCTTTTTGTCTTCCTTCCAAAACTCACTGAAATAACAAAAGACATGTAAAAATAAAAACCAATTCATAGCAGAATTGGAAATCGAGATGGAAAGCCAGTGGACCACAACATAATGGCATTTCTAATAAATGAGAATCTGTTGCCCCAGATAGGTTGTAAGGAGAATATCAGAAATAAGTGAGTTTTCTCAGTAAACCCTTAGAAGGATCCTCGAATCAGAGACTAAAAGAAGATTAGACCATAATCGGCCTGATAGTTAAAGGACAGAAGCACTTAATCCTTCTCTTGAGGAAAACTATGGAACTCTTACCCATCCTTTTCCTCTGGTTTTAGAGTAGATGGTCTCTCAACCCAGTACCAGGCTCCTATGAGAACAGCCACCAAGGAATGAAGGAAGAGGAAAATAAATCTACCTTTCCTGGCTAAGGGCTTAGATCATCCATTAGCCTACTTTCTCATCAGACCTCTTCCTTTTCAAAATAAACTTGTAAGATTAAAAAGATTCAATAATAAAATCTTAAATACTCAAAACATCTTATGGAGGACCAAGGAGGAATTGATAACAGCTAAAACTATGAGCATCTACGTGATCCCTGGATGTCACTTTGATAGTAGTAATAGTAGTAGTAGTAGTAGTAATTACAGTGGATGTTTATTGGAGTGAGTGCTGACTGTAGGCCCAAGCATTCTGATGAGGATTTCAGAGACTATTCTCTGAAATATGGGATATATGGGGCCAAGAAAGGCAGGGTAGATTTTGAAGCACTGGTTTTGTGAAGTTAAGTTTATTAAGGCTGGGAACATTGAAAGCTAATTTATAAAAGCAATACTTTTTAATAGGGAAAAACCCAATGCAAATTTGTTTATACTTTTGCCTAAAATTAAAAAAACAGATTATTGAGCATTGAAGTCCTAGAAAATAGGAGAGGGGTAAATTTATACAGCGTCTTGTTCTGAGGGTCCAACTGGAAAAGGAGGG
>CM052808.1:27924822-27973980 GCA_028533885.1 Nasua narica | reverse complement strand
TTAAAAAAACAGATTATTGAGCATTGAAGTCCTAGAAAATAGGAGAGGGGTAAATTTATACAGCGTCTTGTTCTGAGGGTCCAACTGGAAAAGGAGGGGAAATCACTGGCAAACAGAACAAGCGGCAGAAGAGAACAAGCAAGCAGGAATCTGGCGTATTTTAGTTGTCCCAGCTTTTTAAGTACTAACCCTACTTCTCACCCTCTTCAGTGGTACCTCCAGTTCCTGGAGCCTCGATGCCATGCTTCTGCTTCTGCAGGTTTCCTTTGTAAAGTGACTCAAAGCTGATCGGATAGCCTAAACGAAAAGTTGAATGCCTTCTCGGTGGAATTTATTACTGAAGTAAGTAGTTATGAGCTTTATATTCTAAAGCTCTGAAATACTAGGAAAAAACTTGGAATGGGGTATATACCTAAAAAGATTTAAGATTCTGAAAGAGAAATAAAGGATGGTTAGTTTAATCAGTGATTTTTTTTTTTAACTATTCAAATATCATGAACAAGATATACTAAATTGTATCTAAGGATTTGTATTTCTTTAAATCTTGTTCTAAATCATACCTGTTTAATAAATGACTAGTTGATATTTGTGCATGTTATTTAATAAAGAGTTATATTTTTATAGAAAAAAATAAGAGTGAAATGTGTGCTAAATGTTTTTTTACTTTCCATTCCCATGTGACTCTAAGCCAAACACCAGTGTTTACTTGGGCAGTAGCAAAATTACAGAAATACTCATTTTGGGGCAACAGCCTCTGAAGAATAGCTCAACTCTACCAGTAATGAGGTCTCAAAAGGAATTATAAATGTTAGACGTACTGCAAACTTTATAACCACAAAAATCTCAAGCAAAGACCCCGTGAGGCTCATTTTAACAGACGTAATAGTTACATACACTTATTCTAGAAATTGAGTGCAGTGCTAAATATGTATTTTTCTTAGTTATCCAGAAAGCTAGCAATATTTTTTATCCTTTTTCTGGTATCCTGATACATAAACCCCCAAAATTTTATATAGAGGAAATTGACTTGAAAACTCATGAGATAGTCTTGTCTTCTTGTATTTTAAGGACAGCATTTTCATGATTTTTCTAAAAATCCCTTTCAAACTTTTAAGGCAACAAGATTGATACAAGAGATGCTAATCTTTGGAAAAGCTTGTGTGAAGATTAATGGATTAAATATGTTATAATTCATTTTCTTTGTGGCTTTCTTGACACCGTAGTCTCCATTGTACCTAAAATGGGGTTACAAAGCCACCACAGTAGCAGTTACCCAAAGTATTTCCAGTCAGTAGAACCAGAGTTCATAGAACAAACGGAGGCCAATAAAGTTTAAATGATTCCCTTAATGAATATGGTGAAAAATAAGTCTAGAATGATTTTTTCCAGTGATTAAATGTTAAATGCTACACAGTATCTGCAAATAATGTAAACTTTTTAGACATGTGCATATCTCATAAGAAACAGTAGCATATAAAATTGTTTACCTAAAGATAAACACCTTCGCTTGCATGGGGGTTCAGTCTTATTAGATGGATTAGTTACACAGAATTTAAGATTATTTATGAAACACATTTATTTAACTCTATTGATGACTTTTTAAATGCTTAAAAAAAAAAAAAAACTATCAACCGTATCAAAATAGCTGAGTAGTCCAGATAAAAAGCTTTTACGTGGCCACCGTTTTCTCCACTTCTGAAGAAAATTTTGCTATTAAACACAGAATGAGGCAAGCTTTTGTGGCATATGTTTACAGATTAAAGAACAAGACCTGTACGCCCATCAGTCAGCTTAAGAGGTCATCAGTACCTTCTCTGCATTTTTTTTAAGTGGTTTAAATCCAGTTTAAACAAACAAAAAGAGCCAGTCCTAACAAATGTATATACTGTTCCCATTGACTGAATTGTGATTATTTCCGTCACAGAAGGACGCTGCCCTTGCCCCTTGCAGTTAGTGCTCCCTACCCCAGAGGAGACCACTGTGATCCCCATCACTGTATGTTACTCGTACCTGTTCTTGAACTAAACAGTATCTACTATTTTCTTGTGTCCGCCTTCTTTCTCTCAACATAAGGTTTTGAAATTCATCCATGTTGCATATATCAGTAATATGTCCCATTTTATTAATGAGCAGTAGTATATTGTACGAACTTGCTTACTCATTCTCTTGTTGGTAGACATTTGGATTGTTTCCATTTTGGGGGCTGTTGTGAATAAAACTGCTGTGAATCTGCACGTCTGTTTTCGTGGACATATTTTTTCCCTCTTGGGTACATACCCTGGAGTACTAGGTCATAGAGTATCGTTGTGTGTTTAACTCTATTAGAAACTGACAGTTCTCCAAAGTGGTTGTACTATTTTATACCCCTACCTGTGAGAGACCCAGTTCTGAATCTTTATCAATGTTTAGCGGTGACAGTCTTCAGTTACAGCAATTTTGTTGGATGTGTAGTGGTATCTTGTGTCTTTCTGTAATTTGCATTTCCCTGATGACAAATGAGGTTGAACATTACTTTTTATATGCATATTGACCATTTGTACATATTTTGTGAAATGTTCTCAAATGTTTTGCTCATTTTTATTGGGTTGTCTTTATTACTGATTTGTAGGAATTCTTTATATATTCTGCATATAATTCCTTTGGTCAGATACATTTGTTTGTCCTGAGTGTTTTTACCTAGTCTGTGGCCTGCCTGTCCATTTTTTCTTAATGAGTAGTTTCTGGAGTCCTGAAAGTACTTTGAGAGCTTTTGCATCTGTGTTACATCAGTTGATATTTACCAAAGTAAAAATTAAAACAAAAATAATTTTTAATGTATTAATAAACCTATTTCATGTTTATTTTAATGAAAAATATATTTCCAAAATTAAAAATTAGTAGGAAAAGTATATTATTTTAAATTTTGCAAATCTCCTTAATATCTGGCCAAATAGAAGAAAGCTAGAAATTTCATATCTGCTTCTACACTCGATGTGTTGTATCTATTATTTCTTTGGTTTTTGTTTGGTTTGGTTTATATGAAGAAAATATGGCTTCACATAAACAATAGGAAAAGAGGAGGATATTTTAATACTTAAATATTTAATAGCTTTTCAAACATGTGGGCATTATTCTTTGATTCCACATTAAAATACAATAAATAATTTCTTTTTTAAAAGATTGTATTCATTAATTAGAGAAAGAGAGTATAAGTGGAGGGACAAGCAGACTCACCCCAATGTGGCGCTCAACCCCAGGACCCTTAGATTATGAGCTGAGCTGAGGCCAGACCCTTACCAGACTGAGCCACCCGGGTGCCCAACAGTTTCTAAAAGGTCGTTAGTCAACTTGTGGAGTCTGAAATTAATCAACTTGTGCTAACTCTGTTATATTAAATCTATTAGTCTATCTTGCACTTTGAGTGGATCTTTTAGCAATGATTTTTCATGTGTGTATTGGTCATTTAGAAAACATTGGGTCACTGTGTTATGTGTGTCTTCCAAATGTTGACAGATCTCATTATATAATACCCAAACTTCACACTTGTTAATATCACCACTGATTTCATCAGAAATGTCTTTTAAGTATTGGGAAGCTGTAAGTGACAACTACAAGTTTTCCAAAATTCTAATTTTCACTTGAAAGGTCAAATGTTATTGGCAACAAACACTCAGTTGTTTAAAGTGACAGGCTTTTGGGATGTCTGGGTGGCTCAGTTGGTTAAGTGTTTGCCTTCAGCTCAGGTCATGATCCCAGGGTCCTAGGATCGAGCCCCACATCAGACACTGCTCAGTGGGGAGTCTGCTTCTCCCTCTCTGCCTGCTGCTCCCCCTGTTGTGTTCTCTGTCAAATAAAATCTTTAAAAAAAGAATAAAGTGACAGGTTTTTGACAAAAGTACCATGTGATTGATATATCACATGATTATATATCTCACATAATGTTTGTACTTAATAACAAAGTAATTTGCCATTTCATTAAACATCCGTCATATGGACATTTCATAATTTATTTAACCAGTTTCCTCTTAGACACTTAAGTATTTTGCAAATTTTTTTATCCAAAACAAAGATGTTCAGTGAACCTCGTAGTGCTGAGATAAATTCTTGTGCTAAAACATTATCATCTCAGAAGTCATTCGTTTGCCTGCTTTCCCTTACAGAGAAATGCTCCTTTTAGACCAACGAGCAAATAAATACCTTCCCAGATGGACTCCTCAACTAGCCTCACAGTTTCAGTCCAGCCCTATTATAACAAGTTGGAACTAAAAGATTCCCAGGCAGATGGAATGGATGACAAAGTAAGCTTCAGAACCCTAGGCCAAACTAATCACTTTAGAGTGGACTTATGAGTCTAATTTCATTCAGAATTCCACAGCCATTAGATTTTTCTGCATGGGAAACCAAGTATTTTGGATTATGCACAGGACTGTTCTAGCCAATAAGAAAGATCCACAGTAGCAAAATTTCCCAAATTCTCCACTGTGAGAATTCTTCATTGTTGTGAATATCAGACAGGGTTCACATATAGAACTCTGAACTCTGGTAGGAAGACTGCCTAGCAATCCATCTGATGCCCTAATATTACAAAATATATGATGCTAAGGATATGAGTCTTCTAATTCTTAGGGTTATTTTAGTATTTTCTCAGGGACTGTTTGTACTCCATGCAATCTTTTACTATACAGCATATTTCCAGTAGGTTATGATAAAGTCCACTCTCCTAATCTTGAAGCTCCTAATCATAAGTAGAAATAATTACTGAAGCAAGCTATCCCCTCTGTATGTTCATTCTGAACAACACTACATGATGGCATCAATATTTTCTCCTATTGGTTTTGGGGAAACAGGCTACAATTTTTCATGGCAGCTTGTTAATGCTTTTTATTTTTAAAAAATATTTGACAGAGAGAGTGAGAGAAGGAACACACACAGGGGGAGTGGGAGAGGGGGAAGCAAGCTTCCTGCTGAGCAGGGATCCCAATCCAGGGCTTGATTCCAGGAGCCAAAGGCAGTCGCTTATCGATTGAGCCACCCAGGCACCTCTTGTTGATGCTTTTTAATTCGAAATTGCCTTTGTGTTATAGTCCAAAGCCTTTTCCCTATTAGTCACCTCTGTAGCAGAGTAATTACATTATAACATAATTCTCTTTCAACAGAGGCTCAGAAATTTATTCTTTTTACATGCTAAAAATAATTCTTTCACATTTTCACTTCCATTGATGTTGAAGTAGCAGAACAATCCTGTGACCTCACAAGAGGGGTGGGCATAGTTTGTGTTCCCATCAGCCAGGGAGGAAAGATCTAATACCCAGGGCATCAAATAGAGTACTCAGGAGGGCATTACCTTTGTGAAGCCAAATAAGCCCTGAATCCTCTCTGGTCAATCATAAAAATTAGCTTCAAAAAGATCGAACCAGGGGTGCCTGGTGGCTCAGTCAGTTAAGCATCTGCCTTCTGCTCAAGTCATGATCCCAGGGTCCTGGATCGAGTCCTGCGTCCGGCTCCCTGCTCCGTGGGGAGTCTGCTTCTCCTGCTCCCTCTGCCTGCTGCTCCCACTGCTTGTGCTCTCTTTCTTTGTCAAATAAATAAATAAAATCTTAAAAAAAAAATCAAATTAGGGGCATCGGGCTGGTTCAGTTGGTAGTAGAGCATATGACTCTCAATCTCTGGGTTGTTTGAGCCTTACATTGGGTGTAGAGATTACTTAAAAATAATATCCTAAAAAAAAAAATTCTTAGAAAATCAAACGTATTCTAGGTAACTTAATTGCATGACTGAAACTAATCCATCACTAAAGGAATACAACAAAATCCAGTAATCAACAATGGAAAAACTACAATGTCTAGCATCCAGTAAAAAATGATCAGGCATATGGGGTGCCTGGTGGCTTTGGCTCAGGTCATGATCCTGGGATCCTGGGATCAAGCCCCATGTCGGGCTCCCTGCTTAGCGAGAAGCCTGCTTTTCACTCTCCTCCCTGCTTGTGCTCCCTCTCTTTTGCTCTCTCTGTCGCTATGTCTGTCTCTCTCACCGTAAATAAATAAAATCTTTCAAAAATGATCAGGCATGTAAAGAAGTAGAAAATTATGACCCTCAATCAGAAAAAAAATAGGAATTGAATGAGAAATAAAAGCAATGATGGAATTAGTAAATAAGTATGTTAATAGAACTATTAAACGTCTGTGTATGTACAGTAAAGTAGAGGAAAACATGACCACAGTAAGAATGGGAAATAAAGTTTTGAAACAGCCAATAGCCAATGCCTAACCCTATAGAGCCTCGACTTATTTGTCCAATATTTATTTCTGTTGAATCATTCAAAGCAGTTTTTCATAGGAACACTTGGGAGAACTTTCTCTCAAGCATGAATATTAAGAAAAGATTCCTTCTAGTTCATTTTTATCCTACAAATACTGTGGATGTTGTGATGGGGTGTGTTTCTTTGTGTTTGCTGTGAAAATGGTTAAAGTCAATCGTTATCTTCGTCTCAGCAAGTCATTTTTGTGCCATTCTGTGCCCAGTGTTATTCTCTTGACCTTATTTTCCTTCCTTTCAAATTCTCTACGTGGTTATTTGACCCTTCCTGCATCATTTGTATTTTTCTAAGCTTCTCCCAATCCTTCCTGGAAAAAGCAGCCATAAGCTTAATATGAAAAAAAAAAAAAATTAGCCACTACTACAATGAGATACCACTTTGCACCCACTGGGATACCTATAATCAAAATTATGGAAAATACAAATGCTGACAAGGATGTGGAGAAATTGGAGCTCTCATACATTGCTGGTGAGAATGTAAAAGGGCACAGCTGCTGTGGAAGGCAGTGGTGCAATTTCTCAACAAGTTGGTTACCATATGACCCATTCCACTCCTAGTGATATACACAAAGGAATTAAAAGCAAGTGTTCAGGGGCGCCTGGGTGGCTCAGTCTGTTAAGTGACTCTTGATTTCAGCTCAGGGCATGACCTCAAGGTACTGAGATAGAATCCTGTGCCGGCCTCCACGCTGGAGCCTGCTTAGATTCTCCCTCCCTCTCCCTCTGCTCCTCTCTACCCCACCAATCAAGCACGCACACTCTCTCTCTCTCTCTCTCAAAGAAAAAAACAAGTGTTCAAACAAAAAGTTGTACATGAAAGCTCATAGCAATACTGTTCACAATGGCCAAAAGTAGAAACCACCCAACTGTCCATTAGCTGATGACTAGATAACCAAATGTGGTATATCATACAATGAAATATTACTCAGCCACAAAAAGGAATGAAGTTTTTTTTTTTTTTAAGATTTTATTTATTTATTTGAGATAGAGACAGTGAGAGAGAGCATGAGAGGAGAGAAGGTCAGAGGGAGAAGCAGACTCCCCGTGGAGCTGGGAGCCCGATGTGGGACCCGATCCCAGGACTCCGGGATCACGACCCGAACCAAAGGCAGTTGTCCAACCAACTGAGCCACCCAGGCACCCCAGGAATGAAGTTTTGATAGATGCTACAACATGGATGAACCTGGGAAACATTATGCTGGGTGCGTGGGTGGATCAGTCCGTTAAGCATCTGCTTTCCGCTCAGGTCATGATGTCAGGGGCCTGGAATCAAGCCCCATGTTGGGCTCCCTGCTCAGCGGAGAGCCTATTTCTCCCTCTCCCTCTGCCCCTCCCCCTGCTTGTGCACTCTCTCTCTCTCTTTCTCTCTCTCAAATAAATAAATCTCAAAAAAGAAAAGAAAATGTTATGCTAAGTGAAGAAACCAGATAAAAAGGCCACATATTGCCTGACTTCGTTTATCTGAAATGTCCAGAAGAGACAACCCCATAGAGACAGAAAAGAGAGTAGTGATTGCCAAGGTGGGGTGGGGGTTGCGGGACTGCTTAGTGGGCATTGGGTTTCCTTTTTAGGTGAGAGAAATGTCCTGGAACTTGATAATGATGATGGTTGCTTAACATTGTGACTACACTAAGAGCCACCAAATTGTATACTTTTAAGTGGCTAGAATGGTAAATTTTACCTTACATGAATTTTAACACACAGCATTAGGTTCCTGGGTACTTGGCGCTCCTCTCTTGTAATGTGGTTACGGCTCTGAGGACTGAGGGACTGAGGTTGTCCTGGGTGTTTCCTGCTAGGACACTCCTCCTTTCAGCCAGCCCCCCTCTGGTCACTCACCTCCCTTCGCCTCCACCCTCAAGTCCCCCCCTGTGGCCGTTCAAGTCTGAACTGCCCTTTAGATCAAGCATAAACCTCCAAGAACTCTTTCTGATTATTCCAAGCACCACCAATCTCTGCTTGCCTGCCTTCCTTCCTTCCTTCCTTCCTTCCTTCCTTCCTTCCTTCCTTCCAAGATTTTATTTATTTATTTGACAGAGAGAGATACAGTGCGAGAGGCAACAGAAACAGAAGGAGTGGGAAAGGGAGAAGCAGGCTTCCCGCTGAGCAGGGAGCCGGATGCAGGATTCCTGGGCTCAATGCAATGTGGGGGGGGCCGGGGGGGGGGGTTCGATGGGATCATGACCTGAGCCAAAGGCAGAAGCTTAACAACTGAGCCACCCAGGCGCCCCTCTTCCTTCCTCCCTCCCTCCCTCCTTCCTTCCTTCCTTCCTCTTTTCTCTTTCCCTCCCTCTCTCTTTTCCTTCCTTCCCTCCTTCCTTTGCTCTTCTCTTTCTTTCTCTTGCTTCCTTCCTTTCTCCCTCCCTCCCTTTCTTCCCTCCCTTCGTCTCTCCTTCCTTCCTTCCTTCCTTTCTTTTATAAAGGTGTATTTATTTATTTGAGACTGAAAGCGTGCAGGCACATGCAGGAGTGGGGGGAAGGGCAAAAGAAGAGAAGCTCAAGCAAACTCCCTGCTGTCACAGGCCTGCTGAATCTCACCACCCGTGAGATCAGGACCTGAGCCAAAACCTAGAGCCATTCGCTTAACTGACTGAGCCACCCAGATGCCCTGCTTTTCCTTCTTAAAGTAACCATTAAGCTCTTGACTCTATGGATCCTTATCTTTTTCACTAATTGTTTTCACATCTTCACTACTATTGTCGTTTTGGCTAATGACAGTCCCAGTTTTTGTGGATCTTCCAAGAGCCGGAGAATCCCTGCACACAGCAAAATGAGACATAAATGAAATGATTCCTGCCCTAAAGGAGCTTCTAAAATTAGTTGAGGAAACAGAACATATATACATTAATAGTGAATTGTCAGTGCAAATAAATGCTTTAGGAGCTCAGAGGCTACTGGGGACGTTAGCCAGGGAAGTCATTCTTTTTTTTTTTTTGAAAGATTTTATTTATTTGACAGAGAGAGAGAGATCACAAGTAGACAGAGGCAGGCAGAGAGAGAGGGGGAGGCAGGCTTCCCGCTGAGCGGAGAGCCCGATGCGGGACTCGATCCCAGGACCCCGAGATCATGACCCGAGCCGAAGGCAGAGGCTTTAACCCACTGAGCCACCCAGGCACCCCGGAAGTCATTCCTTTAATCAACTCATTCACCTACTATGTGCCAGGCACTGTGTTGAGTCAGGTGATAGTTGAACAGGCTTCCAAGAGTGGGTAGGATTTTGGTCGCTAGAAAAAAAGTAACGATCCTGTCCTGAGCAAAAAGAAGTATGTGCAGAAATACAAGATTGGAAAAGTACAAAGTGTGAAAATAGACCAGCTTGACTTATGGAGAGGAATTGTGTGACATCAAAAAAGATCTGTATAGACTGGCGTGAAAAGATGTTCTAGATACGCTAAGCGGAAAAAAGCAAGTTATAGTGAAGTATTCTTAACATAATTTCATTTGTCACAAACATGTTAGTGTATGTGACTAAAAAAAGAAGAAATATACACAAAATTGGGAGCAATTACTGGGGGCTAAAATGGCAAGGGGCACTCATTATGAAGTTCCATAATTTAAAATTTTTCCCCAGCTAAGCATTTATTACATCCATGAGGAGAAGTGGACAAAAGGGAAATAAAAATAAATTAATATTTTAAATAAGAAAGCTACAGAGTTTGGATCTAATTTGGTAAGTAACAATGAGCCACATGTAGAAACTGAATTTTGGGAAGCCTTAGGAGTTTTTGAGAATGGTTTGTAAATACCTCAATAGTCCTTGCTAGCCCTTTGCAAATCTCTGCTGAAATAGCATCTTCTCCAAGCTTCTCCTGCATGCTTCCCCAGTGATCCGCTAGGTCTCCCGTAGCCCCTGGGCACCTCCACCCCTACCCCCCTACTCCCCACTCCCACGCAGAGGAATACTGTTCCTTTTACCTGGTGGATCACCAACCATTCATAGCAGAGGTCATGACAAGGGACTTTCTTTCTTTTTTCTTATTATTTTTTAAGATTTTATTTATTGAGAGAGAGTGAGCGAGCTCGTGCACATGCGTGCATGAGCAAGAGGGAGGGGCAGAGAGAGAGGGAGAGAGAGAACCTCTAGCCTCTAGCAGACTCTGTGCTGAGAGCAGAGCTGGATGAGGGGCTCAATTTCATGACCCCCGAGATCAAGACCGGAATCAAGAGTCCAATGCTTACCAACACTTAACACAGTGAACCACCCAGGCGCCCAAGAAATCCATTTTCTTTCCTCCTTCTTTAGATACCTTCGTGGTAGATCCTTAACAGAACAAGCAGGAAGGATGGAAGGGAAGAGAACGATAGAGAAAGGAGGTTGCTCCTCAAACGAACCTTCCATTCCCAGTAGACCTTCCTTCTCACAGGACCAGGCTGGGAGGCTGATAGGCTGTGGCTCACTGTAATTCAAATCTGTAAAACCAGATTGGCTAATTTAGTTGAGTCAGCCAAGTAGAGAGAGGTTGAGAATGGGACTGTGGGTTCCAAACCAGAATCCCCAACCCCTAAAGTGCTGGTCCCTTAGGAGACAGAGTAGTTTTCCCCACTGGGAAAATAACTGTGTAAACAATTTTGATAGTAAAATCATTCTAAAAATATATACACTACTTTATTTTTTTTTAAAGATTTTATTTATTTGAGAGATTGAGAGAGAGCACAAGCAGGCAAGTAGCAAGCAGAGGGAGAGGGAGAAGCAGGCTCCCCGCTGAGCAAGGTGCCTGGTGCAGGGGCCAATCCTAGGACTCTGGGATCACGACTGGAGCTGAAGGCAATCACCCAACCAACTAAGCCACCCAGGTGCCCCATACACTACCTTAAAATGTTGATATATCATGAATATCTTTCCATGCCAATAATATTCATCTGCAGTACTAGTTCTCATCCGGGGACCCTAGGAGTCCCAAGACCTTTTCAGGGGTTCATGAGCTCCAAACTCTTTTTATTTAAATTCTAAAACATTATTTGCCTTTTTCATTCTCCTGTCACAAGTTTAGAGTAGTTTCCTAGAGGCTACATAATACATGATATTGCCACAGTATAAATGCAGGAGCAGGTATGAAAATCCAGCTGCCTTCTGTTAACTTCGACATTAAAGAGAATAGCACAAATGTAAAATAATGCCATTTTTCATTTTTTGGGAATATGTACTTATTTTTCATAAATGTTGTTCATGTTACCATACAATAGAGTCTATTATTTTTAAGTGAAACAATGAATACATATTTTTTAATTTCTCTTTTTAAAAAAGATTTTATTTAAGAGAGAGAGAGAGCAGGCATGGACAAGAATAGAGGGAGGGGTAGAGGGGAAGAGTAGGGAGAGGGAAAGAATCTCACACAGACACAGACTTAGTGTTGAGCATGGAGCCTGAAGTGGGGCTTGATCTTACTACCCTGAGATCATGACCTGAGCTGACATCAAGAATGGGAGGCTTTACTGACTGAGCCACCCAGGTGCCCCATATATCTCAGTTGTAATATAAAGTTTTGATAGACATCATACACATAAAAGTACCTTTCTGGTGTCCTCAGTACTTTTCAAGAGTGGAAAGGGGTCCTGAGACCAAAAATGAGAGAACCTTTAATCCACGATACCATGTTTTAATAGCTGATTTAGCTCATTGCACTGGAGTATCGTAATTCATTTAATTAGTAAGTAAGTAAGTAATGCCAAAGAATAAGATCCTTAAAGTCAAATTTGTGTACACTCTTAATTATTTCTTTAAGATAATTTTCAGGGATGATTTTTAACATACATACTTATTTATTTATTGTACAAAAATGGACTAAGAAAGTTAATGTAATCCACCCCCTCAGCCAATCAACACTTTCCATTCTTTCTATTTTCTTCCAAGCAACAAAGGGGAATGTAAGGCATTAAGACTACTAGTTTAAGATCCTAGGTCACCATTTCCACGGAGAAAGTACCTTGTGTATCATCCAGCCCAATGGGCTCCAACGACATCACTCTGAAATCTTTTTAAAACGCAAATTCCCAGGGTTGTGGGAAAGAACTGAGCATAATTCTCAAATGCCTTCATCTACATGTTTACCGCCGGTGGAATCAATTCGTTTTTCTAAAGTACAGGCTGAAATGAGTGCGGCGTCATACACGCTCCCGGAGCTCTGCCCACTGAGGACTCGGGTGGTGCGCTATAGCCATTTGTGTAGCCGTCCGTCCATCCTCTCCGAACACCAGTGGCCTCCTTCTTGAACAGCACCCACGGCACCTCCTCTCTTCTATTTCCAGTGCTAAGCACGGTGTCAGGCACTCAATGAAGGCGCAGCCAATTTAGTGAAGTGCTGAAGGAAGGTTCTACGCTAGCAGATCCTTATTCGGTAGGTCTGAGACAGAGCCCAGAAACGTGCATTTTTAATAAATCCTGGTCCGACGTCAGATAACAAGAGTTCAAGGATAATGGGCTGGGCGGCTCCGCCACTAGCTGCCTCGGTCTTGAATCCCCATAACGGGACAGATACAGCTTGTAGGGCTTGGAGGCGGAGTCGCTGAGCTAATGCACGCCCCATTCTTGGCTCCGTGAGGAACACAGGCTAAGCGCAGAGAATGGGGCCTCAAGGAAGGTGAGCCGCAGCCCCAGGTAGGCGGCAAAGAAACCTGAGATGGGGGCAAGGAAGAGGGCGGAGGCAAGGCACGCGTGGGTGCCCGGGTGGGTGTCCCTGGGGGCCCGAGCGCGGCCGCAGTTGGGCGTGACCGGAGGGCGGGGCGGGGCCTTCGTGCGTGAGTGGGGCGGGGCCGCATCAGGGGGCGGGGCCTTCGCGCGGGCCGCGCCGGGACCGGACTGGAGGCGGGGCGGTGGGCGGGCCGCAGGAGGGGAGGGGCGGGCCCGGGGCGGGCGCTGACAGGAGCGCCCCGGGAGTGAGAGACGCCTCCTGGCGGGAGCTGGCGGCAGCGGGGAAGGCGGGTGGAGGGACCGCGGAAACTGGGGGGAGGGCGGCGGCGGGCCTGTCTCTTTAAGGTGCCCGAGGCTCGCGGGCGCTGTGCTGAGGGACGGCGCGGAGGCGCGGCCTGCCTCCCTCGCACAGCCCCGCGGCTCGCCCAGGGCTCGGCCGACCTGCGGGGGAACGAGGGCCAGGCAGCCTCGCGGCGCCCCGGCGCACGGTGAGCGGGAGCAGGCGGGGCAGGGTCTGCGGCCGGGGAGGGTCGGGGCCCAGAGCGCCGGCCTCTTGAGGCCGAGGCCGCGGCGGGCTCTCGGGGCCGGGAGAAACGGAGCAGCTCCCGCGCGGCCTGGGCCCCGCCTACGCGCAGGACAAAGTGGGGGTGCCGCCCGGTGGGTGCTGGGTGCGGGCCCCAGGCCGGCGGCACCTCTGCGGCCCCCTCCCCTGCGTCGCTGCTCAGCGGCGCGTCGGTGAGCTGGGGGTGAGGAGCCGCCGTGGCCTCCGCCTCCTCAGCCGGCGGCAGGGGCTCCGTGCAGCGGCACAAAGGCTGCTGTCAGTGCCATCCCCCTTGGGGACCACACACAGGTCGCCAGAGCCCGAGAAACTGGTCCCGACGTAGGAAAACAGTTCCGGTGCGGTATCGCGTCTCACTCCTTAGAAGAAAAGAGGGAGGCCCTTTAATTCTGTAACCTGCTTTGTACATGCCATTATTTACTTGAATACTTTTTCCACTAAGATTTTGGGAGTAGTATGAAGACCATAAGAGATGGGGGGGGAAAAATCCCATTTTTAGTGAGCGTAGGATGAAAACTAGTGCTGGATAAAAATGACTTTTTCTTTTTTTTTTTTTTAAATAACTTTTCGAATACCTTCTTTGGCCTCCACAAATAGGCACCAGAAATCGTCCGACTTAGTGTGTGCTGTTAAATAAATTAGAAAATTGGGTTACTAACTGTCTTTAGGAATACTTTGTGGGCCTCAGTAGCAATCACCAGGGCTTTCTCTTTCAAAATTGAGTCATACAGGGTTCAAAGCCCTTTATTCTTCTCACCTTCTTATTGCTTTTGATTTATTGTACTTTATAATACTTAGAATAAAAGTTTACAGTAATCATAAAGGCCCTATAAACTCACCTTTTATATATCCAACATCAGTAGTCATTTATTTTACTTGATTCTGTTTTTGGGAGGGTTTGTTTTAACGCCAAGAAGTTATATATTTTTAAAAAGCTTAATAACCATGTTGGTTGTTTAACCACTATCAGGATTTGTGCTGGTCTTTTTTTCCTTCTTTTTTTCAAAATGTACTATCCTCTTAATACAGTTGAATTCTGTGGTATAGAATTCCAAGAATAGGGGCGCCTGGGTGGCTCCGTGGGTTAAAGCCTCTGCCTTCGGCGTGGGTCATGATCTCAGGGTGCTGGGATTGAGCCCCACATCGGGCTCTCTGCTCAGCAGGGAGGCTGCTTCCCCCTCTCTGTGTCTACTGGTGATCTTTCTCTCTCTGTGTCAAATAAATAAATAAAATCTTTAAAAAAAAAGAATTCAAAGAATATCTTCACATTTTAACAAATTACTCAAGTTCTTAATGCAATTAATAATTTACTCTCCCCTTTGTTATTTGCTGGGTTATTTAAGGAATGATTGCCAACTCCTTTCTCTGAGCTGCTTCATTCTGGCTAATTATGTTAAGAGATGAAATGCGATGGTCATAAATAATCATTAGAATAATTTGCGTTTTAAAATTTTGTTGGCTGTTTTAAATTACAATACAATATTAATAGTTTTAAGTATGAGTTTAAAGTTGAATAATGGGCCTAAAACTAATGGTGAGTAATAGTGGTGCAGTATTAAAACGAGTTATTTGCTGCGGCGCCGGGTGGCTCAGTGGGTTAAAGCCTCTGCCGTCCGCTCGGGTCATGATCTCAGGGTCCTGGGATCGAGCCCCTGCATCGAGCCCCCGCATCCAGCTCTCTGCTCAGCGGGGAGCCTGCTTCCCCTCTTTCTCTGCCTGCCTCTCTGCCTACTTGTGATCTCTCTCTCTCTCTCTGTCAAATAGATGAATAAAATCTTAAAAAAAAAAAAAAAACCCCAAAAACAAAACTAGTTATTTGCCTCAGTAACCTGATGGTTTTTGTATACATATCATATATATATATACATATATATATATATATATTTGGAGTTGGCTGACAAGATCTTACATACAGAAACTTGTAGTTTCTTTTGAATGTTTAATCATTCATTGAGAATGTCTTTTAAATGATCACTCAAAAGTCTTTCAACACAAACAATGAGTCTTGGTTTGTTTTGCTTTTCATTTCTGTAATTGTTCCTAACCTAGCCCTTGCCTTTGAATTAAAGTTTTTTTTTCCTTCTTGTTTGTTTGTTTAGCTTCCTGCGAGTTGATTGTCTCCGAAGAAACATGAAGACGCACTGTGTTGTTATGCTTACTCTAGCCATCCTGGTGTTCCTGTCATGGGTCCCTGTGTCACTGAGTTGTAACAAAGCACTCTGTGCTAGCGATGTGAGCAAATGCCTCATTCAGGTAGGATTAAGTGTACTTTTTATTAATATTAAAATGTAGAAGAGATAAAGAGTTCATATATACAGATACAGTGTGTGTGTGTGTGTGTGTGTGTGTGTGTGTGTGTGTATACATATGGTGTAAGGCCTGAGTATTAAGTCAGCTTCTGAGGTACTGAACACACTGGTCTGGGTTTTTCCTCCCAGAGTTTTCTTGCATATTCCCAAGGTCAAATTCAAGAAGTTTGGTGCTGAAAATAACATCCAGCTTCATAAATATGCCATTACAAAGTGATGAGCACTCCATTCAGATAATGTAAAGGGTTTCCCTGTATTATCTAGTTTATATACCAAAGAAGCTCAATTACTGTATGTAGGGAAAAGTTTAGCAAGTCAAATAATGGAAAAATTGTTCCCTTATATAAGGTAATTGTCTATTCCGTGCAACAGTTTATCCCAAATGTAGCAACTTAATGCCATTTATGTCATGTGGTGTCTGAGGGCTGGGAGTCTGGGAGCCTCCGGAGCTGGGTGGTTCTGGCTCATGGCCTTTCACAAGGCTGCAAGCACATTGTCGGCTGAGATTGTGGAGAAACTGCTTCCAAAATACTTGACAATTATCTCTCTTTCAGTCATCTGAATAAGCTTAGTGATGTAGCTACCACTCTCATTTTTCTGAAGAAAAAAGTGAGGTTAAGTAACTCAGTTAGGTTCCTAGAGCTAGCAGTGACTGTAGAATGCGGTCTTTAACTCCAAATCCTGTGGCCTTGCCACGAACCATACTGGTTATTACTCCATAAAGTTGTGTTAATTAGTGGTGAACTTCACGTCTCATAGAGCCATTCTCTTTTTTCTCATCCTGTAAGACCATCAAGCAGTCTTGTGCCTTTTGTGTGTGTCTCTATTTACTAGCCTCCCTTTTAATTTTTGGCTGTTGGCTAAGAAATCTGGTAACCACACATATTAGAATTCTCTGTAAAAAGGTATGAGTCACCTGTAATTCTGACATGGAACAGTTGTGTGTATGTACTACAAGTGATAATGATTTTTATAGATTGGAGGCATTTTGTATTTATTTTGGACATTTTGGTCCTTCTCATTAATAGTTGAGATCCTAGGAAGCCTGGCCTTTATCTGAGTGTAGTTTGCCACCATCTCATACTCTCTTTACCCTTGACTTTGCATTTCAAACCAAAACATTGAAATAGAGAAGTTTGTTGGTTCGTTTTTTTGTTTTGTTTTGTTTTTTTTCCACTGTGGACATTTTTCAAGCATACGTAGAAGAAGGGAGGAGTATAATGAAGGGCAATCCTGGCAGTCATTAACTCAGGCCTACTCATATCTCATCTCTGTTCCTCTACACTGCCACCCCAGCTGTGTCTTAATTTTAGGCAAATTCCTGATTCTGTTTTATCATAATTCTAATATCTACATCTTAAAGATAAGAGCTCTAAAACACAGCTGTTCGCAATTTAAGGGGTGCCTGGCTGACTCCATTGGAAGACCATGAGACGGTTGATCTCAGGGTTGTGAGTTTGAGCCCTATACTGGGTGTAGAGATTACTAAAGAAACCAAAAAACCCCCCAAATAATCTTAAAAAGAATTTACAGTAATTTTAAATACCCTCTAATTTTATACATGGAAGTCTTGATATGGCAGGTCTGCTTAGGCTCATGCTGGCAGAAAATTTTGTAGTCCAGCTTTGTGCTCTGGTCTGATGGGGAAGCTGTGCCACTTCCCACATTGCTTCAGTGTAGCTTCAGTATTACTGAAATAAAGTATCGCAATAATTGCTATGTTCCTGTTCAGGTAGAATTTCACTTAAATCCCACATTATTTTTGAACCTCCAAATCTATAATTCCCATTAGTTCAAATAATTAAAAATTGAATTTATTAAAACAACTTGCTTAAAACTAAATACAAAAATCGAATTTATTAAAACAACTCCTTGTAAAGGAGTATTTTTAAAAGATAGCTTTTAGTTACTATTGGTGAATACCCTCAAAGATTTTTGGTTTGTTTCTTTTGCTTTTAAATTAAAAAATATGTAGGAGAGGGGCGCCTGGGTTGCTCAGTGGGTTAAAGCCTCTGCCTTCGGCTCAGGTCATGATGTCAGGGTCCTGGGATCGAGCCCTGCATGGGCTCTCTGTTGAGCAGGGAGCCTGTTTCCTCCTCTCTCTGCCTGCCTCTCTGCCTACTTGTGATCTCTCTCTCTCTGTCAAATAAAAAAAATAAAATATTTAAAAAATTAAAAAAAATATGTAGGAGCACTTGAGTGACTCGGTTAAACGTCTGCCTTCAGCTCAAGTCATGATCTCAATGTCCTGGGACGGAGCCCTGCATCCAATTCCCCACTCAGCGGGGAATTTGCTTGTCCCTCTGCCCCTCCCCCTCACTTGTGTGTGCTCTATCTCAAATAAATAAATAGAATCTTTGAAAAAATTAATCCATTTAAGGGGCGCCTGGGTGGCTCAGTGGATTAAAGCCTCTGCCTTCGGCTCAGGTCATGGTCTCAGGGTCTTGGGATCGAGCCCCGCATCGGGCTCTCTGCTCAGCGGGGAGCCTGCTTCTCCTCTCTCTCTGCCTGTCTCTCTGCCTACTTCTGATCCCTCTCTCTCTGTCAAATAAATAAATTAAAAATCGTAAAAAAAATTAATCCATTTAAAAAATATGTAATACAAAATACTTCAAAAACTAAAGACTACTATGAGTGTAAAAACTGGAAAATTGAGTGAGCTTCACCTGTTAAATAGTGACTTTAATAAATTCATGGGAAAGTAGCTAGGACTTGTTTTCTTTATCATTAATTCGATGATGCTAACATTTCTCAGGTTCCTGTTGTTCCTTCAGAGCCAGGAATCATCAAATCTTTTTCTGGAGTGGTAGAGACAATGCTTCTTGTGCATAATGGCAGAGTATTTGAAGCTAAAAATATGGTGGGCTCGAAAATTGGGGATTTTCTTTTTTTCATTTTTCACAAACACTTATTGGACATTGAAGTAAAATGTGATTAGTTCCACCATTTGACTGATTTTGCAAAACTCCAGCGGTTTATTTCACATTCTGAGTTTTATATTCCTTGTATTCCTCTTACTATAGCTATGTAACCACCCCCAAAAATCAGTGGCTGAAAACAATGTTGATTTTGCCCATGAATTTGCATTCTGTGGGGCTCAGTGGGGTAACTTATCTTTGCACCACACAGCACTAGGGCACCTTGAAGGCTGAGGGCTGGAGTTATCTGAAGCAGCACTATTCCCTAGAATTTTCTACAATGATACAAATAGTCTACATATGTCCTGTCAAGTGCAGTAGAAACTAGCCACATGAGGCTATTTGAGCACTTAAAATAGGATTTGTGTGATGGAAAAATAGATTTTTAAATTTTATTTAGTTTTAATTAATTGAAATGTAAATAGCTACATGTGACTAGTGGCTACTGTACTGGATCTCACAAATCTGAAGGCTCACTGATAGGTCTTACATCTGAACTAGAAAGATTCTTTAGCGCTCTCATTCTGTCTGTCTCTCTCGCTCTCACTCACTTTCTCAGGTGTCTCTCTAGATGACCTCTCTAGTGTGCTGGTTTAAGACTAGCTAGATATCTTACATATTGGCTCAGGCCTCCCAAGATACATGCCTCATGGAGGAACTAGAGAAATATGTATTGCCTTTTATGGTCTCACCTTAGAGGTTATGTGCTACTTGTACCATAGTCATAGGTCCACCTGGATTTAAGTGGAGGGAACATAGGCCTTACCTCAGATGGAGGAGCATAAAAAGAGCATGTGGCATAAAATGGCATGGACATCTTTGAGAAATACATACATATTAAGTGTAAAATAGATTGGCCCGCTAGGTGATCTCAAAGTTTCCTTCTAGTTCTGTATAGTTGTAAAGAAAGAAACCAACTATTATATGTTAAATATTCTCTCTTTTTTTTAAATCAGAGTAAGAAAGGCATCTCTCTCTCTTTTTTTATTGAAGTGTAATTGACGTAAAATGTTACGTTAGTTTCAGGTGTACAACATGTTGATTTGACAATTCTATACATTACTCAGTGCTCGCTATGATTAAGTGTAGTTAACCAATACAGTATTATTTTTTTTAAAGATTTTATTTTATTTATTTGAGAGAGAGAGAGAGCACAAGCAGGGAGAAGGGGCAGAGGGAGGAGCAGACTCCCCACTGAGCAGGGAGTCTGACTCAGGGCTCCATCCCAGAACCCCGGTATCATGACCTGAGCCAAAGGCAGACGCTTAACCAACTGAGCCACCTAGGCACTCCTGTTATTACAATATTATTGACTATATTCCCTATGCAAAACTTTCCGTCTCTGTGACTTACTTATTTTATACCTGGCAGTTTGTAAGTATGCCTCTTAATCTCCATTATCTATTTTCCCTGTCCTTCCTCCCCCACAGTCATTAGTTTCTTCTCTATATTTAGAGAATGTTTATTTGTCTTATTTTTTAGACACCACGTATAAGTGAAATCATGTGGTATTTGTCTTCTCTGTTGGACTCTTTTTGTACAGCATAATACCCCTAGGTCTGTCCGTGTTGTCACAAACGGCAAGATCTCATTCTTTTTTATGGCTGAGTAGTACTCCTTCCTATGTGTTTGTGCATGTGTGTGTGTTTGTTTTTGTGTATATGTATGTGTGCATGTATACACTATTCTTTATCCATTCATCTATCTGTGGATACTTGGGTTGCTTCCATATCTTGGCTATTATAATAATGCTGCAATAAACATAGCATGTATCTTTTCAAATTAGTGTATTCCTTTTTGGGTGGTTAGATTATATGGTATCATATGTATTTCTATTTTTAATTTTTTTAGTTACCTCCATACTGTTTCCTACAGTGGTTGCACTAACTTACACTCCAACCAACAGTGCATGAGGGTTCCTTTATCTCCACATCCTTGCCAACACTTGTTATTCCTTGTCTTTTTGATGGTAACCTTTAGGACTGGTACAAAGTGATACCTCATTGTGGTTTTGATTGGTAGTTTCTTTTTTTTTTTTTTTTGTATTTTTAAATTTTTTTTAAGTGTGTACAGTATGTATGTATGTGTGTATGTATTTATTTATTATTAACATATAATGTATTATTTGCCCCAGGGTACATGTCTGTGAATCATCAGGATTACACATTTCACAGCATTTGCCATAGCACATACACTCCCCAATGTCCATAACCCTACCCCCCCCACCTCTCAGCCCCCCTTAGTTTGTTTTGTGAGTTTAGGAGTCTCTTATGGTTTGTCTCCTTCCCCATCCCATCTTGTTTCATTTCTCTTCCCCATCCCCCCGAACCCCTGCCCTGCCTCTCCAGTTCTTCATATCAGAGTGATGATGTGATAATTGCCTTTCTCTGACTGACTTATTTCGCTTAGCATAATACCCTCTAGTTCCATCTATGTCGTTGCAAATGGCAAGATTTCGTTTCTCTTGATGGCTGCATAGTATTCCATTGATTTGTAGTTTCTTGATGATTAGTGATAGGTTGACCATCTTCTCATGTGTCTGTTGGCCATCCAGATGTCTTCTTTGGAAAATGTCTCTTCAGGTCTTCTCATTTTTAATTGGATTATTATTATTATTTTTTTTTGATGTTGAGTTGTATAAGTCCTTTATGTTTTGGATACTAACCCTTTATCAGATATATTATTTGCAAATATCTTTTCCTATTCACTAATTTTTTTTATGTTTTCTTGCCCTGTACAAAAGCTTTTTATTTTGGTGTAGTCCCACTAGTTTGCTTTTGTTTCCCTTGCCTCAGGAGACATATCTAGAAAAATACTGCTAAGAGCAATGTCCAAGATGTTATTGCCTGTTTTCTTTTAGGAATTTATGGTTTCAGGTCTCATTTTTAGGCCTTTCATTCATTTTGGGTTTATTTTTGGTTTATGTGTGGTGTAAGAAAGTGGTCCCGTTTCATTCACATGTATTCGTTCAGTTTTTCCAACACTGTTTACCGAAACTGTCTTTTCCCATTGCATATTCTTACCTCCTTTGTCATAGATTAATTGAACATATAGGTGTAGGTTTCTTTCCGGGCTCTCTCTCCTGTTTCATTGACATTTGCGTCTGTTTTTGTGCCAATACAATGCTGTTTTGATCACTACAGCTTAGTAATATAACTTGAAGTCTGGAATTGTGGCACCTGCCAGCTTTGCTTTCTTTGTCAAAATTGCTTTGGCTATTCAGGATCTTTTGTAGTTCTGTACAAATTTTAGTATTATTTGTTCGAGTTCTGTGAAAAATGCTATTGATATTTTGATAGGGATTGCTTTAAATGTTTGGATTACTTTGGGCAGTATAGACATTTTAACAATATTTGTTCCATGAGCATGGAATGTCTTTCCCTTTCTTTGTATCATCTTCAATTTCTTTCATAAGTGTATTATAATTCTGAAAGTATAGGTTCCTCACCTGCTTGGTTAAATTTATTCTTAGGTATTCTTTTTGTGCAACTGTTAATGGGGTTGTTTTCTTACTTTCTCTTTCTGCTACTTTATTATTAGTGTATAGAAATGCAGTAGATTTCTGTTTATTAATTTTGCATTCTGCAACTTTATAGAATTCATTTATCAGTTCTAGATGTTCTTTGGTGAAGTCTTTAGGGTTTCCTATATATACTATGTCATCTGCAAAGAGTGAGTTTTACTTCTTTACCAATTTGGTTGCCTTTACTTATTTTTCTTGTCTTATTACTGTAGGTAGGACTTCCAGTATCATGTCAAATGAAAGTAACAAGTGGATATCCTTGTCTTGTTCCTGATCTTAGAGGAAAAGCTTTTAGTTTTTCATCACTGAGTTTGATGATAGCTGTGGGATTTTTCATATGTGGCTCCTTTCACGTTGGAGCATGTTCTCTCCAAATCCACTTTGTGGAGTTTTATCATGAATGTACTTTGTCAAATGGTTTTTCTGCATCTGCTGAAGTAATCATATTGTTTTTATCCTTCCTCGTGTTGATATGATATATCACGTTAATTAATTGCAAATATTGAACCACCCATCTGTCCTTGGAATAAATCCCACTTGATCATGGTAAATTATTTTTTTAATGTACTGTTGAATTTGGTTTTCTAGTATTTTGTTGAGGATTTTTGCATCCATGCTCATTAGGGCTATTGGCTTCTAGTTCTCTTTTTTTTTTTTTAAAGATTTTATTCATTTGAAATAGAGACAGTGAGAGAGAGCATGAGAGGGTAGAAGGTCAGAGGGAGAAGCAGACACCCTGTGGAGCCGGGAGCCCGATGTGGGACTCGATCCCAGGACTCCAGGATCATGACCTGAGCCAAAGGCGGTTGCCTAACCAACTGAGCCACCCAGGCACCCTCTAGTTCTCTTTTTTGTGGTGTCGTTGGTTTTGGTATCAGGATAATACTGGCCACATAGAATGAATTTGGAAGTTTTCCTTCTTCTATTTTTTGGAGTAGTTTGAGAAGAATAGGTATCGATGCTTCTTTACTTTTTTTTTTTAAGTTTTTTTTTTTTTTAAGATTTTATTTATTTATTTGACAGAGAGAGATAGCGAGAGAGGAAATATATGCAGGGGGGAGTGAGAGGGAGAAGCAGGCCTTCCACTGAGCAGGGAGCCTGATGTGGGCCTCAAACCCAGGACCCCGGGATCATGACCCGAGCCAAAGGCAGACACTTAACAACTGAGCCACCCAGGTGCCCCCATTTTTTTTTTTTAATTTAAGATTGTGTAGGTATGCAGAGGGAGAGAATCTTCAAGCAGACTCCGTGCTTAGCATGGAGCCTGAGATTATAACCTGAGCCAAAGTCAGATGCTTAACTGACTAAGCCATCCAGGCACCCCACGTTCCTTTAAATGTTTGGTAAAATTCCTCTGTGAAACTGGTTCTAAAATTTTGTTTTTTGTGAGGTTTTTTTTTTTTTAAGATTTTATTTATTTGACAGGGAGAGATCACAAATAGGCAGAGAAGCAGGCAGAGAGAGAGAGGGGGAAGCAGGCTCCCTGCTGAGCAGAGAGCCCGATGTGGGGCTCGATCCCAGGACCCTGAGATCATGACCTGAGCCGAAGGCAGAAGCTTTAATCCACTGAGCCACCCAGGCACCCCAGCTTTTTCTTTTTTTAAAAGATTTTATTTATTTATTTGAGAGAGAGTGTACTCGAGTTGGGGGAGGGGCAGCGGGAGAAGTAGACTCCTTGCTATGGGGCTTAGTCCCAGGACCCTGGGATCATGACCTGAGCAGAAGGCAGACACATAACTGACTGAGGCACCCAGGTGCCCCACCTTGTTGATTTTCTGTCTGGATGATCTATTCATTGATGTAAGTGGGTTGTTAAAGTCCCTACTATTACTTTATTGCTATCAGTTTTTCCATTTATGTCTGTTTATACTTGCTTTGTGCATCAGGTACTCCTAGGTGGGGTGCATAGATATTTATAATTGTTACATCATCTTGTTTGATTGATTCCTTTGTCATTGTGTAGTACTTTCTTTGTCTCTTGCTACAGTCTTTTTTTTTTAATTAATTTATTTGGGAGAGAGAAAGAGCGTGCGTGCATAAGCAGGGTGAGGGGCAGAGGGAGAGGGAGAAAATTTCAAGCAGACCCTGTGCTGAGCACAGAGCCCCACACAGAGCTTGTTCTCACAACCCTGAGATCATGACCTGAGCTGAAACCGAGAGTCAGGTGCTCAACTGACTGAGACACCCAGGTGCCCCCCTACAGTCTTTGTTTTAAAATCTGTTTTGTCCGATACAAGTATTGCTACTTCAGGTTTTGTTTTATTTTCTTCATTTTCCTTGGCATGGTGGATGTGTTTTTGTACCTTCACGTTCAGTCTTTATGTGTCTTTAGATCTGACATAAGTTTCTTATACACAGCACGTAGAGGGGTCTTGTTATTTTGTCCATTCAGTCATCCTTTGTCTTTTGACTGAAGCATTTAGTCCATCTACATTTAAAGTAATTATTGATAGGCATGTACTTATTCCTGTTTTGTTATTTGTTTTCTGACTGTGTAGTTCTTACAGCACTGTTTTTAAAAAGTCAAATTGGGGGGCGCCTGGGTGGCTCAGTTGGTTAAGCATCTGCCTTTGGCTCAGGTCATGATCTCAGGGTCCTGGGATTAACCCCCACTTCTGGGCTCCCTGCTCAGGGGTGGGTCTGCTTCTCCCTCTGCCCCACCCCCTGCTTATGCTCTTTAATAAATAAATTAAATCTTTAAAAAAATAAATAATAAGTCATATTGTTGGAAGGATACATAATGAAAAATAATCCCTTGAGTAATTCTCTGTACTCTTCATTTTGTTATTGAGGTTGAACTACTTTTAATCTTCCAAGTGATAGCTTCCACTTTTATTTTACTGTAGGTTTTTTTACACATATAGTTAAATAATATGCTTCTACTGTTTTTTAACTTAATACTTCTAGATTATGTATCTAAACTGCCTTTCTGCTATATTAGGTTAGGGCAAGGCTTACTTACCATTCCCTCCTCCTCCACTCCTACCCTGACACAATTGTTGTACTGTTCTTAGTTTCTCTCATGGTTCTCTCTGTTTGCAATTTCTACAATGTCCTTAAACCTTTCTGTTCTGTCATGTCATTTAAAAACACTGTCTCTGGGGGTGCCTGGGTGGCTCAGTCAGTTAAGTGTCTGCTTTCCACTCGGGTCCTGATCCCAGGGTCCTAGAAAGGAGCCCTGGGTTGGGCTCCCTGCTCAACAGGAACCCTTCTTCTCCCTCTGCCTCTCCCACCTGCTTGTGCTCTCTCTCAAATAAGTAAATAAAATCTTTTTTAAAAACCCACTATCTTTTGATTCCTGCTGTAAGAGAAGGTTATTAGTAGACCTTTTTTCTTTTAAAGTTTTATTTATTTATTTAGCAGTAGACAGAGTGTAATTTTTAAGAACCATGCACATGACTACCATTTATTGCCACACTTAGTATCACAGAAAGCAAGAAAATCGGGGTTTTTTGCATTTGTGAAAACTGCTCTCAGAGTTTTCTGCTTTTGGAGTAACTTCTGATGGCTGTCTCGAAGCCTGTGGGTAATGGGGTGTAACCTGTACTTTTACTTTTATATCATCAAGCTTGATAACATCTATATTCTGAAGGTACTTAGTCTAAGCGTTAAGAGCATGAACTCTGAAGCCAGACCGTCTGAATTTGAATCCACTTCTGTGATGTACAGTCTCTCTGACCTTGGGCAAGGGAGTTAATGGTTCAGTGCCTCAATTTCCTCCTCTGTGAAATAGTGATAATAACCATACCTACTGTGTGTGGATACTGTGAGGATTAGGTATAGAGTACTTAAATCAGTTGCTAGTATATAAGTACTGTAACCACAAATATTATTAATCTTGGTTCTTTGTTTTGTAACCACTTTGAATCTTCCATGCTTAATTTACAGGTATATTCCAAAATTGACAGTCAATAAGCCATGTTTATTCTGTAATGATTTTATAAATATTGTTGACTGTATGGTGACACAAGGGCACTATCATTACATTTCCTTTCTTGAATTACTTTGTTTTTCTTTAGTTTCTAATTGTCTGTCTTTTTTTTTTTTAAGATTTTATTTATTTATTTGATAGAGAGATACATTGAGAGAGGGAACATAAGCAGGGAGAGTGGGTGAGGGAGAAGCAGGCTTCCGGCCAAGCAGGGAGGAGAAGCAGGCCAGCAGGGAGCCCAATGTGGGGCTCGATCCCAGGACCCCGGGATCGTGACCTGAGCTGAAGACAGACACTTAATGACTGAGCCACCCAGGCGCTCCTCTGATTATCTCTCTTGATTTTCCATCCTCAATCATTAATACTTTATTTTGTTTTAAATTCTTAGTCTGTTTCTCCCCCACAAAAGAGCCTCCTGTGTTGCTGTTCCTAGACTTAACTGATCCTCTCTATAGGTCTGAGGCAAGCTGTCCTATAGTGTATCTACACTGTTACTTGCCTAAATTGGCTCCACTATTCCTTTGATTCCATATCTTGTTCTTTCTTGATTCATTCTCATTTTGTTGTAACATGCCAATGAGTATCTTCTAACAGAGGCAATATTGGGAGGAAATGTTCGGGTATATATCTCTTTAAAATGCATGTATTCTCATTTTATTTATACCTGATTGGTGATTTGCCTGAATATAGAATTGTTACATTATTTCCCCTGGGAACTTTGAAGACATTTCCTAACTGTCTTTATGCTGCTGGCATTCTATATTGCTAGTAGGAAGTCTGATGCCATTCTGTTTTTTATTCTCTGTAGGTGACTTTGTTTTTTCCTTTTCTCTGGAAACCTTTAGTTTCATCTCCTGATCCTTGGTGTGAACATTGTGAAGAGCACCTTACAAAACTCTTTTAGAAAACAGGTTTGTTTTGAGCTCAAGACTGGGATATTCCCTTTTATTATTATGTCTATATGTAACATCCACCCCTTTTTCCTGGAACTCTGGTTAGTGTAAGTTTAAGATAGAGTCTCTAAGTCTTAGTTTTTTTTAAACAGCTTTATTGAGATATAATTCTAATACTATAAATTGCACCCATTTAAATGTGCGATTCACTGGTTTCTAATGTATTCACAGATCTAATGTAATCACAGATGGTTAGATCTAATCTAACCATCACCACAATCTAATTTTAGAACATTTTGATCACCCTAAAAAGAAAATCCATGCCCATTAGCAGTCACTCCCCATTCCTTCTTTCCAACCCCGTGGGAACCACTAATCTACTTTCTGCCTTTCTATATGCCTATTTTGGACATTTGATATGAATGGAATCATCTGATATGTGTCTTTTATGTCTGGCTTCTTTTATAATAATTCTTTCATGATTCATCCATGATATAATAAGTATCAGTACTTCATTATTTTATGGTCAAATAGTATTCCACAGTATAGATATACCACATTTAATTTATCCATCAGTTGATGAATATTTAGATTTTTACTTTTTTCCTACAGCGAATAATGCTGCTGTGAGTATTCATGTACAAATTTGTAATGTGGATGTATATTTTCATTTCTTTTGGGCATATACTGAGGAATGGAATTTCTAAGCCATATTTTTTGTGTTTAACATTTTTTTTTAAAGATTTTATTTATTCATTTAACAGAGAGAGAACACAAGCAGGCAGAGAGGCAGGCAGAAGCAGAGAGAGGAGCAGGCTCCCTGCGGAGCAAGGAGCCCGATGCGGGACTCGATCCCAAGATGCTGGGATCATGACCTGAGCCAAAGGCAGTTGCCCAACCAACTGAGCCACCCAGGCGTCCCTGTGTTTAACATTTTGAGGAACTGCTAATGACTTCGTACATTCCCAGCACCAGTGTGTGAGGGTTCTAGTGAACCTATGCCCATTGTTTTTTAAGATTTTATTTACTTATTTGTCAGAAAGAAAGTGAGAGAGAGAGCACAAGCAGAGGGAGTCCCAGGCAGAGGGAGAAGCAGGCTCCCCGCTGAGCAAGAGCCATGTGTAGGACTTAATCCCAGGATGCATGGCTCATGACCTGAGCCAAAGGCAGATGCTTAACAGACTGAGCCACCCAGGCACCCCATATGCCCATTTTAAATTAATTAATTAATTTTTATTAACATATAATGTATTATTTGCTTCAGAGGTACAGGTCTACGAATCATCAGTCTTACACAACTCACAGCACTCACCATAGCACATACCCTCCCCAATGTCCATAACCCAGCCACCCTATCCCTCCCCCTCTACCCCCCCTGCAACAACTCTCAGTTTGTTTCATGAGATTAAGAGTCTTTTATGGTTTTCTCCCTGCCTGGTCCCATCTTTTTCATTTTTCCCCTCCCTTCCTCCCACGACCCCCTGCTCTGTCTCTCAAATTCTTCATATCAGGGAGATCATATGATAATTGTCTTTCTCTCATTGACGTATCTTGCTTAGCATCATATCTTCTAGTTCCATCCATGTCATTGCAAATGGCAAGATTTCGTGTTTTTTGATGGCTGCATCGTATTCCATTGTATAAATATACCACATCTTCTTTATTCATTCATCTGTTGATGGACATCTAGGTTCTTTCCATAGTTTGGCTATTGTGGACATTGCTGCTATAAACATTTGGGTGCACGTGCCCATTCGGATCACTACATTTATATCTTTAGAGTAAATACCCAGTAGTCCATATGCCCATTTTTAAATTGGCTTATTTGTCTTTTCATTGTTGAGTTACAAGAGTTCTTTATATATTATGGGTACAAATCACCTATCAAAAATATGGATTGCAAGTAATTTCTCTCATTCTGTGGATTGTCTTTTTACTTTCCTGATGGAATCATTTGCAATACAAAAATTTTAAATTTTGATACAGTCTAATTTATCTACTTTTTCTTTTGTTGCTTATGCATTTGGTGTTTTGGCTAAGAAACTATTAGTTTAATTCAAGGTCACAAAGATCTACTTGTATATTTTCCTCTATTTATTTTATAGTTTTAGCTCTTATATTTAGGACTATCATTTTTTTGAGTTGATTTTTGTGTGTCCAACTTTATTCTTTTGTGTATGGATTGCCAGTTATCCCAGGACCATTTTTTGAGAAGACTATTTTTTCCCTATGGAATTATTTTTGGCACCCTTGTTGAAAATAATTTGACCAAAAGGATAAGAGTTTATTTCTGAACTTTCAGTTCTATTCCATTGATTTGTGTGTTTTATCTTTATATAAGTACAATGTTGTCTTGGTTACCATAGCTTTGTGGTATAATTTGAAATCAGGAAGTATGAGTTTTCCAATTTTGTTCTATTCAAAGATTGTTTTGACTATTTTGAGTCCCTTGTATTACCATATGAATTTTAAAATCAGCTTGTCAATTTCTGCAATAAAACTATCCAAGGATTTTTTTTTAAGTAATAGACTTTATTTTTTAGAGTAGTTTTAGGTTTATAGAAAAATTGAGCAGAAAGTACAGAAAGATCTAGTATACCCTTTTCCCTACACACACCCACTGTTTCCCCAATTATTAGCATCCTGCATTAGTTGGTATATTTGTTACAAGTGATGAACCAGTACTGACACAGTATCATTAACTAACGTCCTTATGGTTTACATTAGGGTTCATTCTTTGAGTTGTACTGTTCTATGGGTTTTGACAGATGCATGATGTCATATATCTGCTATTAAAGTATAGCAGAATAGTTTCATTGACCTAAAAATCCCCTGTGCTGCCACCTGATCCTCGCTTCCTTCCCCTCCCCAGCCTTTGGCAACCACTAATATCTTTTACTATCTCTATAGTTTTGTTTCCAGTATGTTGTATAATTGGAATTATATAGTACATGGCCTTTCCAGGCTGCTTTCTTTCACTTAGCAATATGCATTTAGGGTTTTTCCATGTCTTTTTGTGGCTTGATAGAGAATTTCTTTTTATTGCTGATTTATATTCCATTTTATAGATGTACCATAATTTGTCCATTCTGTTGAGGGACATCTCGATTGCTTCCAAGTTTTGGCAATTAACTATAAAGTTGCTACAAACATCCATGTGCAGATTTTTGTGTGAACATGAATTCTCAGCTCATGATAAATACCAAGAAGCACAATTGCTAGATCATATTCTAAGGGTATGTTTACTTTTGTAAGGAACTGCCAAACTGTCTTCCAAAGTGGCTCTACATCCTTGTCAACATTTAGTGTTCTCAGTGTTTTGGAATTGTAGCCATTCTGAAAGGTATATATTGGTGTCTCATTATTTAATTTAATTTATTTTTTTAAGTTGGCTCCATGCCCAGCGTGGGGCCCAACACAAGGCTTGAACTCAAAACGCTGAGATCAGGACCTGAGCTGAGATTGAGAATTGGATGCTTAACCAACTGAGCCACCCAGGAACCCCGGTGTCTCCTTATTTTAATTTGCAGTTCCCTACCAGCATGATATTGAGCATCTTTTCATATGCTTTATTTGCCCTCTGTATATCATCTTTGGTAGACGCCTATATCTTTTGCCCACTTTTAAATAGAATTGTCCATTTTCTTACCATTGAGTTTTAAAAATTCTTTGTATATTTTGGATAACAATCCTTTATGTCTTTTGCAAAGATCAGTCTGTGGCTTGTCTTCTCATTCTCTTGACAGCGTATTTTGCAGATCAGAAGAGTTTTTTTATTGCTTTTGTTTCTTTAATTAAAAAAAAAAATTTAAGTAATCTCTATATCTAATGTGAGGCTTGAACTCATGATCCCAAGATCAAGAGTCACATGCTGTTCTGACTGAACCAGCCAGGGGCCCGTAGAACAGAAGTTTTTAATTTTAATGAGGTCCAACTTCTCCATTTTTTCTTTCATGGATTATGCCTTTGGTGTTGCCAGCTGGGATTCTGAAAGGGATTGCACTGAATCTGTAGATCAGTTTGGGAAGTCTTGCCATCGTAACAGTGTTAAGTCTTCTGATGCATGAACACAAATGTCTTTCCTTTTATTTAGGTTTTTCTTTAATTTCTTTCAACAATATTTTGCAGTTTTCAGAGTACAAGTCTTATACTTCTTTTGTTAAATTTATTTGTAAGTATTTTATTCTTTTTGCTATTGTTTCAAGTGGAATTGTTTTCTTAATTTCATCATCAGATTGTTCATTGCTTGTATATACTGTTGTAGATCTTAAGTCTGTTTTCACCATCCTTTTCTTCATTCTGGGAGATTTCCTGTGCCAAGAATTGTTAACTGGGGTCATTGGATCTTTTAAAGGCTTTACGAGATCCCCAAAATTATATTCAAAATTGTATGTGTACCGTTTTCATGGAAGAAATGTCAGGGGTTCTCAAAGGGGTTGATGATTCTGGAAACCATCCAGAAAGCTTAAGGATTACTGAAGTTTTGCTTTCTATTGCACCATACTAAGTTATCATTACAGTTCTTTCTAAATTCAGCAAAGTACAAGGCATGTTGACATTTTAGATAACAATAATAGTTTTTCTCCTTAAACTGTGGAAGAACAACAGATACAGAAATGAAGGTGGAAGATAAGTACTTTGAGAAGGGCAGTGCTATAGAAGTTTAAAGAAAGATATTACTTCCCTCTTATGGGGAATTTTGGTTCTCTTTTTGTTATTTTGGTTTGGTTTGAACAACATCTGTAGTGTTGAAATGAGGTACTGTGAGGATAAGTTAGAACATTTGTTTATGTTGAGTGTTCTTTATACTGAGTATAAAAAATTTTCCCTGGAAGCTCATAGGCATGTAAATATTTGTTACCAGCATGGTTGCAAGGCAGCGTGGTCATTCCCACCACTCCTACAAGTTGCTATGCATAAGGGTTGAACCTGTATAAATATTGATTTTTTGCTTCTGGCAGGAAAGAAATCTAACTTTAAACATCAAGAAAGTAAAATTGTCATCTTGGTGTATTTCCTTGCTCAAATAATGAATGGTTTAGCTGTCCTATTTCAGGGGGGAAATGGTCATATAAGATTTTGCTTTTAACTAGATCTTTACTAGTTTTTCTTTTGTGAAAAGAACATTTAAAATTTGAATTAATATTGTGCTCCTACCCCAGAAATCTCAAGGCCTATTTTTTATTATGAATAGAAAAACCCCTTACTGACTTGTGAGTACTTTTGGATAACTTTTATGGTCATATTTATGATGATATAAACATTATATTTCATGAAAATATTCAAATTTATGTTCAGAGATCATTGATGCATTATTTCAGCACTTTACTGGTTATCAGAATATTTATTTAGTACTTTCATGTACTAAATCAACAGTTTGCTTTTTTAACTGTCAAATCTTACATTTTCTGAAATAACTTGGGATTTCTAAATATTGTTTTATTAATCTAGTTTCTACAAGTGTATTTTGTCCTAAGTTAAAAATATAAGTAGTTCAGATAATTTCAGAGCTTTTTAATCACAATAAACTAAAAAATTAACTTTTCTTCCTTTTTTTTAATTTATTGCTAAATTCCACATTAGTCTCTTGCTACAGTTATCTTGATTTGTTATTAAACTAGTAATACTTTGGTCTACAATACACAGTGTTTCTTCTTTCCTTGAAAAAACATTACCTTATATTCCTTTAATGTTTTTTCCTCTTAATTCTATTTCACTGCTGTTAGAAGTTATGGCTGCAACTCATTGTGTACAGTTTTGCTGCAACTCATTTTTGTACTGTTTTGCTTCAGTTAACACCTCATGAAAATCTTTGAAATTAATGTCCAAAAGTAATGAGTTAGGCCTGATGTAATTTATTTTTTTATTTTTTTAGATTTTTTAAAAAATTTATTTATTAGAGAGAGAGACTGAGAACGAGAGGGGAGAAGGTCAGAGGGAGAAGCAGACTTCCCGCAGAGCCGGGAGTCCGATGTGGGACTCGATCCCGGGACTTCAGGATCATGACCTGAGCCGAAGGCAGTCGCTCAACCAACTGAGCCACCCAGGCGCCCAGGGTAAATTTTTGGGTAAAGAAAAAGAATAAGTCATTGTCTCCCTCTCATACATTTAATGTGGTTAGAATAGCTGCTAAAATAAACTAAAATTTATTTTCATTGGCTGTTTCACCTGTTGAATTATTTTTATTCTATTTTATTTTTAAAATATTTATTTAGAAAGAGAGAGAGAGAGCAAGAGCAAGTGAGCATGGGCGGGAGGGGCAGAAGGAGAGAGAGAGAATCTCAAGCAGACTGAGTGGGAAGCCTGACGTGGCGCTTGATCCCATGACTCTTGAGATCATGACCTGAGCCAAAGCTAAGAGTGTGATGCTTAACCAACTGTGCCACCCAGGTGTCCCTCACCTGTTGAAGTATTACATTAAGACAAAGATGAAGATTTCATTGGGGCACTCAGAAATTTTCAAATAAGCATATTAAAGGGAGTATAATGAGATACCCCGATACCCAGTTTACTTATCTCTCAGCTTCAACTGTGATCCACATATGGCCATCCCTAACCCTAGTTCACTCCATCTGGATTATTTTAAAGGAATTTATTGGGCCACTTTTAAAGTAAGTAGGATTAAAATTTTGTGACTAGGTTTATATAAGAAATGGGTGCCATTTGATATATTTTGATAGTTCATACTTGAACTTATATGCTGATTTATTTAGCCAAAAGAATAAATTCTATTTTCAGTAGTGTTTCACTTAAGTTTATATTTATTTTTAGGGCAAAAGTTTACTAATCAGTTAAAATTTATGAAAAGCAACATAATAATAAAATTCAGTGTAGATATTTCCGTTCAGAGTTTAAAAGTTTGTCTGATGTTCTCCTTAAAGAGCATTAATATATAACAGATTTATTTTAACCTAATCATAATTATGTTCATTCTTTTGGATAAAGTCTGATTTTTTGAGGAGGGCTTGTTTTATATGTTTGCTTTTAAATATTCATCTGAGGGATCCCGTGGTGGCTCAGTTGGTTAAATGTGACTCTTGATTTCAGCTCAGGTCACAATCTCTGGATTATGAAATAGAGCCCTGAGTCAGACTCCATGCTGGGCATAGAACCTGCTTAAGATCTATCTAGAAAAAGTTTGCTGTAGCCAATGTCAGAGAAATTACTACTTGTGCTCACTTCTATGATTTTTATGGTTTCAGGCCTCACATTTAGATATTTCATCCATTTTGAGTTTATTCTTGTGAAAGGTATGAGAAAGTTTGCATGTAGCTGTCTGGTTTTTCCAACACTGTTTATTGAAGGAACTATCTTTTTCCCATTGCATATTCTTGCTTCATTTGTTGAAGATTAATTGACTATAGAATTGTGGGCTTATTTCTGGGTTCTCTGTTGAGTTTTATTGTTCTATGTGCCTGTCTTTGTGCCAGTACCATGCTGTTTTGATTACTACACTGTTGTAGTATATCTTGTAATTTGGGATTATGATACCTCTACTTTTGTCCTTTTTCAAGATTGCTTTGGCTATTTGGGCTCTTCTGTGGCTCAGTCCAAATTTTCAGAGTATTTGTTCTAGTTTTGTGAAAAATATTATTGGTATTTTGATAAGGATTGCATTAAATGATTGCTCTGGGTAGTATGGATGGTTTAATAAATATTTTTCTCCCAATCCATGAACATGGAATATCTATTTGTGTCCTCTTCAGTTTCTTTCATCAGTTTTTTATAGTTTTTGGAGTATAGGTCTTTCACCTCCTAGGTTAAGTTTATTCCTAGATGTTTTATTCTTTTGGGTGCAATTGTAAATGGGATTATTTTCTTGACTTCTCTTTCTTCTACTTCATTATTAGTGTATAGGAATGCAGTGGATTTCTGTATATCAATTTTTTTATTTTATGACCTTACTGAATTCATTTATGAATTGTAGTAGTTTTTTGGTTGTGTCTTTAGGGTGTTCTATATATAGTATCATGTCATCTGCAAAGATTGAAAGTTTTGCTTTTTCCTTACCAATTTGGATGCCTTTTATTTTTTTCTTCTCTGATTGCTGTGGCCCGGACTTCTAGTTCTATGTTAAATAAAAGTGGTGAGAGTGGACATCCTTATCTTGTTCCTGATCTTAGGGGAAAGGCTCTCAGTTTTTTACCATTGAGTGTGATGTTAGCTGTGGGTTTTTCATGTATGGCCTTTATTATGTTGAGATATATTCCCTCTAGACCTACTTTGTTGAGGGGTTTTATCATGAACGGATGTCATACTTTGTCAGATGCTTTTTCTGCATCTATTGAAATGCTCTTGTGGTTTTTATTCTTTGTCTTATTGACATGATGTGTCATGTTGATTGATCTGTAAATATTGAACCAGGCTTGCATCCCTGGAATAAATCCCACTTGATCATGGTAAATAATTTTTTAAATGTATGTTGGGATTCAGTTTGCTAATATTTTGTTGAGGATTTTGCATTTGTGTTCATCAAGATACTTGCCTATATTTCTTATTTTGTATTGTCTTAGGTTTTGGTCTCAGGGTAATGCTGGCCTCATAGAGTGAATTTAAAAGGTTTCCTTTCTCTTTAATTTTTTGGAAGCATTTGAGAAGAATTGGTATTAACCCTTCTTTAAATATTTGGTAGAATTCACCTATGGAAGTATCTGGTCCTGGACTTTTGTTTACTAGTAATTTTTTGATTATTTACTCAATCTCATTGCTGGTAAGTGATCTGTTCAAATTTTCTGTTTGTTCCTGTTTCAGTGTTGGGAGGTTATGTGTTTCTGTGAATTTATCCATTCCTACTAGGTTGTCCAGTTTTTAGCATAAAATTATTTGTACTATTTTATTAAATATTTCATAATATTTATCCTTTGTATTTCTGTGGTGCTGGTTATTTCTCATCTTTAACTTCTGATTTTATTTATATGAGCCTTCTCTCTCTCTCTCTTTTTTAATGAGTCTGGCTAAAGGTTTGTCAACTTTGTTGATCTTATGAAAGATCTCTTGAAAGATCTTTCATTGATCTGTTCTTTTTTTTCTATTTTGTTTATTTCTGCTCTAGTCTCTATTATTTCCTTCTTTCTAATGATTTTGGGTTTTGTTTGCTCTTATACAAACAGTGTATGAGAGCTCCTTCAGTGTAAGCTTAGATCATTTGAGATTTTTCTTGCTTCTTGAGGTAGGCCTGCATTGTTATAAACTTCCCCCTTAGAACAGCTTTTGCTGCATCCCAAAGATTTTAAATCATTGTGCTTTCATTTGTCTCCATGTACTTTTTGATTTCCTCTTTTATTTCATGATTGACTCGCTCATTAGCAGCATTTTATTTAACTTACATGTATTTGTGTTTTTTCCTGATTTCTTTATTGTGCTTGATTTCTGTTTTCATAGTATTGTCATCAGAAAAGATGTATGACTTCAGTCTTTTTGAATTTGTTGAGACTTATTTTGTGGCCTAATATGTGATGTGTTCTGGAGAATGTTCCATGTGCACTTGAGAAGAATCTGTATTCTGTTTTAGAATAGAAAATTCTGGGGCGCCTGGGTGGCTCAGTTGGTTAAGCGACTGCCTTCAGCTCAGATCATGATCCCAGAGTCCTGGAATCGAGTCCCACATCGGGCTCCCAGCTCTGCGGGGCGTCTGCTTCTCCCTCTGACCTTCTCCCTTCTCATGCTCTCTCTCGCGCTCTCTCTCTCAAATAAATAAATAAAATCTTTAAAAAAATAAAAAAGAAAAAGAAAATTCTGAATATATGTATTAGATCCATCTGGTCCAATATGTCATTCAAAGCCACTGTTTTCTTGTTGATTTTCTGTTTGGCTTATCTATCCATTGATGCAAATGTGGTGATACAGTCCCTACTATTATTGTATTATTGATTACTTCCTTTATGATTGTTATTAGGTGCTTTATATATTTGGGTGCTCCTATATTGGATACATAAATATTTACAATTGTTTTGTCTTCTTATTGGATTGTTCCCTTTATGGTTAAACAGTGTCCTTTGCCTGTAACAGTTTTTGTTTTAAAGTCTGTTTTGTCTGATATAAGTATTGCTACTTTGGCTTTCTTTTTACTTACATTTGCATGATGGATGGTTTTCCACTCTTTCACTTTCAGTCTGCAGATGTCCTTAGGGCTGAAATGAGCATCTTGTAGGCAACATATAGATAGGTCTTGCTTTTTTCATCCATTCTAGCACCTTGTGTCTTTTGACTGGAGTATTTAGTCCATTTACATTCAAGGTAATTATTGGTAGGTATGTACTTATTGCCATTTTGTTTCTTGTTTTATGGTTGTTTTTGTAGTTTTTCTCTGTTCCTTTCTTTTCTTGCTCTCTTCTCTCACAGTTTCCTGGCTTTCTTCAGTGATATATTTGGATTCCCTTCTTGGTGTTTTGCATATCTCTTACTGGTTTTTAGTTTGTGGTTACCATTAAGTTTATATATGACATCTTATGCATATAGTAGTCTGTATTAAGTTGATGATTGCTTAAGTATGAACTCATTCTAAAAGCACTAAATGTCCCCCCCCCCACCACATTTTAGGTATATTGTATCATACTTTTCATCCTCTTATTTTGTGAATCGCTTGGGTGATTTTTATTGCTATGCTGAATTTTACTACTTCTGTGCATCCTGCATTTCTTACTCCCATTTATGGTCTTTCCTTTCCACTCAGCAAGTACTCTTAACATTGCTTTTAAGGCTGGTTTACTGGTGATTAATTCCTTTGACTTTTGTTTGTCTGGGAAACTCTATCTCCCTTCTATTCTGAATGATAGTCTTGATGGATAGAGTATTCTCGGTTGCAGGTTTTTCTTTTTCTTTCAGCACTTTGAATATATATCATGCCACTCCTCTCTGGCTTGTAAAGTTTCTGCTTAAAAATCAGCTTATAACCTTACAGGGTTTCCCTTGTATGTAACTGTTTTCTTTTCTCTCTTGCTGCTTTTGAAATTCTTTCTTTATATCTGCTTTTTGCCATTTTATTTACTATGTGTCTTGGTGTGGAACTCCTTTATGTTGATTTTGTTGGGAGCTCTCTGTGTCCTCTGCATCTGGATTTCTCTTTCTTTCCCCAAATTTGGGAAGTTTTCAACTATTATTTCCTCAAATAAATTTTCTGCCCCCTTTTCTCTCTCTTCTCCTTCTGGGTTCCCTGTAATGTGAATGTTCTAACGCTTGATGGGGTCATTGAATTCCCTTACTCTATATTCATTATTATTATTAGTTCTTCTCTCTTCTGTTCAGCTTGATTGCTTTCCATTACTCTGTCCTTCAGTTCACTAATCCATTCTTCTGCTTCCTCTTAATTTACTATTTATTCCCTCTAGTATATTTTAAATTTCAGTTATTGAGTTCTTCATTTCTGATTGATTGGTTCTTTGTGTTTATTATGTTTTCTCTTTTTTTATGTTTCTGTCTGTTGAGGTTCTCACTGAGTCCTCCACTCTTCTTAAATGCAGTGAGTATCTTTATGATGATTACTTTAAATTCTCTGTCAACTATATTATTTACCTCTGTTTCATTTAGCTGTCTTGTGATTTTTTCCCTGTTTTTTCACTTGAGACATATTTTCTGTCTCCTCATTTTGATGAACCCTTGTGTCTTGTTTCTGTGTTAGAAAGGTCAGCTATGTCTCCTACTCTTGAAAGTAGCAGCCTATGAACAAGAGGTCCTATAGTGCCCTCCAGTGTCATGTCACCTGTTCACCAGAACTTGGTGCTTCAGGGATGTCTCCTATGTGTGCTGCATGTGCTCTAGTGTGGTGGCTGAGCCACTTTGCTTTCAGTCATCTGCAATGGCTCTTTCTGCCTGTTATGGGCAGGGTTTGGTCCCTGTGTTGTTAGAGGGGCCAGTCTGGGGCTGCCTTGGGCTTCAGTTGAGTCAGACCAGGCATTTGCCAGAGATGTAGTAGCACCAAATTGCAAGGCGTTTTCCCTGTGTTGTCCCCTGAGAAGCTTTAGTTTTGTTTCACCACGGCTGAAGTCTGATGGGTGTGAGCTTATCTTCCACTCTCCCTGGGACAGGAATCCCTTTGGAGTGGTGCTGGGCCCTGTTTGGCTCCTTGCACACTGCCAGGCTTGTGGCACTCCTTTGGATAGGCTCTGGCCAAGGGCATATTGGAAGAGGCAGATCTGCAGGAGACACAAGCTAGGTGGAGAGTCTTGTGGTCTGCTGGTTCCTGCAGGTGTCCTCTTAGGTGTTTGGGTATCTAGGCCGGCAGACAGGGCAGGCAAATAGCACCCTCCAGCTCTTTTGTTCTTGGAGAAGGCTCCTCATAAACAAATCTCCCTTCTCTATACCCCAGGCATTTTTCACACTGTTCCTTTTATGCTGTATCTTTAAGGGACTCAGTTTCCTATGCCCTTTGGCTTTTCTAGAGCTAAGCCCACTGGTTTTGAAGTTCTAAGTGTTAAGCCCCACTGATTGTGAGAACTCTGGTTTTCTAAGCCAGATGTTATGTGGATTCCTCTTCCCCATGAGGGTTCTCAGTGCCTGGGGTGCTTAGCATGAGGGTCTGTTTCTCTCCCCCCTCCGAACACTTGGCATCCCTCCCTCTAGCAGATCGTCTCATGGGTCTGTTTAGCTCCCCTCTGCATCTTCCACCCTTCCTATTTTTTTTCAGTGTGGCCTCTTCTCTATATTTAGCTGTGGAGAGTCTGTTCTGCCAGTCTTTGGTCATTTTCTGGGTTATTTACACTGATGTGGGTGTTATCTGGTTGTATCCTTAGGATGAGTTTAACTTAGTTCACTTGAGTTAACTTAGGATCCTCCTACTCTGCCATCTTCCTTGTTGGGGGAGGGTGTTAAGATCAAGATATTATAGGGGCACCTGGGTGGCTCAGTGGGTTAAGACTCTGCCTTCGGCTCCAGTCATGATCTCAGGGTTCTGGGATCCAGCCCCGTATCAGGCTCTCTGCTCAGCAGGGAGCCTGCTTCCCCCTCTTTCTCTGCCTGCCTCTCTGCCTACTTGTGATCTCTGTTAAATAAATAAGTAAAATATTTTTAAAAAAAGATCAAGATATTATAAATACTTGGAGTTTGCTTAATTTAATGTTTAAGAATCTTGTTTTGTGTTTTTTGAGTATCTTTTTATTGTACAAACATTAAACTGGGTTAAGAAGTCATAGTAGCCAAATAAATGTATTTGCCATTATAAAAATATTTTATACTCACAAAATGGGAAATTTTTCTGTGAGGAAATTCAAAAAATACATCGAAGTAGAAAAAGGACAGAAATCATTCATAGTACTATTTTCTAAACATAGACTACTTTCATATAGCCCTTTCTAGGTTTTTATCCTATGTTTAGGTGATTTTTAAAAAGATTTTTTTGTTTTTAAGTTATCTCTGAACCCAATGTCAAGCTCAAACTTAAAACTCCAAGACCAAGAGTCACATGCTGTACCAGCTGAGCCAGTCAGATGCCCCTATTTAGGTGATTTTTAACAATTATATATATAAGTTTTGTGTTCTGCCTTTTTTACTAGTATTGTTTTAGGTTTCTTTATAAAAAGAAAATTATGTTTAGAGAAATTTAGTTTTAGCATAAAAGTAAAATAGAGAAATACATTTTCAAAGTTAGAAGAACTGTCTTCTGCATTGCTATATATAATATCAGCTTGTATATATTTTGAATTCAGGTTTATCAAAATAATAAATTTATGGGCCACAGTGTACCATTCTGGTCTTTCAAAGGTGAAATAAAGTATTATCTTTTTTAAAAGATTTTATTTATTTATTTGAGAGACAGTGAGAGAGGCAGAGCATGAAGGGGGGGAAGGCAAGAGGGAGAAACAGACACCCCGCTGAGCAGAGAGCCTGATATGGGTCTTAATCCCAGGACCCCGGGATCATGACCTGAGCTGAAGGCAGATGCTTAACCGACTGAGCCACCCAGGCACCCCTAAAGTATTCTCTTACCTCCCAAAGCACTTTTGTGGGTCAGATATATTGAGGTGTAACTCACATACAATACAGTTCACTCTCTATGGTTTTTGACAAGCATATGCTCCTTTGTAACTGCTACCACAGTCAAGACAGGGAATAGTTTCCCTTAAAAGTCCTCTTCTGTCTCTTTATAGTTAAAACTAGCTCCCTTCCCAGACTCAGCACTTGTCAACCACTGATTTGGTTTTTCTCCTTATGGTTTTGCCTTTCTCAGAATGCCTTATGAGCATTCTGTTTGAAGCTTTTGTGTCTGCCTCGCTTCTTTTATTTAGTGTAATGCTTTTGAGATTAATCTCTTGCATGTATCAGGTTATTGCTGAGTAGTACTTCATTGTGTGGATGTACCACATTTGTTTATCTATTCACTAGTGGATGGACATTGGGTTGTTGCCAGTTTTTGGTGATTATAAATAAAGTTAATACTTACTTTCACTTATAGGTCTTTGTGTGGACACATGTTTTCATATCTTTTGAGTAAATACCTAGGAGTGGGACTGCTGTGCACCAAAGCTCCTTGATAGCTATTACCTCACTTGGATACCAAAGCCTGTAAGGGAAAATCCAGCAGTGCCATCCCCTTTTTTATGAAAGGAAAAATGGAGAACCACTATGACACACTACAGTTTATGGGCTAGGACAGAATCTAGATCCTGTAAACCCAAGTCATTTCCTGTCTACTAGACTATCATGTTCTTTTCAGTGATGTTTCCTGGTTAGAGAATGGAAATATTTATCAGTAACCAAACATTGACATATAAATAAGATTCTCCTTAAGTTACTAGTTTTCCATTGCTGGCCTGGAAATTTGGAAGTTCATAAAATAAATTTTAACTCTTTTTTTTTTTTTTTTCAAGAGAGAGTACGAGCAGAGGGGGAGGGGCAGAGGGGGATTTTTTTTTTTTTTTTTAAGATTGTATTTATTTGTCAGAGAGAGAGAGAACACAAGCAGGGGGAGGAAGAAGCAGGATCCCTGCTGAGCAAGGAGCCTGATGCTGGACTCGATCCCAGGACCCTGAGATCATGACCTGAGCTGAAGGTAGATGCCTAACCTACTGAGCCACCCAGGCATCCCAGAAGAGAGAATCTTAAGCAGGTTCCACACCCAGCACAGAGCCCGTCACAGGGCTCCCTCTTATGACCCTGAGATTACGACCTGAGCCAAAATCAAGAGTCAGATGCTTAACCGACTGAGCCACTCAGGTGTCCCGATAAATTTCAACTCTTAAAGTTATAAGAATCCCACCCTCCCCCCCAATTTATTTTGCAGAGGATTAAGATCTCACCAAAACCTTAGTTGTATAGACAATAGATTTGTTGGACTCTTGATTGAATAATTATGTAAAATATCTGTCTCTGGCATTCAGAGATTTGAAATTCTCTGACGTATTCAAGATTTTTCTAATACAAATGTAATAATGTTTTAAATTATTAGATTCTCCCTAAAACTTTTCATCCTGCCAGATTTTCATTTCATATAAGCTTTCAAAGCCGCTTACCAAATTCTGAGTACTCATGCTAGCCAGTATTAGGATAACCCAGATATAAAAATTTCTGTTTCTCCTTGAGTGTAAAGTTTTGATTTTTTCCATCATAAGTTTATTGAACAATGTGATTACTTTATGAACATCTAGCATAGTACTTTGCACAGAGAACAGATGTCTTATTCCATGTTACTCTGACTCTAGCGGCAAGAGCAGTGCTGGTGGAACAGCCGTGAGTCAGAAGACCTGATGTCAGAGCCCCATTTGCAGGCACTCAGACAAGTCACTGACCTACTCCTTCTCAGCCTTCTCAACTGTCCCGTGAGCAATAGCAACACTTTCTCTGAGACTAGCAGACTAGGGAAGCAGATGATGTGGTCATTCACTGGCTGAAGCAACAAAAGAATCAAGTATTAAATTCCAACTCACTGGTTTGGCAACGCTTAGCCAGTGATACTTATTTTACATTTACAAACAATGATTAAACTTGGGCAGTAGCACTTCTAATTGTATTCAGGTAGAGAGTGAAAGACATAATAATACCTTTGATTGGACAATTTAGAGGATTGTTTAAGTTTAATTATGGGTTCATTCTCTCTAAGAAAGTAATAACTATAATTATCGAAATGCTAAATCAATAAGAAATAAGCTTTATATTTCTCATTCCAATGTTTCAAAAACAAGAACATCTAACCAAAACTGGGGTCAGATCTCAGCCCCTTTTACTAAATGATGTACAAATTTTATAATCTTATTTGAAAAATGAGCATAATAACTGCCTTAAAACGGCCTTTATGAGAGTTAAGGTAATGCATATAAAATGCTTAGCACAGTGCCTTTTAGTGTTATATAAAACCTACTTAGGAACTTTAGGGGAGGTAATAGCAGTAAACAAGTGGAAGCATTGAATCAGTCTTTATTTTGGACTTTGATGAACTTTGCATTAGGTTGTGATCACATGTTCCATCCAACTGAGCAGTACTCAAGTTTGGTCATGTAAGGTTAGGAAAATATATAAATAGCCAGTCCAAACAGAAAAATTCCACATCTCAAGTCAACCATATTTTTTACTTAGGTGGAGAGAAATAATGATCAAGTTTTTGATAAAGGATAAGAAAGCAGGGACACTCAGGAAGTGGGGGGCCCAACCACATTCATCTGCGTCTGCATCTGCCTGTGCACTGGATGCATTTTCTACAGCAACACCTCGACCTCCTGGACCTCCACGTAGGGTCATCCGGGGTGTCAGGGTCTGAAGAGCCAGGCCAGGCCGCCTTGCAAAATGCCCTCGTGCTGCTGCACCACCCTCCGGCTTCTGGAGACGCTGCAGGGGGCAGAGCAGCGCCAGCGCACCCTTGTGGGGCCATTTGAAAAAACACAATTTTAAATTAAAAAAAAAAATGAACAAGATGTGGAAAGGATCAGGATTCAAGGTCTGTTTCTGAATTTTGGTACATAGAATATACTATTATGCAATTAATAAATTATATTGACAGATTCTTACAGTAGGGAAATGCTTATATTTTTAGATCAGGAAAGTATATAGTCATGATTTTGTTAGAAATGTGTAGGAGTTTGCCAAAGGGGGTGGAATTTGGGGTGTTTTTCCTTCTACTCTAGCATATATTTTTCAATATCTCATAATTTTAAAAATACTTAAATTTTTTAAAAAGTATCCCTATTACCTTGACTATAACCTCTTTAGGAAAGCCTTTCTGGTTACTGAAGATTCATTTATGTCTTCATAACTAAAACTGTTAAAGGTTTCTTTTTAAGTGAAGAAGACTGGTTTATTTTTTTAAGATTTATTTATTTATTAGAGAGAGAGAAAGAGAGAGAGAGGGCATGTGCATGCAAGCTGGGGGAGGGTATTATTAATAATAATTAATTAATTAATATTTAAATTTATTTAAATTATTATTTAATAAATAAATAATTTATTAATGAGAGAGAGAGAAGTAGACCCCTGCTGAGCGCATAGCCTGGTGTGGGGCTCCATCTCACCACCCTGAGATCATGACCTGATCGGGAATCAGGAGTTGGAGGCTTAAGTGACTGAGCCACCTGGCAGTCCTCTGCTTAATTTAAATGGGATAGTTTTTAATGTTTTTCTGTGATCCTTGATACACTACAGAGTTACATATTGAGTTGGGTTTTTTTTCGTTTGTATTTCCAGTCCTTAGGTTCAAAGGACATTAGAAGTATTTTTCATATTTAGAAACATTCATCCTAACCATAGTTTTCTTGCTGTCAAGAAAATTATAATGTACATTTCCAAAGATGTTTATCAGCAAACATTCAATACTGTGATTTTGGAAGACATGTAAAGTGAACAGAAAAGAATGAATTACTTGGTGAGCCACACATAGTTGTTATTCATCATTATTTACACATGGAAATTCATTGCTTTCTATTTTTTTCTTGACTTAACAACAGTCATAAAGCAAACGCTTTCCATATATTTTTGCTCTCTTGATCTGCAGTGAGGTTTTTGAGATCTTAAACGGCATATATTAAATTTGCCTGGAATTTTCTCCTGGAAAATGAGAAGTTAAGTGTCTGAAAATTGAAAAGGCACAAATCCTGACTAAAAGGTTGGTTTGAGGATCTCATTTTCCTTATTTTTCAATCTCCTGGAAAGAACGCTGACATGAACTACGAAGAATAGAGATTTGATGTATTTTTAGACTTAGTTACTCTGTAAATGTCTTAATTTATGTGATTAGGTTTATTTTATTAGGACGAAGATTTTTTAGTCTTTAGTAAGATGGAAAGAAAGTAAAATATTAGTTGGCATATTGTTACTTTGACATTCGGCCAGTTTTCACAGTAATTTTTACTAAGAAAGTCATCTCCTGGATTTTCACTATTTTAATAGTACTGTAATAAAGTTCATCTTCCAGTTATTTCCCTCATATCTTTCTTATAGCTTCTCCCTTTATATCCTATCAGTAAATTATAAATCATTAAGCATATTACTAGAGTACATTATTCCATCATACTGACATGTAGAAGTACAGGCATCTATTAAGAGGGTGTGAAGTAGATTTAATCTTGAGGGCTACATAATCCAGGCAAGTTGAAGCAACTGTTAAATAGTCTTAGTTTTAACCTTCCATTAGTTCTCAGTAATCTTAAGGTATCACCACTCTTTCATTCCAATTTAAAACAACTTGCAGATCCCTGACAGTAAAAAGGCATAATGAATGCTTTAATGACTCAGACTGGAAGTCATTACATTGACATTCATTTTAAAATTATTTAATATGATATACAGTCATTCATTTAATAAGCTATTATTTGGAAGCTTCCATAGATAGAAAAAGGAGAGATATATTCTTTGAATAAATTTGTTACTTTCTCATTTGCTTCTCCTGAGCTAAATAGATAATGTAAATACAAGCAACTAAGAAAGTAAAAGGTTATTTTCTATGTGTAATGTAAATTAAAATTTAAAGGAAGCCTTATTTCTTGTAACTAAGTGGCAGCTTTAAAACTAAAAAACAGTAAGTATCAATATCCTTAACTCTGATGGTGTTTTTAAAAAACATATACTCAAAAAATGTTCTCTCATTCCAAAGATAGGAAAGATTTTTATGGAGAAATAAGTCACAAAGTCTATCTTTGGCAACTCTGATTTTCTAGGTTTCCAAGTAAATTTGAGCTTGTCTGAATTAAGCATCACCAGTTTTATGATGAAGCATCTGTACTTCTCAGTAAGTCCCTGCTCTTCTAGTCACTCTCTTTCTAAGAGACCTAGCAAAGTTACCTAATGTCTACAGTGCATGAATTCAGCCTGATCAGACAGAGTTCCGAAGTACTAAAATATTGCTGCTTGCATATATCATCAAGTTACAGGTATATGCTGACATGAAACTCATGAGTTAGTTAGAAAATAGCACAAATGTTGATTCTCGAAAGTGCTGTGAAATAGCGTAGGGACTTTTGGAGAAGAAGAAACAAGGAATTAGAATGGTGGAATGACTCCAGTAGTCTAGAAATGTAATAAGATAAACTTAATAGGGATAAATATTATGTGCTGTGTTTAAGTTTAAAAATGTACGTGGTATCTCATAACCCAGGGAAAGCTAAGTAAGCAATGGTGGCTACAGAATTTCCCTTTAAGTTGGCTTTGTTTAGGAGTGGCTGTCTGGTGGAAAGGACTAAAGGAATTACCCTGAAGCCTCATTTAGGAAGCAAAGTTTAGTGGCTTAAAACAATAACCATTTATTTAGCTCTTGTTTCTGTGGGTTGGCAGTCTGGGCCTCTATCAACTGTATGGTTTTTCTAGGCTCATCCTGTGTCCATTGTCGGCTGCTGGTTGGTTGAAGGCTAGATGAGATAGGATGGCTTCAGGTGGACCAACTTGCCCATGTGGCCTTCTCTCAGGCTTACACATGGCATCTGGGAGCAGTTCAGAGAGAAAGAGGAGGGAGAGCACTCGAAGCTGTGGAGACCCAGACTCAGAATTGACATGATGTCACTTCCACCAAATTCTGCCGATTAAAGCTAGTCTGAAAATAGACATTGTCCCTTGATCAGAAGAGCCACAAAGTTACACTGCAAAAACAGTGGGTGGACACAGGGAGGGAATAATTGCTCCCCTCTTTTAAATAGTCTACCACACCAAGCACACTGCTTTAATATGTTGTAGGTCAATAAAAATAGCAGTTTTTGAAAGACGCTTTTATTCATACTCTACATATTGAGAAACCACAGCTCCCACTACAAGCTGACTATTCATTTAATTTGGACAATGAATTTAGTAGCTGAAAAGCAGGTTTTGTGCTTGTACTGAACTATTTTTCAAGGTAGTTTAGGGGGTAAAGTTACGGGTTATAAAGTAAAATGTTTTCTCTGTTTCAAAATAAGATAAAAGCATCCAAAATAGATAACTGAATGTGTCCAAAAGAAAATATAAATCTGTTTGAAGTTGTAGATATTTATGTTCCTACAAGCAGTTAATGCTCTTTAAAAAAAACTGTGTGAAGACTGGATTACTATAAATGCAAATGTGGGGGCTCTGCTGTAAAAAACTAACAATGTTAAATATAGATGTTTGAAATTTTAAGTTTGAACATCTGTCTTATTTCTAGGAGCTCTGCCAGTGCCGACCTGGAGAAGGAAATTGTTCCTGCTGCAAAGAGTGTATGTTGTGTCTTGGGACGCTTTGGGATGAGTGCTGTGATTGCGTTGGTAAGTTGACATGCAGGAAAGTTTCCTATTTATCACAGAATCTTTGACATTAAGAGACTTTAAAGAATATAAATATATCTTATGTATATAGACTAGTGTAGGTATAGATGTAGTAGGTATATAGAACGTTATTGCATTTGCTTGGATTGAATGTTATTTACATATATGTGCAGTTTTATTTTAATTGAAAAGGTCTGGAAGGAAATTTAAAGAGCTTATTCTTGGGAAGTAGGAATGGAGGAACAATGGAAATTTTTTTACTTTTCATTTTTAATATTTCATACTGTTGAATTTTTAATAAGAAACATGTGTTATAGTTCCAAATAAAGATAAATACTTCATACATTAAAAATGGATTCTCTTCCTTTTATAAGACTTTTCTATGGGGTGCCTGAGTGGCTCAATCATTTAAGCACCCAACTCTTGGTTTTTTCTTGTGTCTTGGTCTCAGGGTGGTGAGATTGAGCCCTTGTTGGACTCCATGATGGGGTGGGGCCTGCTTGGGATTCTCTCCTTCCACTCCTCCCTACCTCTAAAAAAAAAAAAAGACTTAACTAAGAGATGCTTGAGAAATTAAAAGCTTTTTTTTTTTTTTTTTTGAGAAACTAAGTTATTTTCAAGTGCTTTTTGAGGAATAGTGTCCAAGATGTATTAAATTAAAAAAGGGGGGGGGGACACCTGGGTGGCTCAGTCAGTTGAGCTTCCAGCTCTTGATTTCAGCTTAGGTCATGATCTCAGGGTCATGGAATCAAGGACCCTCTGGGCTCTACTCTCAGCAGGGAGTCTGTTTGAGATTCTCTCTGTCTCCCTCTCCCTTTGCTCCTGCCCCTACTTGTGTTCTTTCTCTCCCCCAGTCTCTCTAAAATAAATAAATAAATCTCTTTTTAAAAAAGCAAGGTGTGCAAAAGTGTGTTTATGGAACGTTATCACTTGTGTTTTCTTAAGAAAATTTACATGTGTAGACTGCTGATGGAAGAAACACTCATCATCCTCTCTCCAACCAGTTAACCCTTTTTCATCCTCTAAAACCACAGTTTAGGTGTCCTCCTCTCCCAAACATCTCTTTTGACTGAGATAGGATCCTCTATGTTATTCAGATTGTCTGCTTCTGTTAGGTCATGTGCTACATGCTATTATAATTATTTTTAACATGTTTCTTCCAACAGACTATTTAAACTTCTTAAGGACAGGATAGTGTCGTCTTGATCTTTTAAAATTAACTACTATGTTTATTAAGGTGGGATATATGTACATAATTGAAGTTCATGCACGTTATACTAAAACAACCCCCTGGCATGCTTGTTCCCAACCCTTTGATCCTGTGTCAAAGACAGCAACTTCCAGCTCTTTGGTATTATTTTACTTCCATAATTTTAAATAATATCCTTACACTGTTCTCTCAATTGTTTGATTTTATGAACTATTCATTGACTTTTTATTATGGCAGATGATGACTTAGCTTTCTTTTTTTTTTTTTTT
>CM052808.1:27887165-27924322 GCA_028533885.1 Nasua narica | reverse complement strand
GTGGAATTGCCCCACCCTTGCCCAGGGAGGGGCCAAGCAATTCACTCAGGTTCACTCTCGGGAGTCTTTGTTCCCTTAGCGCTTTCCGTACCGCCCTGGAGGCCGGGAATGCAAATGGCGGCTCCCAGTCTCCGCTGGAGGAGCTGAGTGCTGGAGTCCCTGCTCTTCAGCGTGCTCTCAGAGGAAAGCAGTCAGTCACTCCCGTCTCCCGGGTCCGCACAAGCTCTGAGCTCAGCCACCGGTGGCAGCGCGCCTCTATCTCTGGCGCACGGCCCCGTCTGGAGTCTCCAAACCCAGCAGATTCCTGCTGCGCGCTGCTGCACCGCTCCTCCCCAAGAAGGAAGGAGGGGGTCTCTCCGGAATGCCTTATGTGGTCCCCGCTCGAAGGGCCGCGGCCACGGTCTAGGGTAAGCCCCAGCTGAAAACGCACTGCGCGGCTCTTTCTCTGCCACTGGCTTCTCCGCCCTGATATCTGGGAACTCTGCCGCAGAAACCCCCGGTCTCTTTATGATCTCGTGGGTCCTGAAACCACTCTGTTCCCGCGAGGGCCAGACCTCTGGCCTAGCCTCTGGAGCAATGTCCCTCAGCGGAACAGACTCTAAGTTCCGATTTTGTGCTCCGCGGCTCTGCGGCTGCAGGGAGCCGGCCCCTCCTCCCGCGGTCTCTCTTCCCGTCGCTTTGGAATCACTTTTCCAAACGTCCTACCTTTCCGAAGGTGGTCGATTTTCTGCTCCTAGAATTGCTCTTCTTCCTCTCTTCTCTCTCCTGTTGAGTATGCTGGCTTTTAGAATGGTTTATTAACTATCTAGATGAACTTCTGGGATCCGACTCTATCTCAACCTCCTACTTCTCCGCCATCTTGCTCCTCCCCCCATGACTTAGCGTTCTTATCTCTTATCTTCCCAATATAGTTATCACTACTTCTTTTTTTTTTTTAAAGATTTTATTTGTTTATTTGACAGCGAGAGACATCACGAGTAGGCAGAGAGGCAGGCAGAGAGAGAGAAGGAAGCAGGCTCCCTGCTGAGCAGAGAGCCCGATGCAGGGCTCGATCCCAGGACCCTGAGATCATGATCTGAGCAGAAGGCAGAGGCCAAACCTACTGAGCCACCCAGGCGCCCCTGTTATCACTACTTCTAGTTAAATCACTAATGACTTCAGCAATCCATTGAATAAATTAGTGTTGCATATTGGTTTGATGCATGATAGTATAAATACTAGTTTATTAAATGAATAATACTATTATGTCTTTTTATATTGGAGTATGCTTCCTGAAAGCTTTCTTAATCTTCTAGATTTTGTATTAGCGTTTAAAATTTTGGCATTCATTTTTAATTTCCAAGGGCCCTTCTCTGCTTGTCCTTTTTGGGGAGCATACTATTCTTGTTTTACTATTTTTAAATTTTAATTAATTAATTAATTAATTTGGCAGAGAGAGAGCACAAGCAGAGGAAGCAGCAGGCAGAGGGAGAGGGCGAAGCAGGCTCCCTGCTGAGCAGGGAGCCCAGTGTGGGGGCTTGATCCTAGGACCGGGAGATCATGACCTGAGCCGAATGCAGACGCTTAATGAATGAGCCATCCAGGTACCCCAACAGCTTTTTTTTTTAAAGATTTATTTTTTTAAGTAATCTTTACACCCAACATGGGGCTTGAGCTCACAACCTGGAGATCAAGAGTCACGTGCTCCACAAACTAAGCCAGCCAGGTGCCCCCATTGAGCCCCTTCGTCTAGGAAAAGAGTTCTATAGTTCTGCTGAGAAACCACATATATATGGTCATATCTCTACAGTTCTAGAAGCAACTGGTGTGCTTCCAGGCTAGTTTCCATTTAAAAATATATATGGGGGCGTCTGAGTGGCTCAGTGGGTTAAGCCTCTGCCTTGGGCTCGGGTCGTGACCTCAGGGTCCTGGGATCAAGCCCCACATCAGGCTCTGTGCTCAGCGGGGAGCCGGCTTCCCCCTCTCTCTGCCTGCCTCTCTGCCTACTTGTGATCTTTCTCTCTCTGCCAAATAAATAAATAAACTATTTTTTAAAAAATTAATAAAATTTAAAAATATATATATGTATATATATTATTTACATGTAAGGATATAAACAGTAGTTTTAAACTTTGAGTGAGTTCATAATGTAACTTTACCTCTCATTTAAAATTTAACTAATCTTTCTGCTCTCTAGGATAAAATTTCCATCTTCCAGTTCTTTTCATAGAACAGTATTCTTTTTCTTATAAGCAGTTCTCTTCTTCCACACTAGGTTCTTGTAATGTCCTCTGTAAATCTGTGGCTGCTCCTCCCTTTTAAATTGAAACACTCCCCATACTTTTCACATACTTTTCATGGGTGGGGCACAGGTCTCTGAGAGGACCTAAATTAGCCTTTCCTTCCCTTTCCGTCTGGTCTCATTGGGTGGACTTTTAGCACATACTTGTCTAGCAAGCTGTCCTCCAGCAACCTTGCATAAGAATTTGTTTCTCTTTTCTGATTTTCTCTTAAGGTAGCTTATTTTTATACTTGGCTGTTCAACATATTGCTCAAATCCTGTAGTTTTTGGATCCTAGATCCCTTACAGCTTTTTTGGTTTTGTTTTAGTGTTCATTTTGTTTTTACTTTTCTTGAATGTACACACAGAGAGTACAGTGAGCTTGTATGTACCTTCTGCCCAGTTACAGCAGCTATTTGACCCCTATTATAAAGTAATTTCAGTACATCTCTAAAGTCCCTTAGTTATACATTGCAAAAAAAAGAGAGAGAGAGAGAGTAAATTTTCTGACACAATACAATGTCATCACCACACCTAAAATACTTAGCAATACTTCCTTAACATTTAATACCTAGTCCATGGTCAGATTGCCCTAATCAACTAAATGTTGTTTTTAGTTTTAATCAAATCAAGGTCTCACAGTCCACTTATTATATTTAAACTGTTAGGTTTCTTTTGTTTCTTTTATTCTACAACAATTCTTCCTTCCCTCACCACCTTTTAAAATTCTAGACTTGTTGAAGAAGCTAGTGAATTATGATGGAAAATATATCACTTTCCGGATTTGGCTGATTGCTTCCCATATTTAACTTGTTATTTTGCCCTTTCTATTTCTTATAGATTAGAGATTAGATCTAAAATTGATTAGATTCAGATTCAGTTTTGGGGGAGGTGGGATACAGTAGTAAATTATACACTTACAGTGTCTGGTTGTCCTCCTTTTAGTGGTGTTAAAGTTGGTTGGTGGGTTCAAATGGTGAAAGTCTGATCCTTTTGTGCTAAGTTCTCTTTCATCTGGTAGTTTCACCCTCATTGATGACCTTTGCCATTATCAATTTTATTAAATAATGATCTATTAACTTTCCTTTTGCATTTATTAGCTGGAATTATTCTGTATAGAACTTTCTTACATCTACTAGAGCCCTTTGGCTACCCTGAAATAAAGGATATATAAACAAAAAGTAAGATAAATACTTAATTCTTTGTTTATTTTCAGAGTATTGACTTCATGTCCTGGCAAATTCCAGTAGTGTTCAATACATTTTTGCTTTGCTTTTTGGTAGGTTGGGCGTGGGTGAGGGTGGGTGGTATTTTAAGTATCATTGTAAACTCATGGTTTTTTACATATGTTTAGTGTTTTAATCAGTTGCTGTCATTATTCTTTTTGCTCAGATTGTCTCATCTTTGGTTAGTTAGAACTTCAACTTGGTTCTTGAGTCCTTTTGACATGTCTTCTGTTCTTTGTTAGCTTTAGACGCTGTCCAAGGCTCATCTTATATATGTTACATATGTAATTAGCCACTTCCCCAGGGGATTTTGGTTCCCAATAGAAGAAAATGGTAGGTAGAGACCACAGTCTTGCCATTAAGACTATGTGTTGCTACTACTAGCTTTCTTCTAACCCTTTTTAGTGGGCAGAGCTAATAAATAGTTACAAGGGTAAAATCTTTTTGAGTTTATAGTAATGTTGCCAATTCAAATTTAAGATGACAGGTCTTTATTCCTTTCAATTTTACATCTGTAACTCATACTGAAATTTTCATTTTGTAACATTAATTACTTATATGCTTTATTTATAATACATGAGTGAGAATATTAAGTGGCAGTTAAGATTGTCCTTTGTCTTTGAATATGTATCGAAGATGTAAAGCCCAAATATTGCCTTCCGAAGTCAGTTGGAGTATTTTATGCAAGTGGTTATGTGACCAACTTGATATAAAGTTAGATTCATTTATGGTAGTTTTCACTTTTTAGGGATTTTTTTATTTCCCTTGTGATTTATTTTTGTGTTTTGATTATATAAAATATTTACATAATTAGAAAGACAAATATATGTAACATTGGTAAAGCAGTCATCTCTGTCACTTCCACTCTGTTCCTTCTGTAGATAAGGTGACCACATAACTTATTGTCCGAACTAAGAAATTTTTGAGAGTTAAACCAGGACAGTAGGATAAACCTGAACCTAAACTGACCTGAATTGGCACAAGGAAACTGGGATGAATGTTTTCATCCTACCTATAGTCATTGCTTAAAACTTTCATAGGCATTTATATTTATTAACAAAAACCATTCATTTGTTACAGAAAACATTATGCTTCATGCTTTTTCTTTCTTGTTTTTGTATTTTCATTTAATTGAATGTCCTGGAACTTCTTCCATATTAATTTTTTTGGGTATGTATGTAGAAGACCATTGTTGGCTAAAACCACTTTATGTATTCATTTGTTGATAGATGGACATTTGGGTTATTTCCAATCTTTTACTATTACAAATAAGAGTATAATGAATAATCTTGAATAGTCAGTTCTATGTAATATTGCTGGATATTATCCAGTTCTCCTCCAAAAGAGTTATAATATTTGCATTCTCACCAAGGCCCTGTTCCCCCACAACACTTCCAAAAAATTATGTTGCCAAACTTTTGTTGCTATTATTTACCACAGGTTTGGATTTTTGTTAATTTGATAGGGAAATGGTACAGTTTTAAATTTTCATTTCTCTTATTACCAGTGAGGTTGAGCATCTGTTCATATGTTTAAGGACTATTTATACTTACTTTTTGGTGAATTGTTCATATCTTTGCCCAGTTTTCTACTGGATTATGTGTATTTTTATTTATTATTTGGAAGTTTAAAAATATGTTAGGCATATAACATCAACATTTATATTATAAATTATAATTTTGTTTCCCAGTTGCTCATTTTTATTTTAACCTTTTTTGTTTTTGTTTTTAAGATTTTATTTATTTATTTGAGAAGGGCAGAGAGAGAGAGCACGAGCAGGGGGAGGGATAAGCAGACTCCCCTCTGAGCAGGGAACCCGACACAGGGCTTGATCCCAGAACCCCAAGATTATGACCTGAGCCGAAGTCAGATGCTCAATGGACTGAGCCACCCAGGCGCCCTTTCTCTATTATTTTTTATCCTGAAAAGTTTTATTTTATGTAGTCAACTTTATCAGTGTTTCCTTTTATTGTTTCTAGATTTTGAGTCATAGTCAGATTTTCCCCCTACTCCCAGGTAGTACTTGTATGGTTTTATTTGTTTGTTTATCTACATATAACTCTCTACTACATTTGGAATTCATCCTGATTTATGTATGAACTATGAATCCAGTTGTTTCTTTTTGACACAATTATCACTATTCATTTAAATATTACTTATGAAGTCATAAAGCTATTTATTTAAAAGTCTTTCTTCCACTGATTTGAGATGCCACCATTATCATATGTACTTTGTTTTATTTCTGAGTTTTCTGTGCTATGCCATTGGTCTCCATGTCTGTTCATGCATCAAAACCACAGTTTTATTTATAGAAGCCTTATAAGTGTTTTAATATCTAGAAAGGCTAGGTATTCATCTATTGCTCTTCTGGCCACAGTATATTAATTTCAAGCATACATACATACTAGAGTTAATAAGAGGATTCTTTTCTTCCCTTTAGGTTTTCATGTACTCTTTATAAAAGACTTTCCAACCAGGCCTAGCTCTTGAAAACTTTTTCCAAAAAGTTGTTAAAAATTAGGCTGCCTTGGGGCGCTGGAGTGGCTCAGTGGGTTAAGCCTCTGTCTTTGGCTCAGGTCATGATCGCAGGGTCCTGAGATTGAGCCCCGCATCGGGGCTGCTTCCCCCTCTCCCTCTGCCTGCCTCTGCCTACTTGTGATCTCTTTCTCTCTGTCAAATAAATAAATAAAATCTTTAAGAAAAAAATGGGCTTCCCTTTCTTCCCCCTGAGATTTTCTGCCCTAAAGTGCAAAAACAGACAATTGATAATATTAAGTTTTAGTGTAAATGAAATGTTCTATTTTGTATGTTGGGCATTAGCCTGCACTTTTAGAATAATGTGCAATGAAAACAAGTGAGCCTAACAACTGAAAAAGAGCCACTGGCCAGAATAACAACTTGGCCTGCCTAAACAAAATCTAACCTGAACTAAGATGACTTCCTGCTTCGACTTCTGTTCTTATTTACTTGTCTGCTTTATAGTTCCTGACCCTTAATTCCTGTTTTATGGCTATGGGTTCTGACTTTATCCACTTAGATTAGTTTTTGATTATTGTATAATTTCACATAAATGGAATCATACAGTATCACATAGTGGTTTAAAATGCATTTTAGAAAATTATGAAATGATTTATAATATAATAGACTCTACGATTAACCATAAAAATAAAATTGTCAGTTCTTTTACAAGCAAATGGATTTATTTAGGAATAGCAGAGAATTGCTATTTGGGATATGAAAGCTACAGCAAAACCATAGGCAAGTCCAGAAAACAAAGGAGAGGAACACTCTTTTATAGAAGACAAGGAGGAGTTAGGAGTACTGTTGTAAACAGAAAGTCCACTGGAGTAAACTAGAAGTTGAAAGTGTAGTTGCTTCGCGCTGACCGAATTGGGACAGTCTCTCATTGTCCAGGCTGTTGCCAGGGGAGAAGAAAATCTTCCTCTCTCCTGCTGGGGCAGCAAAGGAAAGGTTTCTTCTTCCTGTTGGGAATTCGTTCGTGCACTGTTTGGATAATGTTGATTTGGAGATACTAGATTCTTTCTGATACTGAGGTCACTTCTAGTACTTAAAGTATTATAGATTTTAAGACTGGGCTAGGAAGCCTGCTAAAAAAACTGCTTAGCAACAAGAACTTGTTGAACCATTTTGCTGCACCATTTCAGAGACCCCAGATCTCACCCAGGTGAGAGAAAAGCCTATGAAAAGGGCAAAAGAAGGTGCAGGGTATCAGGTAAGAGGCAGTGCCTGCAAAACCTAGGAAAACGAGATGAGACAGCTATGCACCTGACATTTGGAACACAAACTTGAGCCTTAAGAGCTAGGCTCTGCTATCCTGTTGATCACATGTTTCTTCTGTATTCCTGCTCCTTTATCTGCTTTATGAATTCCTTGAACTCTGACTTTCAACTCATGGCTGGCATTCTAGTACAAACTTGACTGGAGCTTGGCCTCTTCCTTTTAGGACATTCATGCTTTTTGTTATGATTCTGCCTTCCGTAGCTCAGGTCAAATCTAGGTGTATCCATTGGCTACCACACAGAGTGGATTTCTGTCTTGCTTCACATCAACACTTGTTACTTTCTAATACTAAAGAACAAATATGTGCTAAGAGTTCACCCAAATCCTAGTGTGGTAAATATTTGTTTTCTTAGTTATTTTTAGACACAATCAAATTACATTCCTAGTTCAGGAAAACATGAATAAAATTAGAGTACAGCGGAAAGCACCTTGGTTGAAAATAAATGACTTTGGGACTCTAACCAAACATAACATAATTTTTTTATTTTAATTTTTATTTATTTACATTTATTGAGGTGTAGTTGATAGAGTATTACATTAGTTTCAGGTAGACAGTGTGATTTGACAGCTCTGTACATTATGCTGTGCTCACTACAAGTGTAGCTACCACCTATCATCATAAAGCGCTATTTCAGTACCATTGACTATATTCCCTATGCTGTGCCTTTCATCCTTGTGACTTACTCACTCTGTGACTAGAAGCCTCTACCTCCCATTTCCCTTCACTCATTTTGCCCATACCCCTACCACATCCCCTCTGGTAACCCTCAGTTTGTCCTCTATATTTATGAATCCGTTGTTGTTTTTTTGTTTCTGTGTTTTTTAGATTCCACATATAAGTGAAATCATATGGTGTTTGTTTTTCTTTAACTTCTTTTATTTAGCATAATAACCTCTGGGTCCATCTGTGTTGTTGAAAATTCTTTTTTATGACTGAGTATAATATTCCATTAGATAATGTGTATATAAGACTACTCTTCTTCATCCATTCATCTGTCAGTAGACACTTGGGTTGCTTCTGTATCTTGGCTATTGTAAATAATGCTATAATAAACATAGGGGTGCATATATCTTTTTTAATTAGTGTCTTTGTTTTCTTTGGTCCAATAAATAGAATTACTGGATCATATAGTATTTTTTTTCTTTTTTTAGTAACCTCCAAATTGTTTCCCATAGTGGCTTCATCAATTTATATTCCCAGCAATAGTGCATGAGCGTTCCCTTTTCTCCACATCCTTTCCAACACTTGTTATTTCTCTTTTTGATACTAGCCCTTCTAACTGGTAAGGAGTGATATTTCAATGTGGTTTAGATTTGCATTTCCTTGATGACTGGTGATGTTGAGCATCTTTTCATGTGTTTATTGGCCATCTGGATGTCTTCTTTGGAAAAATGTCTCTTAGAGTCCTTTGCTCATTTTAAATTGGATTATTATTATTATTATTTAGTGTTGAGTTGTACAAGTTCTTTATATATTTTAGATATTAACCCCTGTTCAGATATTTTATTTGTAAATATCTTCTCCCATTCGCTAGGTTGCCTTTTTGTTTTGTTGGTGGTTTCCTTTGTTGTTCAAAGTCTTTTTATTTTGGTGTAGTCTTACCAGACTGGTAAACTGGTATGTTTTTGCTTTTGTTTCCCTTGCCTCAGGAGACATATCTAGAAAAATGTTGCTAAGAGCAACATTTGCTAAGGCAAGAGGTTATTGCCTATTTTTTCTTCTAAGAGCTTTCTGGTTTCGGGTTTCACATTTAGGTCTTTCATCCATTTTAAGTTTATTTTTATGTATGGTGTAAGAAAGCTATCCAGTTTCATTCTTTGACATGTAGCTGCCTTCCCAGCACTATTTTTTGAAGAAACTGTCTTTTTTTCCATTTATATTCTTTCATGGGGGGAAGGAGGAACAGAGGCAGAGAGAGAATCTTAAGCAAGCTCCATGCCCAATGCAGAGCCCCATGTAGGTCTCAGTCTTGCAACCCTGATATCGTGACTTGAGACTAAATCAGGAATTGGATGCTTAAACCCACTGAGCCACCCAGGCGCCCCTCCATTTATATTCTTGCCTTCAGTGTTCCTTGATTAGCTAACCATATAGGTGTGGATTTATTTCTGGGCTCTCTGTTCTTTTGATCTATGTGTCTGTTTTTATGCCAATATCATATTTGTTTTGATTACTACCGCTTTGTAGTATGTCTTGAAATCTGGGATTGTGATACCTTCAGCTTTGTTCTTTCTCAAGATTGTTTTGGCTCTTGAAGATCTTTTGTAGTTCCATGCAAATTTTAAGATTATTTGTTCTAGTTTTGTGAAAAATACTAATAGTATTTTGATACGATTGCACTGAATCTGTTTTTGCTTTGGTAGTATGAACATTTTAACAATATTAATTCTTCCAATCCATGGTTTGTCTTTCCATTTGTATTGATCATTTTCAGTTTCTTTCATCAGTGTTTTATAGTTTTCAGAGTGTAGGTCTTTAACCTCCTTGGTTAAGTTAAATTCCTTCGTGTCTTATTCTTTTTGATGCAATTGTATATGGAATTGTTTTCTTAATATCTCTTTTTGCTATATCCTTATTAGTGTATAGAAATGCAATAGATTTCTATATATTAATGTTGTAGCCTATAGTAAATACTTTTAAAATCCTTATTGACAAATATGATTTTCCATTTTTTCCTTTTAAAATACTGATAATATTTAAGAAAACTGTGCATATTATTTAGATAAATTATGGTCTCCACCAAATCCAATTTTTGTAAGTGTTGCATTGATTTAATACATATGCCATAATTGATATGTCAAGAGACATAAGCTATTATTTGGTTTTATTTTGCTAAAGATGTTTGATTGGCTCAGATGTTTATAATTGTTATCCAGCAGGTACTTACGGACACCCAAGTCTAGAGTCATATATGCCTACAGAGAATTCACTTTTAAAGCTGATTGATTTAGGAAAGTGTAATAACAAAACTGAATTTAATTTATCCACTTGGACAAATAGCCCAGGAACTAATCTCAAAATGACCCTGGACACAGGGTTTTCTATTAGTTATAGTAGTTTCTTCTTTAGAGTAAATTTTCTTCAAGGACAGTCTTTCAATATCCTTTACTTTCGGCCCACCGTAATCTGTTACATATATCAAATCTGAGTCATAGCATAATATTCAGGAATAATTTTTTTTAGAAGATTTTATTTATTCATTTGAGAGACAGAGCACAAGCAGGGGGAGAGGCAGAGGGAGAGATAAAAGCAGACTCCCTGCTGAGCTGGGAGCCCGAAGTGTGGTACTCAATCCCAGGACCTAGAAATCATGACCTGAGCCGAAGGCAGACACTTAACCATCTGTGTTAAGCCACCCAGGCGTCCCATTCAGGAAGTTTCAATTATCAAAACAATTTGCAATTCCCAAAACTGTTTTGGTTTTTGTTGTTGTTGTTATTTTTGTTTTTTTCAAAATAAGCTATGTTAGGCAATTGTTTTTTAATTAAGGTGATTTTTTTTTTTTTTTGCCAAAATGGAAAAGTAATCACTTAACTGATGTATTTCTTTGAGAAGTTGAGTAACTCTACCTTTATTCCAAATTAACGTTTTAAAAAAAGATTCTCTTTTGTGATACTCATTGGACATTATTCTTAGAAGTGATAATTGACCCCATATTTCTAAAGTAAATTGCTTATTATTTACAGGTCCTTTAAGTTGTCATAAAAACAGTTTTGGGGGGCACCTGGGTGACTCAGGTTGTGATCCCAGGGTTCGGGGGTCAAGCCCCACACCAGGCTCCCTGTTCAGTGGGGAGTCTGCTTCTCCCTCTCCCTCTGCAGCTCCCTGTTTGTGTGCATGTTTTCTCTCTCTCTCTCTCTCTTTCTGTCAAATAAATAAAATCTTTTTTAAAAAACAGTTTCGGGAATTGCATTATGAAGTTATTTTGGTTTTATATTTGTATGTGAGCCTCAGCCAAAGCAAGGGGCCTGCTTTGATTGAAAGGATTTTTTTAAATCACTCATGTGCATAGTTTACCTTCTTTATCCAAGAAAGAACTTTTTTTTTTTAAAGATTTTATATATTTATTTGACAGAGAGAGAGAGATCACAAGTAGGCAGAGAGGCAGGCAGAGAGAGAGGAGGAAGCAGGTTCCCTGCTGAGCAGAGAACCCGATGCAGGGCTCGATCCCAGGACCCTGAGATCATGACCTGAGCCGAAGGCAGAGGCTTTAACCCACTGAGCCACCCAGGCACCCCAAGAAAGAACTTTGAGTTTGTTTGTAGTATATGTCCTATATATCTTCTGCTTTTAAAAAGACATTTGAAAAGGGGATCCTGCCCTAGTACTATAAGTACACTTTGCACTCAGATCTTGGTTTCTCACATCATTCTCCAATAAGAGGAGCCAGGCTTATTGGAAAACAGCTGGTTCTAACACTAAGGCAGGAAATACAGAAGATAAGCCCGGAACATGTTAAAGTGCCAAAAGGTAAGGAAGTGCTAAAAAAAAAATACCCATATTGCTATGTGTGTGTCAGCTTTACACAGGAGCCAACTGAAAGAGCTCCTGGTGGCTAAAGCTGGAAAAAATAAGCAACAGAATAAAGTAGTAATGGATTATAACCAAGAGTATAAAACAGATATTCATGAATCTATACTGATATAAATATTTGATTAAATAAGTTAACTAGTGGAAGAGAAGAGACAGATCGCTAAGGCAGAATTCAAAGTAACGATGTAGATGCTCTGCCCTCAAGGAGGGGAAACATAACTGCACCCTTCGAGGGTATGGGCTACTTATAGTGACTTCTCTCTGAATGGTACAGTGTGGCAGGGCGGGGAAAGAGTGACTTTGCAGTGGAGGATTCTGACATATACTATTTCTTTTTTAAAAAAAAATATTTTTTAAAGATTTTATTTATTTATTTGACAGAGAGAGATCACAAGTAGGCAGAGAGGCAGGCAGAGAGAGAGGGGAAAGCAGGCTCCCCGCTGAGCAGAGAGCCCGATGCGGGGCTTGATCCCAGGACCCTGAGATCATGACCTGAGCCGAAGGCAGAGGCTTTAACCCTCTGAGCCACCCAGGCGCCCCTGACATACACTATTTCTGCCAGGTGATCAAGGTCAATATAAACAGTCATAAATCTTGTTGGTAGTGTGTACCTTTGATCCGATTTGATGAAAATAGCACTTTATCTCTGTGATCTTCCTCCCGATAACCTATAACCTGAATCTTATTGTGAGAAAAACATCAGACAAATTCTAAAAGCAGTACATCCTGCGAAATATACCTGACTAGTACTACTCAAAACTGTTAAAGTCATCAAAAACTAGGAAAACTGGAAAAACTGCCACAGCCATGAGAAGCCTAAAGAGATATGATGGCTAAATTCAGTGTGGCATCCTAAATGGGATCTTGGAATGGGAAAAGGATATTAGATAAATACTATAGAAATCTGAGTTAAGTAGATCATGTAGAAATGGATAGTATTTAATAATAATGTATCAATACTGGTTCCTATATTATAACAAATGTACCATACTATACAAGATGTTAATAATAAGGGGAAACTAGGTGTAGGGGTATTAATACTATACTATCCTTTCAATTTTTCTGTACAACATTTGTAAAAAAAAAAAAAAAAAAAAAAAGTCTGTTAAAAAATAGGCTGTAGAGAGAGAGGGGTTCCTGGATGGCTAAGCTGCTTAAGCATCCAACTCTTGATTTCATCTGAGGTCCTGATCTCAGGGTCTTGGAATCGAGTGCTGCTTCGGGTTCTGTGCTCATTGGGGTGTCTGCTTGAGATTCTCTCCCTCTCCCTCTGCTCCTCCTCCCTGCACAGCTCACATTCTCTCTCTCTCAAATAAATAAATAAATCTTAAAAAAGAAAAAAAAAGGCTATGGGGCAACTGGCAGCTCAGTCAGTTAAGCATCTGCCTTTGGTTCAGGTCATGATCTCAGGGTTCTTGGATCAAGCCCTGTGTTGGGTTCCCTGCTCAGCAGGGAGCCTGCTTTTCCCTCTACCTCTTCCATTCCCCTGCTGACGATCTCTAGCACGTGTTTCTCTCCCTCTTCTCAAATAAATAAAATCTTTTTTAAAAATAGGTTTAGAGGAAAAAAAGGTTTAGAGGAAACTAGCATGGACAATATAATCCTATATAACAGAAATTTTATCCATGTATCTAATTGTCAAAATAAAGAGACTTAAAGAAAACCTTATTAGGATTTTTGTTGGAAATACACTAAATTTACAGATACATTTTTGGAGGGTTGATATAGTTTTAATATTGAATCCTTCTACCCATAAGCATGGTATTGCTTTCTATTTAATGTCTATATGTCTTTAATATCTTTCAATAAAGATTTACCATTGTCAAAACAAAAAAATTAAGTTTAAAATGTTAATCAATGCATTAAACAAAGGACAGTAGTTTTGTTGTTACTGTAAAATTTAGAGAGATCAGATGAGATTCTGCTATTGAATGAATTAAATATAGACTTTTTTTTTTTTTTTTAAGATTTTCTTTATTCACTTAACAAAGAGAGAACACAAGCAGGCAGAGAGGCAGGCAGAGGCAGAGAGAGGAGCAGGCAGGCTCCCTGCTGAGCAAGGAGCCCGATGCGGGACTCGATCCCAGGACGCCGGGATCATGACCTGAGCCGAAGGCAGCTGCCCAACCAACTGAGCCACCCAGGCGTCCCTAAATATAGACATTTGTAACTTGGTGCTTCTTTATTTCAAGATGTCTTGATTCTTATTCCAGGCATTCCATATATACTAGATGACTTCCTAAAGAATTTTGTCTAGTGAAGCACTTTTTAATTTCTTAAAATGTCAGTGTAGCAGTGTCTGGCTTTCAAGTCCATGCTCTGTGACCTATTACATTATATGGCTTCTTGTATGTTACACATTATATGTTACTCAGCTTCTTGTGAAGATGAAGACAAAGATGGTGTCATTCTAAAGTCATATAACACAGTAGCTTTTGTTTGTAGCCATTATAATTGTCACTCTTAAGTTAGTAAACAGTGTTGGATTTAATAAATAGTTATTTACAACTACTAATTTTTTATGATCTCTATAAAAATAATTGGGCTTGGGCACAAAGCTGTATTCTGTGAACTCTGAATTTTCTCTTGAATTTAGCCAGACCATCCATCTGAGAACTGCATACTTAGACTCTATTGTCAAAGCCCTTCCTAAAGCTGCCTCTGCACTACTATACTTGGCATTGTGCATTGAGTCTGCCTTGAGAGGCATTGTATTGCTATGACAACTCATGAGAGGACAGATGGTGGTGGGATTTTTATGTTTATGAAAACAGGGCATGGGGTTTAAAAGATTAAGGAAAGCTGCTCTAGACAATGGCATGTCCCCGTTTCTCAGTTTCAGTCATTATTTATCTCACCAGTGTCCTTTTTTGCACCATTGTATCTTCTGCATATCATCAGATAAATTGTTTCCTTTTTTTTTATAATCTGTAATTTGAAAACAATAGGAATTTGTTTTCAGGAAAAGATAATTGTAGTATTGACTAAGTATTGATTCTTTTTAAAACTATACTTACCCACAGGGGATTCTCATTTACTCCCTATATTCATGCTGAGGAAACTAAGAGATGAAAACTTCCATCCATTTTCATATCCTTCTCAAAATGAGGTCTATTTGCTCATATGCTCTGAATCCCACTGCCCTAGCTGGATAACTGTAGGGCACGTTCTGCCTTAGAGATCTAGCTACAATGGCCACAGTCTCTTTCCATCTGTTCTTCTAACACAGCTGTTCCCAAACTTGTTTTTTTAATCTCAGAACCACTTTATACTCTGAAAAATTCAGTCTTTAGTCATCTCTTGCTCTGGCTGAAATATATAAAGAAAATCCAACCTCACACAACTATGTAATTGGAAAAGAAAATAGTTTAATAAAAAAAAAAGAAAGAAAATAGTTTAATAGCTTTTACAGATAATTGTGCATATTCTTCTTTGATTCTACACCAAAACTGGACAAGTGGTAATTTCCTACCTAAATAACAGCTGTATAGGATACCCTGCCCCCTCACTCAGTCTGAAATTCCAAATAACCTAGATTAAAAAAAAATTGAAGAGATTCTCTCTAGAAAAATTGAAGAATTAACTGGAAGCACAGGTGTGTTTTGGCACTCCAGAGTCAATACCTCCTCCAAAAAAAAAAAAAGAGAGAGAGAGAGCTCCTCATTTAGGCATTACAGGAGAGGTAGATGTCTCCAGCCTAATACCAGATTCTCGAGCAAAGTAGAACAATTACCTTGAAGGAAAGAACAGGGTAAAATAGACCAACTCACCATGGAGGAAAGCTTTAGGAAATAAATCTTCAAAAAAGTAATGGCTATATTTTAGACGAATTTGAGAAAATATATCTGTATTATCAAAAACAGAACAAGAAAGCATTTGCAAATTTAAAAATTGATTAGAGGGCGCCTGGGTGACTCAGTTGGTTAGGCAACTGCCTTCCGCTCAGGTCATGATCCTAGAGTTCCAGGATCAAGTCCCATGTCTGGCTTCCTGCTCAGCAGGGAGTCTGCTTCTCCCTCTGACCCCGCCCCCCCGCCTTAAGAGAAGTCGAAAATAATATTAGAATGTCATAGAAATATAGAGCAAACAGACAGAAAATGACAGGAGGGGCACCTGGGTGGCTCAGCCAGTTAAGCATCTGCCTTCGGCTCAGGTTGTGATCCTGGGGTCCTGGGATTGAACCCCACATCAGGCTCCCTACTCAGTGGGGAGCCTGCTTCTCCCTCTGTCTCTGCTGCTTCCCCTGCTTGTGTTCTCTCTGTCGCTTACTCTCTCAAATAAATAAATAAGATCTTAAAAAAAAAAAGGATAATATTACAGCAAAAAAATAGATACTCCAGGAAAGAATAAGAAATAGAAAGGAAGAACTTGTCAAAGAAATAATAGGAGAAAACTTTCCAAAGCTGAGAAAGAAACCATGCATCTTCAGGGTGGAAGAATCTACAGAATGCTGAGCAAGATTAATAGAAAAGACCTACATCTAGACACAGCCTCATACAGTCTTACTACTGCCAAGTCGAATAATATTCTGAAAGATCTCAGAAATAACAATAGAGTTTATGTACAAGAAATAAGAATCACACTGTCGGGACACCTGGCTGGCTCAGTCAGTAGAGCATGTGACTCTTGATCTCAGGGTCGTGAGTTCAAGCCCCACACTGGGTGTGGAGCCTACTCAAAAAAACAGTAAAAATAAAATAAATAGTGAATAAAAAACCCAAGTTTAAAAAAAAAAAAAGAAGAATCACACTGCCATCAGACTTCTCATCACTGTCACTGGACCGATATCTCAAGTGCACAGCTGGAAAATTACTTTGAACTGACAAAGTATTGATCAAGACTATAAAAGAAAAATTTAAAATAGTTTTAGACAGCAAGAGCTCCAAGTTACTTCTCACACAGAAGATTTGATAAAATATCAAACAAAATAAGGCAGAAGACCAAGAAAGAGAAGAACATGGTTGAATGAAATCTCTTTAACCAGGAGTTAATTTAAGGACAGTTATAAGATAACTGCATTGAAGACTGTTCTGTGGTCAGTCAGATGTAGTCTCAGAGGAGGCATAGGAAAGTCTCAAGGAACAAAGTTCCTTTATAAATCACAGGTCTCAGAGAGGGGGTCATTGCATGCAATGCAGGATCACAGAAGAAGCACCAGGTTTGGGTCAGGTGGCAAAAAGACAGGAGCAAGAGGAAAATCTGGACCAGAATCTTCAGTGAGGTTTCCACCGGAAAGTCAAGGCACAACAGAGCAAGCAGTTTTGGTCGGGCTAATTTAATCATTCCCAGGGGCTCCAGGCTCTGCAAGTGGTCTGCAGTTGCTTAGTCCTGGGCCTGGAGTGGTTAAGCACGTGCCTCCGGGGCTGCTGGGCTGGTGGAGGAGGTGTGGCTCAGGACTGGCCAGTTTGCATATTCAAGGCCTACTCCTGGCTGAGCCCTTTGCTGACTCCTAGAATTAACCAGCCCAGGAAGCAGTCTCTCCCTAGCCAGAAAGCTTTTTATAAGATGTCATGAAATACAGAAATACATGAAATACAGAAAATTAAAAACATAAATAAGAGACAACTAGCCTGCCTGAAGCAGTAAGTGAGGGCCCTGAGAAGTATCTCTCTAAGAAGAAAATGAGTTCCATAGGGTATCGAGCATACAATTGAGAAGCAGAATAATTTTTCAAGGTTTATTGTAAGTTTATTATTTGTAGTACACACACACACACACGCACGCACACACACACACTCCAAGAAAATTCCAAGCATAGAAATAGCAAGAAAATACAAAAGTTCAACAAGAAAATATTAGTCCTAGGAATTAAATATGGCAGTTGGTTTGCTATTATGAAAGTGTTCACATATACAGAGAAACAGAATAGCATGGTGAATTCTTATATACTCATCACTGGATTCAACAGTTATAAAAAAAATGGGGGCACCTGGGTGGCTCAGTCGGTTGGATGTCTGCCTTTGGCTCAGGTCATGATCCTGGAGTCCTGGGACTGAACCCCGCATTGGGCTCCCTGCTCAACAGGGAGTCTGCTTCTCCCACTGCCTCTCCCCCCACTCATGTTCTCTCTCTTACTCTCTCTGTCTCTCTCTCTCAAATAAACACAATCCTTAAAAAAAAAAAGAAAAGTTCTAAAAAATATGCTACATTTGTTTCATCTATCCTTTCATCCACTTTTTTCTGACTTGGCTTAGAAATATTTAAAAGCAAATTATAGAAAGTAAATAATGTTTACCCCTGCCTGCATCCTTTAGTTTCAATCTGTAAAAGAAAATAAAGACATTTACTTTTTTAATAATAATGCCATTAGGAAACCTACAAAATTAATAATAATTTCTTGGTATAATCTTTTTTTTCCCAAATATGTTTATTTTATTTTTTCAGTGTTACAAGATTGATTGTTCATGCACCACACCCAGTGATCCATGCAATACATGCCCTTCTCAGTACCCACCACCAGGCTTGCCCAACCCCCCACCCTCTCCCCTCCAAAACCCTCAGTTTGTTGCTCAGAGTCCATGGTCTCTCCTGGTTCATCGCCCCCTCCGATTTCCCCCCATTCACCCGTCCCTTCCTTCTCACGATGCCCTCCATGATTTTCTTTATACTCCACACATAAATGAGACCATAAGATAATTGACTCTCTCCACTTGACTTATTTCACTCTGCATAATCTCTTCTAGTCCTGTCCCTGTGGATACAGAAGTTGGATATTCATCCTTTCTGATGGAGGCATAATATTCCATTGTATAGATGTACCACATCTGCCTTATCCACCCATCTGTTGAAGGACATTTTGGTTCTTTCCACAGTTTGGCAATTGTGGCCATTGCTACTATGAACATTGGGGTACGTGTGGCCCTTCTTTGTACTATTTTTAGCTCTATTTTTAATTTCTTGAGGGATCTCCACACTGTTTTCCAAAGTGGCTGCACCAACTTGCAATTAATAATTTCTTTGTATAATCTAACATTCCAGTTCATAATCAAGTTTCTCAATTTGTCTCAAAAATGTATTTGTATAGTTGATATGTTCAAATTGATCCAAACAAGACCCTTGCATGGTATCTGACTGTGTGGTTTTTTTCTTCTCATGCCATTTGACATACTGAAGAAACAGTTTGCCTGTAGAATATCCCACATTCAGAATATCCCACAAATAGAGTTTCATGTTGTTTAACGTGTTCCTCTCTCTGTATCTCCAGGAATTTGAAGCGAGTTGTTAAAGTTTGGTTGGATTCAGGTTTTATATTTTTTGGCAACAAGACCAAGTAGGTAATGCTGTGTGAAATAGGTGATTTTCAGTACTTTATGGGGTTAATGGAAAAGTTCATTTTATCTTAAAATTAGAAATACTTCCCTCTGCTGATATGGCTTTGGGCAAGGAAATCCTATCATACTTTCTGTTTTTCAGTGAGCAATATTGATGGGGTCATGTTAGGGTAAAGGGCTGCTTGCTGGTTTTCAACTTTTAGAATCAACGTATAGTAAGACAAGAAATTGTCATTGTATTTAGGCAACAGAACATAGTTATTAAGTTTGTCAACATAAGTTAGGAGAAGTTGGGTGGGTAAAGTGGGAAAGGCATTTGCATCCTTGTCTGCACATGAGGAAATTAAGGATGTGGAATAAAAATCAGAAGTTTAAGTATATTTAAGATCACAAAGGAAACAAATTATTATTAGAATAATACAATTATTAGAAATATGGGGGAAAGGGTTAGTATAAATGACCTTAATCTTCATCTCTTGTATAGGAGGATTAATAGATAAGATCTAAAGATGTTTTTAGGGCGCCTGGGTGGCTCAGTTGGTTGAGCAACTGCCTTTGGCTCAGGTCACGATCCTTGAGTTCTGGGATCTAGTCCCACATCGGGCTCCCAGCTCCACGGGGAGTCTGCTTCTTCCTCTAACCTTCTCTCCTCTCATGCTCTCTCTCACTTTCTCTGTCTCTCAAATAAATAAATAAAATCTTTTTTTAAAAAATAAATAGGGCGCCTGGGTGGCTCAGTTGGTTGAGTGGCTGCCTTTGGCTCAGGTCATGATCCTGGAGTCCCGGGATCGAGTCCCATATCGGACTCCTGGCTCTGCGGGAGGTCTGCTTCTCCCTCTGACCTTCTCCCCTCTCATTCTCAGTCTCTGTCTCTAATAAATTAAAAAAAAAAATCTTTAAAAAATAAATAAATAAAGATGTTTTTACTGATTTTGGTAAATTAATCATTTTAATTTAAATTCTCGTAGATGTAATGACCAGAGAAACTTAAGAACTGACTTTTAAAGTGGCTGTTTCTGGAGAGTGGAGTTGAGGGTGGAAGGAGTAGAAAGGAATTTTTCTTTTGAATGTACATTTTTCTGGACTCTTTGTTGTTGCTGTTTAATCATACACATTCATTAAGGAAAGTAATACCTTTTTCCCCATTAGTCTTAATTTCTACCCTAAAATAGGGTTTCAACAAGTAAAGTCTACTTTAATGTAACCTTAGTTTGCTTTTTTTTAATTAAGCAGTGTTATTTTTTCAGTGTTCCAAGATTCATTGTTCATGTACTACACCCAGTGCTCCATGCAATACGTGCCCTCCTCAATACCTACCACCAGGGTCAGCCAACCCCCCGCTCCCCTCCCCTCCAAAACCCTCAGTTTGTTGCTCAGAGTCCACAGTCTCTCTTGATTTTTCTCCCCCTCTGATTTCACCCAATTCACCCTTCCTTTCCTTCTCCCAATGTCCTCTATGTTTTTCCTATGCTCCACATGTAAGTGAAACCGTATGATAACTGACTCTCTCTGCTTGACTTATTTCACTCAGCATAATCTCTTCCAGTCCCATCCATGTTGATACAAAAGTTGGGTATTCATCCTTTCTGATGGAGGCATAATATTTCATTGTATATATGGACCGTATCTTCTTTATCCATTCGTCTGTTGAAGGACATCTTGGCTCTTTCCACAGTTTGGCAATTGTGGCCATTGCTGCAATGAACATTGGGGCACATGTGGCCCTTCTTTGTACTGCATCTGCTTCTTTGGGGTAAATACCTAGTAGTGCAATTGCAGGGTCATCGGGTAGCTCTATTTTTAATTTCTTGAGGAATCTCCACACTGTTTTCCAAAGTGGCTGCACCAACGTGCATTCCCACCAGTAGTGTTAGGAGGGTTCCCCTTTCTCCACATCCTCTCCAACATTTGTTGTTTACTGTCTTGTTGATTTTGTAACCTTAGTTTTCAAACAGGTTGATGACATGAAGTATGATGATGACAACAGGTCAGATATATGAAAGAATTAAGCACACATCAGAAAAACAAAGTTCTGTGCACTTAAAGGATTTGAAATGCTTGTCTTTTCAGTTCTTGCCATTGGTTTCCTGATTTGGGGCCTGTCATGTGCAGAGCCAGTGTCTTTAAAATTTTAGTATGATTAGTTTTTCAATTTCAGTGTAGTGACAGCATGCTACAAAGTAACAAACTACCTCAAGAAAATGATCCTGGAAAGAAATGAGAGTTCCAAAAATAACCTCCACAGTCAATTAAAGAAAAGCTAACAATGATAAACTTCAGGAGGATGATGGATGCTTACCAGAGAAGTTTTACTAATTGTTTTAAACTCTAGTTAGTAACGTCCTACCCAGAAGCTGATCCACTGTACATAATGAATATAGACAACTGAAGAATTTCCAGAAATTTCAGAAGGTGGTTTTTCTGAGCAGGAGAAATCCCACATTTCATTGGAAGATCCAATTTTGTAACTCACCATGCTTGAAAGAATGCAGAATTTGAAGAGCGCTTCAGGCAAGAGATAGAGGGTCAAAATCCACATTGCCTAACTAGAGTGTCTAATGATGATCTCTCTGGATGTAATCCTAGTTGGATTGGAAAAGTATTGCCTAGCAAGTATTTACTTCATGCTTACTGATTTTAATGCAATGTGTTCAGTTTAAATTACAAAGGTCTTTGGCCTAAGTTTGTTAACTGCACAAAACTCCCCCCCTCAAAACTTTTTTTTAATATAATTTAATCTCTGGTAATGAGTCATGAAGTTTCTTTAAAGTCTCAGTAGATGTTGAGTTAGCTTTTCTGTTGAACTCTGTTTGCTTTTTTGTCTCAGATTACTAATTTTCATTCATTATAAAGCCTAGCAGAAGAATATATTATGTATATTTGTATAATTCATGTATTCTAAGTATTACTTTCAATGCCACTTAATGATTATTTATAGAATGTGGTTATTAAAATGAGCAGTGGATATGATCAGACTGAATCATAAGCTTGACTCTAATCCTAGATTATGTAACAGTGGACAAATCATTTAATTTATCTGGGCCTATTTCCTGTTTTATGAATAAAGGAGTTAGATTTGACCCTTTAATCCATGATTCTGTTTCACAGTCAAAATCGTTAAAGTTCATGCATAATGAAAGATTTTATGAAGAGTATCCACAACCTTATTATCCTCAGTTCTTGCCACATTCCTTAAACTAATAAAGTGTAGTGTGGAAAACATGAGATGATTTTCCCTTCTGCCTAAATTTATAAAATGTTAGAATTTATAAATTTGGCTTAACTTTTCAAAATTTTAGTCTGAGGAGAAAGAAAAAACTCCGTATTAGGCCTAGTAAATACTAAACCAAAATGAAGTATAATTTAATTTTTAAAAGTATTATATTCACTGGGGCGCCTGGGTGGCTCAGTGGGTTAAAACATCTGCCTTCCGCTCAGGTCATGATCTCAGGGTCCTGGGATCGAACCCCGCATCGGGCTCTCTGCTCAGCAGGGAGCCTGCTTCCCCCTCTCTCTCTCCGCCTGCCTCTCTGCTTACTTGTGATCTCTCTCTGTCAAATAAATAAAAAATAAAATCTTTAAAAAAAAAAAAGTATTATATTCACAAAAGGAAATCCAGAGGGCTCTTTTCCCATTATTATTGCTACTAAACAATGTACCCCAAAACACAGTGGCTTAAAATAATAATCATTTAATTAGTTCATGTACCTGCATTCTCGGTAGTAGCTTCACACATCTGCTGGAATAGCCTAAAGATTGGGACTGATTAAGTATATTCTCAGTTCTCCCCTTTATAGCAAAATACCTCGAAAGAGTTTTCTGTCATCACTATCTCTAATTCTCTTCTGCTATTTTTCCTCTTTAAGATTATTTTTAAAAATAATTCATTTTGAAATAATTTTCAAATGTAGAGAAAATCTGCCAGAAGGGGGAAGACTCCTGTATCCACTCACCCAGATTCCCCAGTTACTAACATTTTATCGAATTTGTTCCATTGTTCATTACTCCTTCCTCTCTCTCCACACACACACTCCTCCCAAACGTGCATGATCCTGATTGTTCATCCTTTTTTGCACCTTTAGAAGTCAAACTTTATACAGAGTAGCCCATCACTCCTAAATGTTCCAGCCTGTATTTTCCAATGAGAACATTCTCTTACATAACTGGCATACACCCTCCAAATAAGGAAGCCAACGTTTTTACAACACTGCCACCCAATTCACAAACCTCATTCATATTTCACCAACTGTCTCAGCAGTATCTCTTATGATATCTTTTCTGATCAATTTCCTGTCCAGAATATGTGATGCATTTAGTTGTCATCTCTGTTCAGACTCATTAAATTGAAACAGTACTGTGGTCTTTCCCTTGACAGTTTCATTGAGTACAGACTTTACATCATATAGGATGACCCTAAACCTTGATCCACCTGATGTTGCCCGATCGCCCTACTTAAGGTCAGACATTCTTGGCAATAACAGCCCTAAAATGAAGTTATGCATTGCACGAAGTGATACACATCAACATGTTCCATCACCAGTCAAGTTAACCTTGATTTCCTGATCACATTGGCATCTGCCAGATTTTCTACATTAAAGTCACCATTAACCCTTTTGTAATTGGTTAGTATTTTGTAGAATTTTCCAAGAGTACTTGAATACGTTCCTCATTTAACCTCCACCCAGCAGCTTTGGCATCCATTGACAACTCCCATCGGAATCAAACACTCCCAGGATAGTTGCCGGGTGGTGATTTTCTATTTCCTTCATTCCTTCTACATTTATCAGTTGGGCACTCCACTAAAAGGAGGAGCTTTTCCTTCATTTATTTATTCATTTATTGATAACATAAGGATTCATTAATTCCTTTTTATTTATAGGGGGATAATCCATTATTATCATTATTTATTTTGACATTAAAACTGTCTATTTGGTCCGCCCCCTTCCAGTTGCTTCCTGTGTGGTTTTGTTTGTTTGTTTGTTTGTTTTTGGTTTTTTTTGATACATCCCATCTTTCACTTCCTTACTTTCGGGCATGGACAGTATCCCAGGGTCGTTTTGTACTTTCCCTGACCCGGCCCTGGAATCAGTCTTTTCTCCAGAAAGCTCTGGTTCCTCTTAGCAGAGGATAGGTACTTAAAAAGCAACCTCTGGGCACTTGATGTGCTCCATGCTATAGGGGTGTCATCACTTCTAGGGCCCCTCAGCAAAAAAAAGTTAGGAAAATATCTATATATAATGTTAGAAGCAAGTTAATTTTAGTATGTTAGAGCTTTGGTTGGAAGGCATTAAATAACAATACTGCATGATAGTCCAACCAGTGAGAAAAATTAACTTTTATTTTCTTTGTTCCTCCTCACCCAGGTATGTGCAATCCTCGAAACTACAGTGACACACCTCCAACCTCAAAAAGCACGGTAGAAGAGCTTCACGAGCCAATCCCTTCTCTCTTCAGGGCACTCACAGAAGGAGACACTCAGTTGAACTGGAACATTGTTTCCTTCCCTGTTGCAGAAGAACTCTCACATCATGAGAATCTGGTTTCATTTTTAGAAACTGTGAACCAGCCGCACCATCAAAATGTGTCTGTTCCTAGCAATAATGTTCATGCACCTTATTCCAGTGACAAAGGTAACTACCCACAGTTGACTTCCTATCTTGATCTTCCCAATAGTTGATCTTCCCACACTTTCTGTGTGGTCTGTGAAACCTCTATTACCTTTTAGAGCAGTTTTTGGCTTAGAATTTGTCTAGTCTTAAATGAATTATGGACTTTAATAACCCTAGTCCTTAAGTAGATAAGGAGGCATGTCCAGCATATTGTCACTATGCCTTCGTAGTCTCAGCGATACAGATTGTGTTGGAAGATAGATAACCTGGTTCTAATTTTGATGTTTATTTGTGTTAAACTTTATTTGTTCTTTCCATAAGATAGCAACCGTGCTGCTTGCTTAATGTAGTATTGCTCACTGTCAGATAACGTTCAGAGTGTCCCAGGAGGTCACGTTTTTGTAATAGCGTTGGTACTGCAAATGATGCCAAGGTCATCAGCTGAATTTCTTTATGGGCAAGTTGGTATTACGGACACCTAATTTCCAGGTTAAACTAACTCCACTTGTCTTGGTCAGAAGGGGAACTAAATGGAAGAATGGCTTATATAACTTTGAGAAGCATATTAAAGAACACTTATTAGGATAAGTCATTCCTTAATTTTGGAATGTACAGGGCATGTAACTTTTATAAAGTCTTATGTATATTTAAATAACAGGTTCTGCACAATTTTACTGTGGAAAAATAAGGTAATTATGAAAATTGCAGTTATTTCTTAAAATATGAGATGAATTACACATAAATAATTAATTTGTCCTTTTTTTAAAGATTTTATTTACTTATTTGAGAGAGAGCAAGTGAGAGAGAGAACATGAGCAGGAGCAAAGGGAGAGAGAGAAGCAGACTCCCCACTGAGCAGGGAGCCCAATGTGGGGCTTGATCCTAGAACCCTGGGATCATGACCTGAGCCAAAGGCAGACACTTAACTGACTGAGCCACCCAGGCGCCCCTATTGTTTTTTAATTTGGCTTTTTGTTGTGCCCCTTATAACCATCCTGCCTATGTGAAAAATAGTGTGAACTTTAGACATCAGTAATAAAAGCAAAATAGCATTTGTTAATGATATTCAGATTGAGAATTCCTATTGTTTTTTGGTTGAATTACCTTAAAAGACAAATTCTAGATTTTGGAAATATCAGAAATACATGTGTATGCCTTATTCAGATATTGTGCTACCATTTCCCCCATTAAAATGTAATCTACATAATAGATATTAAATAATAATTCATAAATTTTGTTCAAATATTTAGTTTAATGAAGTAATTACCAGGCAGTCAAGTTTCCTGGAAATACCAATTCTGTTTCAGGCCAGAGTTAAAGTTTTTCCTCTTTGACACCTTCTCTAGGTACCCCTTGCTCCCAGGTGGAGTAAACTACCTCCTATTCCTATAACTACCTTCTTCCCATATTTGCTTTTCAATTTGTTACCTGTTTTTAACTTCTAGGTCTTCCATTTTCTACTTAGTTCCTTGGATTCTCTGATTACTCTTTGAGTCCTAATTATTCCATAGTAGGTGTTAAGTTAAATACTTGTTGAATAAATAAATAATAGAAAGTTGGTAAATACTAATCACCTGAGATTCAAAGCTCCCCTGTCCTGCTCACTGCCAGTCCCTCATTGGCTCTACTGGCCTCCCTGTTTTCCCTTTTGTCCTGAATCTCAGTAGCAGTTTTGCTGTCTCCTGATGCTAACCATTCACTGCAGTGAGCTTGCCTCCACTCCATTCCCCATGCGCACTACACTCCTCTTCTTGTGACTTTCCTTATTTTGTTACTTGGTGACTTTGCTTTTAATTCTTCTTCCTAGTACAAGTGCAGTTTTTTCCGTTAAGCCTTTCCTCACTATGCAGACCCCTGGTGATTGAACAGTTCTAATGGCTCTGTAAAATAACAGACTTTAATTATATACTCTCTATTAATGGTTTTTATTGTCTTTTATTTATTGTCCTCTCAAGGTCATCATACGGCATTAACTACTGGGAGAACTAAAAATTGAAAGAATCAAAAATAGTTGTGTTGAAAAGCAAGACTAGAAATTGCTACTGATAATAAGAGTATTTTTTTTAAAGATTTTATTTATTTATTTGAGAGAGAGAAAGAGAGAGACAGCATGATAGGAGAGAAGATCAGAGAGAGAAGCAGACTCCCCGTAGAGCTGGGAGCCCGATGTGGAACTCGATCCTGGGACTCTGGGATCATGACCTAAGCCAAAGGTCATGACTTAACCAACTAAGACACCCAGGTGCCCAATAAGAGTATTTTTTAATAGCTAATGTTAAATTGTGCCAAGTGTTGCTAACTACTTTGCATCATTTGAATTAAGTTTGCTTTATCTTATTGTAAATCCTCAGTATAACTTTAAAACAGTATTTTCTTTTCTTTCTTTCTTTTTTTTAGACTGAGGGAGCAAGGCAGAAGTGAGGAGAGAGAGGTGTTTTTTTTTTTTTGAGAGAGAGAGAGAGATTCTTAAGCAGGATCCATGTCCAGCACAGAAAGACTGTGGTTCTCGATCTCACGAGCTGAAGTCAAGAGTTCGATGCTCAACCAATTGAGCCACCCAGGTGCCCCTAGAACAGCATTTTTCAAACTTCTTTTAGCTGGAGAATTCTCTCCTCTAAGGAAATCTTATCAGAAATGCCCAATTTCAAAACCACAGCTCTGAAGCTTAGCAAATGTTAAGCCCAATAATCTTAACTTTGAGATCAAAGCCTAGAATGTAAGGAAGCCCCTGTACCTTCTTCAGCTGGAGTGGGGGACTCTGACCTCCTTCGCAGTTTAATTAACAAATGTGATCTTTTTTCCTACACTTCATCCATAGTCCTAAGCAGAGTAGCAATAGGGGAACTAAGAATAACTATTGATATCAGCCAGATATTAAAGCATTTCCTGCTTTTCCTCTTTCTTGCTCTGAGCTCTTAATCTTTTATTTTTCAGAACACATGTGTACTGTGGTTTATTTTGATGACTGCATGTCCATACATCAGTGTAAAATATCCTGTGAGTCCATGGGAGCATCCAAATATCGCTGGTTCCATAACGCCTGCTGTGAGTGCATTGGTCCCGAGTGCATCGACTATGGTAGTAAAACAGTCAAGTGTATGAACTGCATGTTTTAAAGAAGGAGAAGAATGCAAACCAAAGCATTTTAGTCAACAAGAAAGATATAAAAAAACTATTTGGTGAGGTCTACTGGTTGTACCAGAATGCCAGCAGGTTAAGAAGATACAAAGAATTTGGACTGAGTTAAAGTATGACAAATGCATTCATGTATTAAGTTACAAGTATAACTGCTCTGCGTGATTTTATAGCCCACTGGCAATAAGCCCCTTCCTCTCTATACATTCACAGCTTCGGTCGTATGAGAAGCAAGTACACAGAGAATTCCTTGAAAGGTCTGAGGTCTCTGACATAAAGCCTGATGTTATTTTTTCTAGCATTCCAAAAGCCTTTGGTTTTCAAAGTGTTAGAGTATGTTAACTTAAGTTAGGCTTTCTTCATTTACTACTCGTGAGGCACTGAGTTTTTCCAGTTGTACGCTACACTTCATTCACTGTGCCTTGTCTCGTGTATCTCTTCTGTAAATAGGGTAGACATTCAAATATACGTTTGAATGTCTCAATTCACCTCCATGTCTCAGTTCACCCTGAGAACTCTCATAAAAATCACGGTTGAAAGCTTAATTTCAAACCTTGTAATGTTGGTTTTAGAAAGTAAATGCTTACTACATTTTACAGCTTAAAACTTTTACGTGGTAGAATTGATCCTGTAACACACATGCTGACAGAACTTTGGGGAAAGTTTCTCCCTCTCCTACACCCCCCTGTCCGAAGTACTGATGCAGGTAGTGATGAAGAATTTTGAACAAAACTTTCAAGGCACGCCTATATTACTGCATTAAATATTCTGCTAGGTAAATAATGAGGCAGTTAAAGTATTTCTCTGACTTAAGGTTCCAGCTTAAAGAGCACTAGGAATGGGAAATGCCTGCCAAATCAGACTCTACGTAGAGCTCCAGGGAAGCAGCTTGTCCGTCCGTCGTACAGAGATGGAAGGCTAAAAGGAGAAGCTGTGCTGCTGGCCAGAGAGGATGAGCCCACTCAGCCTTAGCCTGGGCGGGGCCATGTTCCCCAACGATGCATGATAGGAGGGGATGAAGAAGACCCGGATGGGTGTGAGCAGGGAAGGTTGAAAATACTGACCGTTCTTCTGGGAAACAAACCTTAAACTATTTACATTAGTCATTTTGTTATATTGTAATCTTTCCTTTAGGTTTCTGTCTGGATTGAATGTTCTTATTAAACAAGTATAATCATACAAGGGGAGGTTAAGATTATGAAATGAAAAAGAGATCTGTTCAAGACGATGTTAACTTCCACTACGCTATAGATTATTTTGTTTTACATGTTTCAATAATGATAAGCTTAAATACTGTGTACCCTTCAACGTAATTAAATCCCAGTCTTCAAGCATGAATCTAAAACATAAATATTTATATTACAGAGACTCTTAACTTTACAAAATTATTAATTTCTTCAGTACATTATGAATTACAAGTAACTTGTAGAAATATCTTTATATGTCTATGAATATTTTAGTACATAAAAATATATAATGCTCTTAGACACTTTGTATTCATTATATGAACAGTAGTTAGTTACAAGATCATATGTAATATCATGATTAACTATCATAAAATCTAAAGCCTTAATAACTTTTCTGTTTTTTCAGACAACTCTAATGAATACTCAAGGTACGTTAGCCTTTTCAAAAACTTTTGGCCTTAAAAAAAAAAAAAAAGCTAAAATTTAGCTCTTGTATATTTTTTTAATAGGAAAACATTGGGATATCTTTTTCTTTCTTTTACCTATAATGCCTCTGTTTAAACATGCCTTGAAAACATTTTAGCTCCCCTTTGTCATTAATGCCTATAAAGCTAAAGGTTTTCTTAAAACCTTTAAACTTAAAAAAAGAGAAAGTTTTAAAAGAATCTGCATCCAGCTTCTTTATTTCTACTTTGCTATTCATCAAAGTAATTTCACACCTATGAATAAATTGTTTTGTGTTTATTGATGTCATGCTTAATGTTGCCTTAAATATATCAACAAAAATTTTTAACTGTATTTATCACCTTGATTAGGCTTTCATTTTTAAATTTTTAAGTGTAATATCTCTTCTGCCCCTATACTGGGAGGGTAATCTCTTGAACCATGTTGTATTTGACCTTATATCTTTTTCTCCCGATGGAAATTACCCCTAAATGTAATGGTAAATTTTATATTCAGTTTTGGTTAGTTTTATGGTTTATGATGGGGTTGAAAGATAGAGTTCACCTAAAAGATTCCATTTCCAGTTTATAATGTATTTCAAATTCTGAATAAACAATGTTTTCCAAATTAAAAATATAACATTTGAGAAATCAGTAGCCCCACTAAAATTTAGACCTTTTATTACCATTCTATATACAATTCATTTCTATATTGAAGCTCTGGTAAAAATTCTTTTTTTTTAATTCAAAAATTAGGTTGTTAACTTTTTTATAACTAGATTAAAAAAACCTAAATTAGTAGGTATTGTAAAAGCCATATATAAAAGGTTCTTTCCTAATTAGTTTTTTGTCTCTCTCTACCCCCTTAACATCTAATTATTACAGAAATTATACTCAAAATAGTGGCACCAAATCAAATGATAATTCAAATAAAGTATTTGTTAACATAGAATGCTATAAAGAGAGGCTTTCATTTAGAAAAACTATTTTTAAAAATTCAGAAAATTAAATTGGTAAGATATTAGAATATTTGAACAATTATTTATAAAGCAGAATAGCATCAAAATAGAGAAAAGAAATTAAGACTTCTGAAAAACGAGATAAATATAAATAAGCCACATATTTAAAGTTTTTGTGAAAGCTTCTTTGAAAATTTTAAAAATCTATTCTGCATTCCCCAGGGTCTTTGTTAATTGTGTTTCACATGATCTACAGCATACAGAATTATGTATTTTTCTTTGGTTGTCCCTATTAGCAAAAGAGTATTTTAATAAAAACTTGAAATGAGTGTGTCATGCTTTTTGTTAACTTCAGCATAGAAACACTAGAATAAGTTTGACATTTCTATCTAGTGAAGTTATAGTTTAAAGAAAGCATGTCCCCTTCTCTCTGGATGTCCCTGCTGATTGTGTTGAAACAAAGGGTCTTTAACAGCTTGCTCTCTGCTTTTTCATGTGCTTTATTCCAATAAGGGGGAAACTTTGAAATGATACACTTAACATTCTCCTTGTTCTGCGAGCCTCAGGAGAACTCTCTGATGGTTGGAAGGTCAAGGTAGGAAAATCACTCCTTGCTCTCCCATGGTGATTCTCACAGGGTTATGTTATTAGAATTGAGAGCCGTAGGCTATCCCCTGAAGGTTGAATCAGTGTTATTTCACAGAATCTGCATTCTGAAAGCATAACGGACAGAGAGATCTAGAAAGGGAAGAATTCAAGAGGACAGGTTGCCAGCCTGAGTGACTTAACAGAATGAGAGATCTAAGGAATTTGGGGGGTGGAATTCATTTCAAGAAAGACTGCCCTGCTCAGCAGAGAGCCTGCTTCTCCCTCTCGCTCTGCCTGCCGCTCTGCCTACTTGTGATCCTAACCTTTCTCTCTGTCAAATAAATAAATAAAATCTTACCCAAAAGCGGGAGGACTATACATTTGACGAGGAAAGTTGTTCTTTTGCTGCAGGTGTCCAGTGGCCATGAGCCACGGGGTACTGAGAGGCCAAGGGTCAACGTGGAAACGCCGAGTTGGGAGGGAGCATCCCAGGAAGGGAGATCGGCAGGAGGGCAGGCTGTGGTGTGGCTGGGCCCACCCAGCGCCCACACCCGGCGGGTTTGAGTTCCTTAAGCTAGCAGCTAACTGCGTTAGCTTATGCAGGTTATACAGGTTTTGAGTTATGATTCTTAGGCCTCTTATATTTTTCCTAACCAATTAAAAACATTCATTTTACATCTTTTTATTTTGAAATCCATGCTAGAAGGATGGAGTCAGCAACATCTCCAAGGTCCAGCTTTTGAGGTGAGAATTCTCAGTGCAAGAGCAAAGAGAAAAGAGTTCTGCCCTCCCAGAGTGGTGCTGTGACCCAGAAAGGAGCCTGGGAAAGTGCAGAACCCTCATCCGTCACAGTTGAGGATGTCAGAAACGTCCTCATTTGATTGAAGTTAGCCACTGAATTTAGACACAGTTACCACTGAAATTCCTTTGCGGCAAAAATGATTGCACTGTCAGCCTTCCTGACGCACATCGTGCTGCAGCCAGAGTGGTCATTCTAGAAGACATGTGCAGGTAATGACCGCCCCAACCCCAGTTCCAGTTCCAAGCAAATTGCAAGGCCTTTGTGTTCCTTTGCCTCAGAGGGCTCAGGTTACCTAGTAGGAAGTAGAAGCAAAGCAGACAACCTGCCTTTTGTTTTCCAGCGGTTCACCTGCTTCAGGGGATTCTCTGGGAAAGGAGGGCAGTGCTGAATTGAGAGCCTTTGCCAGAAGAGAAGAGGCCTAGCTCTCCCAGACCTAGGGACTGTGCTCCAGGCCTCAATGTGCCCTCAAGTGCCTGGCTCCAAAGTCTGAAGTTGCCTTTTTCCAGAGGTTTCAACTTACGGCTATTAGCAGCCCAGCCCCCATGGTCTAGGGCCTGCAGACTTGCTGAGGATTCTGTGAGATCCGGGGTAGGTAACAAAGCCTTGCTCTTGGCAGATAGGATAGGGCTCTGCCTCGGATTTTACTTGACTTAAAGAAAATTATGAGGTGCGCCTGAGTGGCTTAGGCAGTTAAGTATCTCGACTCTTGATTTCAGCTCACATCACGATCTCAGGGTCGTGAGATCAAGCCCCACATCCAGCTCCACACTTAGCTGAGATTACTTAATTACTTAAGATTAATTACTTAAGATTCTCTCCCTCTCTGCCCCTGCCCCCACTAGTGCTCACGCTCTGTCTCTCTCCCCCCTCAAAAATAAATAAATGAATATCTTGTTTTAAAAAAAAGTTAATAAAAGAGCTAAGATTTGTTGCAGAATGATGTTTCCTTCTCTCAGCCTCATTCCCTGGCAGGCTTACCGTCCTCTCTGTCCTCTCCGCCTGTCTCACCACCTTCTCGCTCCTCCTGCTCCCCTCGCTGCAGGCTTTGCCATCCCTCATTGCACCAACTCTATTCCACCCTTGGGGTCTGCATGAATTGTTTCCTCTGCTGCCCTCGGCTATTGATCCAGATTTCGCTTGCTTATTCTTATTCAGGGCTCCGCTCAGATATCTCTATCACCATTTCTCTTTCTTTCTTTCTTTCTTTCTTTCTTTCTTTCTTTCTTTCTTTCTTTCTTTCTTTCTTTCTTTCTTTCTTTCTCTTGATTTTATTTATTTATTTGACAGAGAGAGAGGCAGCAGGAGAAGGAACACAAGCAGGACGTGGAAGACAGAGAAGCAGGCTTCCCGCTGAGCAGGGAGCCTGATGTGGGGCTCAATCGCAGGATCCTGGGATCATGACCTGAGCTGGAAGGAGGACGCTTAATGACAGCCACCCAAGTGCCCCTCTTTCACCATTTCCTAAGTAGTAGCCCCTCCCCAGTCACCGCAATCCTATTACCACTTTACCCTTTAGTATCAGGTAACTCTCTGAAAGTATCGGTTACTTATCATTCGTTCTTTTCTACTAGCATGTGAAACCCATGAGGGTAGGGAACTTGTTTCTTTTTTTATCACTGCCTTAAACATAGTTCTCCAGCATGCTAGAGTGTGGGACACGTGGCAGGCACAAATATTTTCTATATGAATGAAGGATAGCAGATCCCATCATACTTCCTCTTAAAATGGTGGCTCCTCATTGAACTTAAAGGCCCAAGTCCTCAACAGGCCTCTCAGGAATCCACAGTGTCCTCAGCCAGGCCCACCTCAGACCTCTTCATTTTGATGTGGGTCAGTTGAGCTCAACAGTCAAGAAAGAATTCTTGAGACCTTTATGGTGCAACTTAGTTTATCTAAGTAGCACAGGGATAGGACCCATGGGCAGAAGGAGCTATGCTTTTGGCTGAGTGGAGCTGGTGCTTATATACTTAGTATCAAAGGGAAGGGAGTATACAGGGACTGTCAGATTACAAAAGTTTCTTTTAATTTCTACTTGTAAAACTACTTTGGCAAGATTTCTCTGGTGCTTATTATCCAGTTTGATATTAACTCTAGGTGAAATAGGGGCGCCTGGGTGGCTTAGTTGGTTAAGCAGCTGTCTTCGGCTCGTGTCATGATCCCAGGGTCCTGGGATCAAACCCCACATTGGGCTCACTGCTCAGTGGGGAGCCTGCTTCTCCCTCTCCCTCTGCCTGCTGCTCTGCCTACTTGTACTCTCTTTTTTTGTGTCAAATAAATAAAACCTTTAAAAAAAAAGACCTATAGGTGAAATACACCTTTACCCTTAAAGAGTGTAGCAATGGGCACGTATTTCATGCTTATCAAAACTATGTGCCTTTAGGTCACCCTCTGGACTAAGGGTAAACATTTTCCTGCTTCTGCCCCTCATCAATTTCCCTGCTGACCAACATTTGGTCCTTAAATCTTTAAGGTTGCTGAAGGGCAAAGGGCTCATCCTCTGTAACTTCAAGCTGATAGGGGGTTATGGAGATCTCCCTACCTGTGGACCAAAATTGGTCACTATCTGTTCCTATGAATAATAATCACAGAAGACCACTGCTGCAGAGTCCAGAGTGGACATGGAGGAAGGATTGTTTCCTGTAGTAAGGATCATCAGTTGATTGGGCAAAGGAGTCAGGAACATGTTTACATGTTTACATGTACCTCGACAATAGCAGAGAACAAAGCAAAAGAGACAACACATTAGGATTAATATGATAAAAATAAGTGCGATAAGAAGACCCTTTAATGTCCCCCTCCCAACCACTCATTAAGTGACAACGTAGAGTCTATAAGAGTGCCCATCTGGTTAGTAATATCTGTAAGCAACTCTGTTACATTTTTGTCATGACCTGGAATGGAGACACAACATTCCATTTTAATAATGACACATGTTCTTCCTTATGCTGCTGTTAAGACATCTAATTCCATTCTGTTTTGTAGAACTGCTTTAAGCATTTGAGTTACGTTAGCATTTAATAAATAACGTAATGCTGGGATGCCTGGATGGTTCAGTTGGTTAAGCATTTGATTTCAGGTCATGGGCTCTGCACTGGGTATGGAGCCTGCTTAAGATTCTCCCTCTCCCTCTGCCCCTTCCCACCCACGCCTGCTCTCTCACACTTGCTCTCTCTCTCTCAAAATAATAATAATAATAATAATAATAATAATAATAATAATGTAACTCTGTTCTGGAAGTCATTTGGCCTTAATTGTGTAGTGTGTGGTGTTACCCATCATATAGACTGTTTTCTTTAGCAAGCAATCAGGTAATTAAGAGGCACTTTTATGGAAACAAAAGAAAAATATAAATCAATAGAGCAAATTACAAACCCAGTGTCCAAGTCTCAAGCGCTGTTGGCAAGTTTTTTTAGATGTCAGGCTTGAAAGCATCCTCAGCTGGAGTGGGAATAGGCAGCGGGAATCAGGTGAATTTTTCTGGTTTGTAATTCACCTGTCTCTGGTGATCCTTTTGAATGACCTGTACTTCAGCAGGCACGGAGACTGTCTATACAAGAGTTTTGTGGCAGTTTCTCTGAAGCTGACCTCAAGCTGTCCAGCATCATTTTTCAGGGTTTTAAGAAAAAGGACAGTTTTAGTTTTTAATGACTTTCAGTCAAGAGAATGGAAGAAAATTGGAAACCTTAGCTAGAAAACCATAGCCAGATATTGGAGGAAACCAGAATAACTCAGAATCTAGTTTAGCTTATAATAAGTAGTATTAAAATTGAATATCTACAAAGACATATCGAAACATATTTTCTCTCTATAAATACCGTCATTTTTATCAAATAGCCAAATCAAGACTAATTTGTAAAACAAGTTCTGTTTTAACAACAAAGATGGCCTAATTACTTACATAACCTCAGTAACAATTGTGATTGATCATATAATCTTTTAAAATCTGCTTTCCTAGAACTTTTTTGTTATTATTACATATAATGTATTTGTTTCAGGGGTACAGGTTTGTGATTCATCAGTCTTACACAACACGCAGCGCTCACCACAACACTTACCCTCCCCAGTGTCCATCACTCGGCCACCCGATTCCCCCAGCCCTTCCCCTCCAGCAACCCTCAGCTCATTTCCTAAGACTTAGGAGTCTCCTATGGTTTGTCTCCATCTCTGGTTTCATCTTGTTTCATTTTTTTCCTCTCTTGCCCTATGATCCTCTGGCTTGTTTCTTCAATTATGCATACAGTGAGATCATATGATAATTGTCTTTCTCTGATTCACTTATTTCACGCAACATAATACCCTATAGTTCCGTCCACGTAGTTGCAAATGGCAAGATTTCCTTTTTTTTGTTTGTTTTGATGGCTGTGTAAAATTCCATCGTGTGTGTGTGTACACACACACCACATCTTCCTTATCCATTCGTCCGTCGATGGACATCTGGGCTCTTTTCATAGTTTGGCTATTGTGGACATTGTTGCTTGAAACATTGGGGTGCAGGTGTCCCTTCGGATCACTACATTTGTATTGTTGGGGTAAATACTCAGTAGTACAATTGGTGGGTCATAGGGTACCTCTATTTTCAACTTTTTGAGGAACCTGAATACTGTTTTCTAGAGTGGCAACAACAGCTTGCGTTTCCACCAATAGTGTAAGAGGGTTCCCCTTTCTCTGTGTCCTCGCCAACATCTGTTGTTTCCTGACTTGTTAATTTTAGCCATTTTGACTGGTGTGAGGTGGTATCTCATTGTAGTTTTGATTTGTATTTCCCTGATGCTGAGTGATGTTGAGCACTTTTTCATGTGTCTGTTGGCCATTTGGATGTCTTCTTTGCAGAAATATCTGTTCATGACTTCTGCCCATTTCTTGATTGGATTATTTGTTCCTTGGGTGTTGTCAATAAGTTCTTTATAGATTTTGGATAGTAGCCTTTTATCTGAGATGTCATTTGCAAATATCGTCTCCCATTCTGTTGGTTGTCTTTTGTTTTTGTTGACTGTTTCCCTTGCTGTGCAATAGCTTTTTATCTTGATAAATTTCAATACTTCATTATTGCTCTTGTTTCCCATACCTTTGGAGATGTATCTAGCAAGAAGTTGCTGCGGTTGAGATTGAAGTGGTTGCTGCCTATGTTCTCCTCAAGGATTTTGATGGATTCCTGTCTCACATTAAGGTCTTTCATCCATTTTGAATCTATTTTTGTGTGTGGTGTAAGGAAGTGGTCCAGTTTCATTCTTCTGCATGTGGCTGTCCAATTTTCCTGACACCATTTGTTGAAGAGACTGTCTTTTTACCATTGCATATTCTTTCCTGCTTTGTCAAAGATTAGTTGACCATAGAGTTGAGGA
>CM052808.1:27867573-27886665 GCA_028533885.1 Nasua narica | reverse complement strand
CCTCCTTGGTTAGATTTATTCTTAGGTATCCTAGAGATTTGGATGCATTGTAAATGGGATCAACTCCTTAATTTCTCTTTCTTCTGTCTCATTGTAGATATATAGAGATGCACCTGATTTCTGTGCATTGATTTTATCACCTGCCACTTTACTGAATTCCTGTATCAGTTCTAGCCATTTTGGGGTGGAGTCTTTTGGGTTTTCCCCATAAAGTATCATACCATCTGCAAAGAGTGAGAATTTGACTTCGTCTTTGCTGATTCCAATGCCTTATTTCTTTTTGTTGTCTGATTGCTGAGACTAGGACTTCTAGTACTATGTTGAACAGCAATGGTGATAGTGGACATCCCTGCCATATTCCTGACATTAGGGGGAAAGCTCTCAGTTATTTCCCATTGAGAATAATATTTGCTGTGGGTTTTTCATAGATGGCTTTTATGATATTGAGGTATTGTGCCCTCTATCCCTACACTGTGAAGAGTTTTAATCAAGAAAGGATCACATGGTTCTTGTCCTTTCTTTGATTAATGTAGTGAATCACATTGATTGATTTGGGGATGTTGAACCAACCTTCCAGTCCAGGAATAAATCCCACTTGGTTGTGATGAACAATCCTTTTAATGTACTGTTGGATCCTATTGGCTAGTATTGTGGTGGGAATTTTTGCATCCATGTTCAGCAGGGATATTGGTCTGTAAGTCTCCTTTATGGTGGGGTCTTTATCTGGTTTTGGGATCAAGGTAATTCTAGCCTCAGGAAAAGAGTTTGGAAGTTTTCCTTCCCTTTCTAATTTCTGGAATAGTTTCAGAAGAATAGGTATTAATTCTTTAAATGTTTGGTAGAATTCCCCTGGGAAGCCATCTGGCCCTGGGCTCTTGTTTTTTGGGGAGATTTTTGAATACTGCTACAATTTCCTTGCTGGCTGTGGGTCTGTTCAGGTTTTCTATTTCTTCCTGGTTCAATTTTGGTAGTTTATATGTCTCTAGGGATGCATCCATTTCTTCCATACTGTCTAATTGGTTGGCATATAGTTGCTCATAATATGTTCCTATAATTATTTGTATTTCTTTGGTGTTGGTTGTGATCTTTCCTCTTTCATTCATGATTTTATTTATTTGGGTCCTTTCTCTTTTCTTTGTGGTAAGTCTGGCCAGGGGTTTATCCAACTTATAAATTCTTTAAATGTTTGGTAGAATTCCCCTGGGAAGCCATCTGGCCCTGGGCTCTTGTTTTTTGGGGAGATTTTTGAATACTGCTACAATTTCCTTGCTGGCTGTGGGTCTGTTCAGGTTTTCTATTTCTTCCTGGTTCAATTTTGGTAGTTTATATGTCTCTAGGAATGCATCCATTTCTTCCATACTGTCTAATTGGTTGGCATATAGTTGCTCATAATATGTTCCTATAATTATTTGTATTTCTTTGGTGTTGGTTGTGATCTTTCCTCTTTCATTCATGATTTTATTTATTTGGGTCCTTTCTCTTTTCTTTGTGGTAAGTCTGGCCAGGGGTTTATCCAACTTATAAATTCTTTCGAAGAACCAGCTCCTAGTTTCAGTGATCTCTTCTACTATTCTTTTGGTTACTATTTCATTGGTTTCACTCTAATCTTTATTATTTCTCTTCTCCTGCTAGGTTTAGGCTTTATTTGCTGTTCTTTCTCCAGCTCCTTTAGGTGCAGGGTTAGGTTGTGTATTTGAGAACTTTCTTGTTTCTTGAATCTTGAGAAAGGCTTGTATTGCTATATACTTCCCTCGTAGGACCACCTTTGCTGCATCCCAAACTGTGTCCCAGTTCTGTTCTCATTTTCATTTGTTTCCATGAAGTTTTAAAATTCTTCCTTAAGCTCTTGGTCAACCCATTCATTCTTTAGTAGGATGCTCTTTAGCCTCCCTGTATTTGAGTTCTTTCCAACTTTCCTCTTGTGACTAATTTCGGGTTTCAAAGCATTGAGGTCTGGAATATGCAGGAAATGATCCCAATCTTTTGGTATCGGTTGAGACATGATTTGTGACCCAGGACATAATGTATTCTGGAGAATGCTCCATGTGCACTCAAGAAGAATATGTGTTCTGTTGCTTTGGGATGGAATGTTCTGAAAAATCTGTGCAGTCCTTCTGGTCTAGTGTGTCATTCAAAGCCCTTATTTCCTTTTTGATCTTTTGATCTTTTGCTTAGATGATCTGTCCATTGCAGTGAGTAGGGTGTTAATGTTCCCTGCTATATAGAAAAACCATGAATTCTATGTGCTGTATTCCCATAACACTGGTGTTTGCAGTTCTCGTTGATCAGTAATCTTGGTCTTGGCTGGATGTTCTTGCTGATCTTCTAGGGAGCAGTCTGTTGCAGGATCTTCAAATGTCTTTGCCTGAGGCAGAATTGCCCTGCCCTTCCCAGGCCAGGCTAAGGAATCTGCTTAGGTTCGCACTCGGGGGCTTTTGTCCCTGAACACTTTCTGTACAGCTTTGGAGGATGAAGATGAAAATGGCGGCCTCCCAATCTCCAGCCCTGGAGGAGCTGAGAGCTGGAGGTCCCACTCCTCAGTGTGCCCTCAGGGAAAAGCAGTCAATCCCTCCTGTCTCCCTGGTCTCTGGCCACACTCTGTGCACACCCAGCCTGTGACTGAGCATTTCTTTCTCAGCATATGACCCTGTTTAAAGTCTCCACACCCAGCAGATTCCTGTGACATGTTCCCAGGCTACTATTCCTGAGGGAGGTAGGGGAGTCTCCCCGGTTCTGCCGCTTGTTGGGCCCCTGCTTTAAGAGAAATGGCCTGACTGTGCCTTGGATCATGGTTTATGGCAACCCTGAGATGAAAGCCCATTCCTGGGCTCCATCTTTGCAGTGGCTTCCCTGCTCCAATACCTGGGAGCTCTGCCACACTTAGGCACCCCAGGTCTTCCTGTGACCTGTGAGGGTCCTGAGACCACACTGTCTCAGCGAGGGTTCCACCTCCTGCTTAGCCACCAGAAGGACATTCCTCAGTGGAGCAGACTTCTAGAAGTTCCAATTTTGTGCTCTGCTGCTCTATCACTTGCCAGTAGCTGGCTGACAGAGGCCCCTGCCCCAACCCCTGTGGTCTATCTTCCCATATATCGCCTCAGATTCACTTCTCCACACATCTTACCTTCCAGAAAGTGGTTGCTTTTCTGTTCATAGAGTTGCTGCTGTTCTTTTCTTTGATCTCCTGTTGAGTTTATAGGTGTTCAGAACCATTTAATAGCTATCTAAGTGAATTCCTGGGACCAGAAGAAATTAAGGTGGTCTACTCCTCTGCCATCTTGGACTCTCCCCTGTTTTGGGTTTTTTTTCCTAGAACTTTTTATAAGGAATCCCTAGGTTGAGCTTTTAAGAGCCTCTTAAGCCCAGAGCCAAACCAAATACTTGCCATCAGACTTTGCCTGAAATACCTATATATTGGGATGAATTTCTCTCTTCTCAAGGTCTTCAACATATCCTGAAGTTCCTGTACCTGCCAGGAAGTGACCTTCTTTATTCACCAGGTAAGGCTTCTAAGAACTCTGTAAGCGAGTACTCAGGATATTTCCAAAGTGCTTTATTGGCTCTATAAAGTCATTGTGAGTTCCTTAAAGCTGTCTGGTCCTATGAGCCTGTGCATGTCTCTCTCAAATATGACATGCTATTGAAAGCTTTGGTAATATAACCAGTGTTTCCAATTGTGTCCTGTTACAAGGAGAACAGAGTTTCACTGAACTTATACAAATAATTATATTGCTGTGGAAGAAAGAATACTCACTGAGCATTTCTGAATTTCAGAGTCCAGGTAAGGAGAAAAGTTAAATGTTTCAATTTGTTCCCAAAGGAGTATGTTATCATAGTTTTATAAGTTTTAGATATCTTAAGAGAAAAAACTTCCTTAAATCTAGAAAAGCAAATATTAGAGAACAAGCAATATTCCAAACAAGAGTCATACAACAACAATAATCATCTTCCTCAACTTGTTCAGTCCCATGTTACTAAGTCTTCTTATGTGTTTTTTTTTAAAGATTTATTTATTTATTTATTTATTTATCTATTAGGGAAGAGAGAGAGAGTGAGAGAGAGCATGAGAAGGGAGAAGGTCAGAGCGAGAAGCGGACTCCCCATGGAGCTAGGAGCCCGATGTGGGACTCGATCCCGGGACTCCAGGATCATGACCTGAGCTGAAGGCAGTCGCTCAACCAACTGCGCCACCCAAGGGCCCCAGTCTTCTTATGTTTTGATGCAGCTTTCCCATTAGTTCTGGAAATTCTTATCCACTTTAATTTTATGATCTTAAGGATTTCAGAAACCTGTTTGTTAGGAAGTCCTTTTCATAAATCTCCTTGAAGACAAAACTCATTCTGCAAGAGCATCAGAATGATAAGTATAAATGATAAAAGACTAAAAAATGGACGTGGTTAAAGATCTGATGAGAGTTCATGGTAATGCAGTTAACAAGGAAATCCACTTATTTCTGAGACAGATAGCATTTTAATAATTAGAATATCAAATGATGACCTTATACCAGAAGATATTTAAAACTTTAGAAATTTCATGTATGTTCTAGAACAGTTAGAGCATTTACCCAAACAACATAACCTCAGATTTATCATCATTTGTTTGACAATGCTTCCCAAGTAACCTAAGATACCAAATAAACAAGCCTAATGAGTTGAAAAGACTTCATTTAGAACTAGAATCCTGTGAAGTTTCAAAGCATATGCCTAAAAATAGGATCACAGATTGGTATTAAAAAACTCAATATTTAATTAACCATGCTGGCAATAAGAGATTCTACAGAAGGTTATACAGTTGATCTCAAAACTTAGCTCCTTCAATATTGAGAATTTATAACTTTCTTACATAATCAAAGACCTGATAAAGACAAAATATAGAAGCTTTGGTTTTCTGGGCAGATAAGAACAAGCTTTATTTACAATTTCTTATCAAGAGCCAACCAATAAAAAAAAAAAAAACGTCTTCGTAACAGAAAAGCAGAATTTCACCTCTTATACAGTTTACTGTTAAAATCCATCTATTTCAGTTTTACTCCTGACCACATATAAAATTCTTTCCAAAAATTTCCCTTCACAAACCTTATATGCAACTCTTTTTCAGATTTTCTCCTAAGCCTTTTCTCTCTAAATAGCGAGTCTGATTTTAGGCCACAATTACTTTTCCCCTCCCCTCAACAAAATGTATTATCATTTCTTATACCTCCCTTACACATTTCCTACTTTGCTACATACAGAGTTTCTTTTCCTATCATGTCCATTACATTCAGTCATGTATTTAATTCCACTTAGCAGAATTTTAACTTAAGAAACCTTAGTTTTCAGTGAAAATTAAGTAGTAACTGATTTGGAAATGGTTCGGAGCTTACAGCCAAGAAAGAATTCTTGAGTCGTTTTTGGTGCAAACAGGTGTTTTTTATTATAGCACAAAGACAGGGCCCGTGGGCAGAAAGGGCTACACTGGGATTGTGAGGAGCAACTGATTATAGACTTTGGAGAGTGGGAGGTAAAGACAATGGGAAGTTTCCGAAAAGTTGAGACTTACAGGATCCTGGAAGCCTAGCTGTTGTATGTTAAGGTTGCTTTTCCTTCTAGCAAGGTAGTAACCTTAAGACACTTGGGAGTTCCTGGAGGGATGTCATACTCTGCCAGTCTCAAACATTTGTCAGTGGGCTGCAGGTTAGAAGGAAATCAAATTTTATCTACATTTCCTTTAGCCTTTGTTCTCTGCATCATTCCCTGCTGAACAGTTCTGACCCTTAAATCTTTAAGGCTGTTGAGGGTAGAAGGTCTTATCTTCTGTAACTTCTTCCTGCTGAATAGGGGTGTAGAGATGTCCCTACCTATGGGTGAACATTGGTCAGTTGGGGAAATATATCTAGAGAGAGAGAGAGAAAGAGTTACCAAAGGCAGAGGCAGCCATTCCAAAGTGGACAACAAATATTAACCTCCTTGAGTAAGAAGAACCATCTGTTGGCTTGAAGGTGTGGCAATGAAGGAGTCTCAGCACCAGGCAGGGAGACATTGGAAAAGATAACAAAATAAGGTTGTTATTATTATGAGAAAGAGAAGTCTGAATAAAAGATCTCTGATAGTTGACCAAAATCTTTCTCCAGGCCAGGAGCTTACCCCATCACTAAAGAAGAGAGGTCATCTAAAGTGCCAATTTGGGTATTTGTTAGGGACCTCCTTCTACCAAATTACTTTCTAATACTACAGATGGAGGAAAAATGGATGCCAAACGATCATTCCAATGAAAAACACATCATGTCCATCTTTCTTTTAAATTGGGAACATTAGCTGGAGTACTGATAGTTTAGGGAACACACCCGTGAATCCAGGCAAAACCTAAGGTACAACGACCTATCCATCCTGGAGGAAGCCAGGGCCATAGATTAGTCCCACATAACCAGTGGGTTCCGTTTGGAGCTAGCCATCTGATTCCAGGTCGCCTTCTCCAATCAGTGGCAAACCAGTCAGTAGCCTGGAGTACAATGGTTTGAGAACATACTTCTAACGATAGCCATCCTAAATGGCGTGTGCTATTTGCCCAGGTATCATGCGTATGATTTCTTTGTTCCCAGCACAAAATCGCCTTTTGCATGAGCTGTGCAGTGGTGGGTGTGAGCCATAAATATGCGTCCCAAATTTGATACATGCCATCCTCAGTATAGCGATAAGTAGGGTTTTGTAATTTAGGCACTCGTTGGTGGACATCAATTTGTGGGTTTGTAAAGTCAGTTAATATTTTAATAGTTTGAGGATATGAAAAGGTCCGGTTATGTCCTGCTAAATGGCATGTCCTATTGACTATGGGCCAGGAAAAAACATTCTGATTAGTGATAGATTGATCACGAAACAGGATGTCATTATGTATTATTTCTGAAATGTAATTATGTAGAGAGTGCCAATCAGTGCCTTGTATAGGGGAAACCCACCAGGGTAACCCAGATGTACTCGGCAGAACTCCACAAGCTGTTCGGTTTTGTAGTTTAGCGTAATGTTGTGCCCATTGTAGAAAGGAATTATGAGCTAAGATAGATGAATAGAAAACAAAGAGAAAATATACCACCTTCATTGCGGTTTGAAGAGGAGTTTGAGATCTTCTGCAGGTTCAAAGGAGTAAGAACACATGTAATTTGCTCATGGGTTTCCTGTGAAGGATTTACAGGTTTTATTCTAGATATATGAGCCCAGAAGAGTGTCCCTCTAATTTTACGTCAGTGAGAGTAAATAATATGCCCCGATATGGACCTTTGCACTTTGGATTTAAGTCTCCTGCTGTATTTGACTTCCAATCTTTTAAATAAACCATGTCTCCAGTACTTACATGGGGTGGACTTTTAGTTTTAGTTAAATCAGATTTTGGGAGCATGTGATCAGTATACTTACTAAGTAACTCATGAATTAAACCAGCTCGAGTGAATAATTTAATAAAGCACTACAGTCTTTATCTATTGATAGGTCTACAGTGAGAAAAGGCTTTTCATATACAATTATTGGGGGAATCCATCCCATTTTCCAGTTGTTCACATAATCATATGCCCAAAGGTCTTGTTATCCTCGCAGAATAACAAGCCAGAAGATTATCTATACATGAGATATTTCTCTGAAGTTTATCATCTCAAGTTGTCTAGCATCAGTTTTTAAGGTTTTAGGAAAAAGGGCAGTTTTAGTTTTTAATGACTTTAAGTCAAGACCTTGGAAGAAGATTGGAAACCTTAGTTAGCCATAGTCAGATATTTGAGGAAACCAGAACTCAAGATCTAGCCTAGTTTATAATAAATAGTGTTAAAATTTAATTCTACAAAGATGTGTTTTTGAAACATAATTTCTTAGGGCCCCTGGGTGGCTCAGTCAGTTAAGCATCTGCCTTTGGCTCAGGTCATGATCCCAAGGTACTGGGATCGAGTCCCACATCTTGCTCCCTGCTCAGCAGGGAGCCTGCTTCCTCTCGTTCTGCCTTTCCTCCCTGCTCATGCTCTCTCTCTCTCTCTCAAATAAATAAAAATCTTAAAAAAAAAAGAAACATAATTTCTGTATAATTACCCTCATTTCCAGAGATAGCCAAATCAAAACTAATTCATTTGTAAAACAACTCTAATTCTAACAAACTTGGCCTAATTATTTACATAAGCTCAGCAAGAATAGTGATTGGTAATATAGGTCTTTTAAAATTTGCTTTGCGGGGCACCCAGGTGGCTCAGTGGGTTAAAGCCTCTGCTTTCGGCTCAGGTCATGATTTTAGGGTCCTGGGATTGAGCACTGCATCGGGCTCTCTGCTCAGCGGGGAGCCTGCTTTCCCCCTCTCTCTCTGCCTGCCTCTCTGCCTACTGGTAATCTCTAGCTCTCTCTATCAAATAAATAAATAAAATATTTTTTTAAAATAAAATAAAATTTGCTTTGCTAAAACTTTTTATAAGGAATATTGATTGAACTTTTAGTGGCTTCCTTAGGCCAGAAGCCAAACCAAGTGCTTGCCATCAGACATGCCTGCAATACCTGTAGATTTGGGCGAATTCCTCTTCTCGAGTTTCCCAAAATAGCCTGAGGTTCCTGTACCTGCTAGGAAGTGGGAAGTGACATTCTTCACTCCTCTGGTAAGGCTGCCAAGAACTCTGTAAGCAAGATATCAGGCTGATATTTCCAAGGGGCTTTATTGGCTTCATGCTTCATAAAGTCAATCTTAGTTCCTTTTTTTTTTTTTTAATTATTTATTTGACAGAAAGAGGCACAGTGAGAGAGGGAACACACACAGGGCAAGTGGGAGAGGAAGAAGCAGGCTTCCCGCCAAGAAGGGAGCCCAACGTGGGGCCTTGATCCCAGGGTCCTGGGATCATGACCCAAGCCTAAGGCAGATGCTCAATGACTGAGCCACCCAGGTGCCCTTCAACCTTAGTTCCTTAAAGCTGCATGGTCATATCTGAGTCTATGCATGCCCCTCAAATATGACATTCCAGTCAAAGCTTTGATAAAATACCAATATTTCCAATGGTGTCCTGTTACAAGTAGAACAGAGTCCTACTGAACTTATACAGGTAACTATGATTGCCATGGAAGACAGAATACTCCGAGTTTCTGAATTTCAGAGGGTTCAGGTAAAGAGAAATGTTAGATGCTTCAATTTGTTCACAAATGAATATGTTCTCACATTTCTGTCAGTCACAGAGATATCTTAAAATTTCCTTAATCTGGAAGAGCAAACAGAGAACCAGCAATGTTTCAAACAAGAGGCACAAAAACCACGGCCCTCTTCCATAATTTATTTAGTCCCATGTTACTAATTCTTTAGCTTGAATGCAACTTTTAGTTCTGGAAATTTTTACCAATTTTAGTTTTATGATTTTAAAGATATCAAAAAACCTGTATTTGTCAAAAAACCCTATTTATGAATCTCGTTGAAGATGAAACATGTTTTGCAAGAAAATAAATATAAATGACAAAAGACTCAAAAATGGACATGATTAAAGATCTGATGAGAGGCTGCAATGTAGCTGACAAGGAAATCTGGTCATTTCAATAATTAGAATGTTAAGTGAGAACCTTATTACCAAAACATATTAAAACTTCAGAAATTTCATATATATCTATATGTATATATTTGAACAGTTATAGCATTTACCCAAGTAATACAACCTAAGGTTTATTATTATTTGTTTGACAGTTCTTCCAGAGTAACTTAACATACCAAATAAACAAGCCTAACTGGTCAAAAATTAAATTTACATTTATAATTTAAAGCTGGAGAAATTTGTTTAAAAACCTCAGAAAATTATAAAGCACATGCCTAAATAGGATTTCAGATCTTTACAAAATTTAAAACTTAATTATTTATTTAACCAAGGTGGTAATAAGAGATTCCAAAGGCAAATGTGTAAGGTTATACAGTTGTTAGCAAAACTTAACTCCTTTAACAGTGAGATTTAAGTAATCGAAGACCTGATAAAGACAAAACATAGAAACTTTGGTTTTCTGGGAAGACAAAAAAGAAAAAAACTTTGTTTATAGTTTCTTATCAAGGGCAAACCAACAATTCAAGAAAAAATTTTTTTTGGCAGAGAGGAAAAGCAGAATTTCAATCTTATACCAGGGTACTTTTAAAATCCATTCATTTCTGCCTTAATCTTGATCATGTATAAAATTTCTTTGCAAAGATTTCCCTTTACAAACCTACAGCTTTTTCATTCAGACTTGCTTTCCCTTATTTCCATCAGTCTTAATTACATTTAGCAGAATTTTAACTCTTAGAAACCCTAGTCTCTAGTGAAAACTAAGTAGTAACCAATCGTGAACTGTTACACCAGACTTCTTAGATGGCAAACTTATGAATCTATAAGCACAAAACATGTTTTCCAACAGACCCAAATATTCTTAGTTTCTCAGCAATAAGAAGCCGAAAGTGCAAACTTACGTTCAGTAATCAATGCTTTAGCACTTTAGCACTTTATCCTATTTGGGAAAGACCTAGATATCCAACAAATTCAATCCCAATTTATCATCTGAGCAAAACTTTGAAGTTTCAGGTTACCAAAGCCTTTGAAAGCTGTCTTAATTACCCATGAAAACTTTGAGTTATACAAAATCAACCATCATTTTAAGTCATCTTTTTGCTAACAAAGTGCAAGAGAAATAACCCAAGCTTATTTGACCTTTAGTAATCCATGGGGGAATAAAAGTTTCAAATTTAATGCTGATAACTCTAAAGACATGTCTTAATTAAACCGACAAACTTCCAAGAGGATGCTGGAGGCGCCCATATGGTAAAGGAGCCCGTTATGTAGGCCACTCCCAAGGTGGGGCAGAACCAGGAGCTAGGGAGGGGAAGGCAGAAGAGGTGAGATGCCTCCAGGAAGGCTGGAGGTGGATGATAGCCAAGAGGGCAGAGAAAGAGGTCTCCCGGTCCTAGAGCTCATCAGCTTGGATATGAAAAAACAGGCAATCCATGTCAGGCTGGAGAAGACTAGGAACTTCCCCCCAAACAAAAGGAGTTTCAGATGTTGCTCGGGAATATTCCTTAAAATCCCCGCGCTGACGTAGACTAACCAGAGTCGGTTGGTTCCACTCATAGCCATTAACCCGGGAAATGAATGAGAGAGAAGCCCCCACATGCGGCTAGAGTAACCTGGGTCTACTAGGAGGAACAGTGAGAGAGAGAGAGTCAGTGTCCCCTTCATTAGGGATGGCCTGTGTTTCCTCCAGGGACCTGGGTTTATTTGGAGGAGGCCTATTTAGATAATTATCATTCAGGATGTCAAGAGGGAGTTTATCAGCCTGGTCCATTGCCCAGTTTCCTGCAGAAGAGATCTAACTGATACAGGAGGTCAGTCCTGTCTCAAATTTTACAATCTGAATTGTTTCCAGTGGGTTAAAAGGCATTCCAAGGGAGAGTCCTTGGGAACTGAAGAAGAGAGACAGGGCGTTACCAAAAATCGTCCCTAGACTCCCAGGTGACAGTGCATGCAGCATATGCCAGAAGTTCCAGGCATCAAAAGTGACCGGAGGAGTCCCTCAAACAAAATCACTGTTGACCACTGACCCGCCGTAAAGGCCCTGCAGGAGGGATGCCAGCGTTCCCCCCACTCTTCCACATTGCATCCTAAGCTACAAATGGGCTCTGGTGAATGGACCAAGATATCGTGGCAAGACTTGCCTTGCCTTGCTGGGAAGGTCATGCCCTGAAGGCCATGAAGAATGCACTGTTTTTAACCCATGAAAAATATTAGCTAAGTTTCACAAGGGGAAACTACCCGATTTTGTAACTTAAGTAGTCAGGAGGGGACATTGATGGAAAACAGGAAAGACATAAATCCATAATGGTTTAAGCAACATTTCAACATATGTGGTTCTTATAGCCAACCTCCCTAGGAAATGATCCCCAGTTGGATTTTAATTCATTTGGGTACCGGTTTCGGCTGGCTCCGGGTGGAGGTTTTGTGGCCAGAAGTGGCTAGACTAGAAGTGTGGAGGGGATCACTTTAGACCAACGAGGAGGAAACCTCACACAGATGTCCTAGGATCAGCAGTCGTCCTGGTGACTTAAGTGGCTGTTCCGTGCCCCATACAGACAACTTTGTATAAGGACAGGAAAAAAGAGAGGGCATTAAGTTTCTGGGTTTTATTACCATTCTAGCCTTGGTACTAACTTCCAGCCAAAAGGCTTCTGTTCCTCCCTGTAGAGTAGCCACAGGCGAGTGGATTGCAGCCTGAGCAATTGACATGAAAGTGTTTCAATAAGACCTTGCTCCTTGAAAAGCTCCTGGAATGAAAGTAAAGAAAGAGAAGAGGAATTACTCACCAAGTTTGCTTCGAGGCTTCGAAGTCCAGATGAGAACTCTCAGACCACACGCTGTGATGCCAAAAACGATGTGGAAATGTTGAGATTCAGAGCCAACAGCCAAGAAAGAATTCCCGAGACGTTTTTGGTGCCAATAGGTATTTTTTGTTATAGCTCCAGACAGGACCTGTGGGCAGAAACAGCTGCACTGGGATTATGAGGAGCAACTGATTATATACTTTGGAGACGGGAAATGTAAAGACAATGGGAAGTTTCCGTAAAGCTTTTCATACGTTAAAGAAGACTTACAGGATCCTGGAGGACTAGCTGTTGTCAAGCAAAGCATTAACACAAGACTCCCAACACAAGTTGGGAGTTCCTGGAGGAATGTCACACTCCGTGGTCTCGAATATTTGTCAGTAGGATGCCTGTTAGAAGGAAATCATTTCCTTTTGCCTTTGTTCTCCACATCAGCAAACAATTGTGACCTGGGGCGCCTGGGTGGCTCAGTCGTTAAGCATCTGCCTTCAGCTCAGGACCTGATCCCAGGGTCCTGGGATGGAGCCCCAATCCCTGCATGGGGCTCCCTGCTCAGTGGGGAGCCTGCTTCTCCCTCCCCCCCTCCCCCTGCTTCTGTTCCCTCTCTCTGTGTGTCTCTCTTTGTCAAATAAATAATATCTTAAAAAAAAATCGTGAGCTGTCTGTTACACTGGAATTCTTTAGATTGGCAAATTTATGAATACATTTCATAATTTCCAAAAACATACGGTTTCCCATAGTACAGTCTTTCAGTAAAGCATAAAGCACGTTTACCAAGCCTCAAGTACCACCTCAGTTTCTCCACGCTAAGAAGCCAAAAGCACAAAACTATATCACTAGTCGTTATCTTATTTGGAAGACTTAGCTAGCCAATGAATTCAATCCAGTTTATCATTTGACTCAAAACTTCTAACTTCCAGGGTACCAAAAATTTTGAAAGTTGTTTAAAAGTTTTACCTATAAACCTTTTTATTTACTTAACCTGCTCATTCCTAACAGTGACCCATAAAAACTCTGATGAGACAGACAAAACTAACCAGCATTTGGAGGCATCTTTTTGCTGACAAATTGCGGCAAAGATCGCATGAACTTATTTGACCTTTAGTAAACCCAGGTAAAAGGTAACTCTAAAGACGTGTCTATCTTAAGCTAACAAACTAGAATTAGCTTTAATACAGAATAGATTGCCCTTGTACCCACTAAAAGTCAATCAAATGTGTTCCCCACCATCAGTGTTACTTGAGGCACCTCTGGGAAAATCTGAAGGGGTGGTTTAAGTCCGAGGGAGCCCTGGGGCCCCTTCACGCTGATCCGGGAGGTCCTTCAGTTCGGACCTCAAAAGGAGGTGGCCCAACAGCTCGGGGTTCTCTTCTCTCCTTGACAGTGAGGAGAGGAGGAGCAGGAGCCAATGGCATCAGAAGCCCAGAGGATGGTACAGGACCAGGTTCTGCCAGCCCCACCCAGGGTGGTGCAGAAACAGGAGGAGAGGGAGGTGAAAGCGAAGAGGTGAGGAGCCTCCAGCAAGGCTAGAGGCAGATAAAAGCCCAGACAGAAGAAAGAGGAGGCCCATCCTTCCTGTCAATCAAAACAAGTTTCCTGGGGAGACAAGAAGTCTCCCCTGCACTGAGGTTGCATTTAATCTGATGAAACAGCGATTTCTGTTTCCTTTTTAGGCCTTTTCCCAGGTAGATCGGGAAGAGAGAGTAGAACAGAGGAGAAGTGAATAAGCAACTCTCCAGCAGAAGCAAGGTGAGAGTCGGCGGGAGACTCACGGATGAAGGGGTCACTCCAACTGCTGTTACCTTACCCCTTCGTGGTCACCGCAAAGATGTTGCCAGGTGAACGCGGGAGACCTGGGCTCTGGGACCTTGACCCAGCCAGACCCAAAGGAGTGGACAAAGGTTCTTGGTCTTGTCATGAGAAGGAATCCAAGGACAGACATGCAGCAAAGTGCATGAGTAACAGAAGTGGGAAAGTTGATTAAACTGAAAAGTACACTCTAGAGATCTGAGAGCAGTCAGGCTCAAGAGAGAGCTGCCTATCCTGGGGAAAGCGTTTCTGTCTTTTTTATTGACAGTTGTTCACTAGAGAGTGGAATGTTTTTTATTTGGGGCAAGAAGTAGGATTTGGCACTTTTTAAAAAAATCCAAACTGACTCCGATATGTTAGGAGACAGCCCAAGAGGGAATCCTTTGGGACTGAGGAAATTGATCCCACAGTTTAATCCAAGAAAACGAGGAAAATATATTAACCAAGAATCCATTACCAAAATCTGAATGGCGGCTTCTGAATGGCGTCCCATCAGGAATATTGCTGAAGGTTCCTGGGGTTCAGAGTGGCAAGAGGCATCCTTCTTCCTGACTGCTCTGACACCCTTGTATTACTTGAGAAGGGATGTTGACCTCCCTTTGCTTCCCCTACTCTGCAACAGTAGGTGCCAGTAGATGCACTGAAAATGCCACCAAGGTTGAGGCTGCCTCTTTGAATTTTGAGGGAGTCAATATATTTGGAGAACAATAATAATACCATTTGTAAGCCTCTAGATGTAGTATTAATGAATGAGGTAGCAGTTCTGGCCTTTGTTGAGAGGGGGCAGCTATTTTATATTGTACTAAGCATCTAATATCTAAGCTAGAAGTACCTTTAATCTAAGAGCATGACCAAGAACACCAAATAGCCCATGGGTAACAACAAAGGAGAGACTTGAAAAAAATGAAAGTATGGGACTCCTATTTAATCCAGGCAACATTCTCATGTACTTTATCCATGCTCTAGTCCCAAGGGAGCAGTCTCCTGTTGGGTGAGTGCCCCAACTGGGTAATAGCTCCAACCTGTCCCTTTTTAAAAGCATGTGGTCCGATGTATCTTGGATTTTATGCTCATCAGGGGAACCCACCAGGTTATTGAGAAAGAAACCTGGCACAGGAGTCTTAGGATTCACAGACGTCCTAATGACCCATATGGCTGTCCAGTGCCCAAGAAGAATACAGGTATTCAAAGAACAGGTAAAACAGGGAAAGCCTGATTTCTGACCCCAACATCATTATGATGCCCAAAGTACTAGTGTCCAGCCGAGTGGTAGGAGTCTGTCCTTCTCTGTAGGATAGCCATAGGCAGGAGGTTCTCTATTGAGCACTCAGACAAGGCTCATTCTGAAGGGTCGTACTATTCAGGACATCTCTGAAAAAGAACAAATAAGAACCAAAGATGGGGTTGGGGGGAGGGTAAAAACTTACCAAGATGTGCTGAAGCTCTTGGATTCTTTTTGTCACTCTCCTTTACTGCCTGCCCCCCAAATGATGCAGGATCGTCAAGGGCAGCAGTCAAGAAAGGATTCTTGAGACCTTTTCAGTACAACTTAGTTTATCTAAGTAGCACAGGGACAGGACCTATGGGCAGAAAGAGCTGTGCTTTTTGCTGTGTGAGGCTGGTGGTTTATATACTTAGTATCTAAAGGAAGGGGGGCATGCAGGGAATGTCAGATTACAAAAGTTTCTTCGAATTTCTTTTACTTTCCACTTGTGAAACTACTTTTGCAAGATTCCTCTGGTGCTTAACATGCAGTTTGATATTAACTATAGGTGAGATATAGAGGCAGTCATGAGACCCTTAAAGAGACACATATTTGATGCAATGGGCACATATTTGATGCCTATCAAAACTGTGTGGGCTTTAGATCAGCCTTCCAGGCTAAGGGTAAACATTTTCCTGCTTCTGTCCCTCATCAATTTCACAATCCTACTGAATGGCTTTCAGGTCCCTTTTAAATGGTGTTTCATCATCCTGGGACACTTTTCCCTTTGTGCCTACCCTTCACCCCTTTCACTGGCCCACTAATGAAGGTCTCAGGCTTGGCATTTAACCCCAGGGAATTCCTCAGCAGCATCTTAACCTGAGTCATTACGCTAGTCAGGCAGTAACCAGACACTGTGAATTGCCACTCTTCCAGCCGGTGTCCAGGTTTTGAGTGGGTCATATATAGGTGTTGCAAATGCATCTTTGCTGTGTGGCTTAGGGTTTTTCTAGACTGCTGGTACTCTGGGAGACTTGGAGACTAGGGGAGTTCTCTAGCAAGAAGACGATGTGTGTTGTTGGTATAATTTTTGGTATCTTTGAGGGCAATTTCAGGTGCAGAAAAGATAAATCAGAAATTAATATGCATTTTAAAAATTAATGTTTAATTTATTTGATTTACAAAATTAAAAAACCCAGTTCTATGAATTTTTAAAAAAATAGTAAATAGTATTTCATAACAGTTTAACAATGTAGGTATATATTTTAAAAGTTTTCAAGGCTCCCCTTCAGTGTTTGCTGAGGTCTTAGACAGCTATTCAATTAAACTTATAATAAAGTGAACCTGTTGAAAATTCCAATTCTACACACAAACTTAGGAAGATTTCAACTGAAAATTAAGCCTAAATCCATTTCTCAGTTACACAATTCAGATTGGATTTATGAGGCTGTGCTCTAATAAACAAAATCCTTTCCAACATTCAATTAAATATGCCAATTCTTAACACAAAACCACTGATAATATGATTTTGATTCTCATATCCTAGATCCACTAAATCATTCCAAAGTTGAAAAACAGGTTCCTATTACACAAGACTGGCTAACTCAGGTTTCTTATGACCTCAGTAAAAATAGATGCCAGAGAACCTGCAGCTGACAGAGGCCAGATTAGAAGATAAGACTGGAGCCAAGATTTAGCCAGAGATTCCCCTAAAAACCATGTCCTCAAGGGGGCCTTCCCCTGAAGGACCAGTACAAAATATGTGCTCTTTACGGACAACTCACTATCAAGGAGATGAGCATGCTCAGTTTTCTTCCCAAATTTGCCAGTCAACTTATTCTTCTGCCCAAGGGCAGATTGAACACAGGAGCAGGGAAGGGCCCAGAGGTCCACTAAATGATTTCTTACCCGGGAAGGAAATATCAAGGTTGGGGAAAAGGTCTTATCAAATAGCCCTATAAGCAAAGTCTCTTGGGTCCAAATTACATACATTACCTACGTCTTCCCAACTTCTCAGAGAAGTCTGCACTTCCCACCTGAATCAATGACTGAGTTAGACTATGCATATATTTGGTTTTATAAGATAAGTTTATGTCTTTTTCTGTAAGTACTGTTTAGTGAAATCCTCAAGTATGGAAACGTCTTTTGGAGTAACTCTCGAGAATGTTGAACGTGATGGCATCTTGCTTCTTTCTGGGCTCCAAGGATCATACAACTTTTTTAAAATAATATACACAGAATTTGGAGTATCTCCAATGACTTTGCCTAACTACTGGCCACAACTTTGAGGTATTTCAATAGAAAACTATTACCATTGGGGATTTCAAGGGGATTTTTTAAAAATTAACATATAATGTATTATTGGTTTCAGAGGGAGAGGTCTGTGATTCATCAGTCTTGGGTAATACCCAATGCTCATTACATCACATGCCCTCCCCAACATCCATCACCCAGCTACCCCATCTTATCCCACCCCCAGGAACCCTCAGTTTGTTTCCTAAGATTAAGAATCTCCTATGGTTTGTCTCCCTTTCTGGTTCACTTTGTTTCATTTTTTCTTCTCTTCCTTTATGATCTTCTGCCTTGTTTCTTCAATTATGCATATCATTGAGACCATATGATAATTGTCTTTCTCTGATTCACTTATTTCACTCAGCATAATCCTCTGTAGTTCATCCAGGTAGTTGCAAATGGCAAGATTTCTTTTCTTTTCTTTTCTGATGGCTGCATAAAATTTATATATATATATAGATAGATAGATAGATCATATCTCCTTTATCTATTCATCCGTCGATGGACATCTGGGCTTTTTCCATAATTTGGCTATTGTGGACATTGCTGCTTTAAACATTGGGGTGCAGGTGCCCTTTCAAATCACTACATTTGTATCCTTAGGGTGAATTCCCAATAGTGCAATTGCTGAGTTGTAGAGTAGCTCTATTTTCAACTTTTTGAGCTCTATTTTCAACCTCCATACTGTTTTCTAAAGCGATTGCACCAGCTTGTATTCCTACCAACAGTGTAGGAGGGTTCCCCTTTCTCTGCATCCTTGCCAACATCTATCATTTTCTGACTTGTTAATTTTAGCCATTCTGACTGGTGTGAAGTGGTATTTCATTGTGGCTTTGATTTGTATTTCCCTGATGCTGAGTGATGTTGAACACTTTTTCATGTGTCTGTTGACCATTTGGATGTCTTTTTTGAAGAAATGTCTGTTCATGTCTTCTGCCCGTTTCTTGATTGGATTATTTGTTCCTTTTATCTGAAATGTCATTTGCAAATATCATCTCCCATTCTGTTGGTTGTCTTTAGTTTTTGTTGACTTTTTACTTTGCTGTGAAAAGATTTTTATCTTGAAGTCCCAATGGTTCATTTTTGCCTTTGTTTCCCTTGTCTTTGGATATGCATCTAGCGAGAAGTTGCTGCAGCTGAGATCGAAGTGGTTGCTGCCTGTGTTCTCCTCAAGGATTTTGGTGGATTCTGATCTCACATTTATGTCTTCATCCATTTAGAGTCTGTTTTTGCGTATGGTATAAGGAAATGGTCCAGTTTCATTCTTCTGCATGTGGCTGTTCAATTTTCCTGACACCATTTGTTGAAGAGACTGTCTTTTTACCATTGCATATTCTTTCCTGCTTTGTCAAAGATTAGTTGACCATAGAGTTGAGGACCCATTTCTGAGTTCTCTATTCTGTTCCATTGATCTATGTGTCTGTTTTTGTGCCAGTACCATACAGTCTTGATGATTACAGCTTTGTAATAGAGATTAATGT
>CM052808.1:27830441-27867073 GCA_028533885.1 Nasua narica | reverse complement strand
ATGAGCACGGAACTTTTTCCCATTTCTTTGTGTCTTCCTCAATTTCTTTCATGAGTATTCTATAGTTTTTGGAGTACAGATCCGTTTCCTCCTTGGTTAGATTTATTCTTAGGTATCCTAGAGATTTGGATGCATTGTAAATGGGATCAACTCCTTAATTTCTCTTTCTTCTGTCTCATTGTAGATATATAGAGATGCAACTGATTTCTTGCATTGATTTTATCACCTGCCACTCTACTGAATTCCTGTATCAGTTCTAGCCATTTTGGGGTGGAGTCTTTTGGGTTTTCCCCATAACGTATCATATCTGCAGAGTGAGAGTTTGACTTCTCTGCTGATTGGGATGCCTCTTATTTCTTTTTGTTGTCTGATTGCTGAGACTAGGACTTCTAGTACTATGTTGAACAGCAATGGTGATAGTGAACATCCCTGCCATTTTCCTGGCCTTAGGGGGAAAGCTCTCAGTTTTTTCCCATTAAGAATGATATTTGCTGTGGGTTTTTCATTGATGCTTTTATGATATTGAGGTATTGTGCCCTCTATCCCTACACTGTGAAGAGTTTTAATCAAGAAAGAATACTGTACTTTGTCAAATGCTTTTTCTGCATCTCTTGAGAGGATGATATTGTTCTTGTCCTTTCTTTGATTAATGTAGGGAATCACATTGATTGATTTGAGGATGTTGAACCAAACTTTCAGCCCAGGAATAAATCCCACTTGGGCATGATGAACAATCCTTTTAATGTACTGTCGGATGCTATTGGTGAGTATTGTGGTGGGAATTTTTGCATCCATGTTCAGCAGGGATATTGGTCTGTAAGTCTCCCTTTTGGTGGAGTCTTTATCTGGTTTTGGGATCAAGGTAATGCTGGCCTCATGAAAAGAGTTTGGAAGTTTTCCTTCCCTTTCTAATTTCTGGAATAGTTTCAGAAGAATAGGTATTAATTCTTTAAATGTTTGGTAGAATTCCCCTGGGAAGCCATCTGGCCCTGGGCTCTTGTTTTTGGGAGATTTTTGAATACTGCTATAATTTCCTTGCTGGCTGTGGGTCTGTTCAGGTTTTCTATTTCTTCCTGGTTCAGTTTTGGTAGTTTATATGTCTCTAGGGATGCATCCATTTCTTCCATACTGTCTAATTGGTTGGCATATAGTTGCTCATAATATGTTCCTATAATTATTTGTATTTCTTTGGTGTTGGTTGTGATCTCTCCTCTTTCATTCGTGATTTTATTTATTTGGGTCCTTTCTCTTTTCTTTGTGGTAAGTCTGGCCAGGAGTTTGTCCAACTTATAAATTCTTTCGAAGAACCAGCTCCTAGTTTCAGTGATCTCTTCTACTATTCTTTTGGTTACTATTTCATTGGTTTCACTCTATATTATTTCTCCTCTCCTGCTAGGTTTAGGCTTTATTTGCTGTTCTTTCTCCAGCTCCTTTAGGTTTAGGGTTAGGTTCTATATTTGAGATCTTTCTTTCTTTCTTTCTTTCTAAATATTTATTTATTTGACAGAAAAAGAGATCACAAGTAGGCAGAGAGGCAGGCAGAGAGAGAGGGAAAAGCAGACTCCCTGCTGAGCAGAGAGCCTGATGCAGGGCCTCGATCCCAGGACCCTGAGATCATGACCTGAGCCAAAGGCAGAGGCTTAACTGACTGAGCCGCCCAGGTGCCCCCCCCCCTTTCTTGTTTCTTGAGAAAGGCTTTTATTGCTATATACTTCCCTCTTAGGACCACTTTTGCTGCATCCCAAAGATTTTGAACAGTTGTTTCCATGAAGTTTTAAAATTCTTCCTTAATTTCTTGGTTGACCCATTCATTCTTTAATAGGATGCTCTTTAGCCTCCATGTATTTGAGTTCTTTCCAACTTTCCTCTTGTGACTGAGTTCCAGTTTCAAAGCACTGTGGTCTAAAAATATGCAGGGAATAATCCCAATCTTTTGGTATTGGTTGAGACATGATTTGTGATCCAGGATGTGATGTATTCTGGAGAATGTTCTATGTGCACTTGAGAAGAATGTGTGTTCTGTTGCTTTGGGATAGAATGTTCTGAATATATCTCTGCAGTCCATTTAGTTCAATGTGTCATTCAAAGCCCTTACTTCCTTGTTGATCTTTTTTAGATGATCTGTTCATTGCATTGAGTAGGGTGTTAAAGTTCCCTACTATAATTGTATTATTGTTGATGTGTTTCTTTAATTTTGTTATTAATTGGTTTACATAATTGGCTGCTCCCATGTTAGGGGCATAGATATTTACAATTGTTAGATTTTCTTGTTGGATAGATCCTTTAAGTATGATACAGTGTCCTTCCTCATCTCATATAGTCTTTGGTTTAAAATCTAATTTGTTTGATATAAGGATTGCTACCCCCACTTTCTTTTGATGTCCATCAGCATGATAAATAGTTTTCCACCTCCTCACTTTCAATCTGTGGGTGTCTTTGGGTCTAAAATGAGTCTCCTGTAGATAACATATCAATGGGTCTTGTTTTTTTATCCATTCTGATACCCTGTGTCTTTTGATTGGGGCATTTAGCCCATTTACATTCAAGATTACTATTAAATGATATGAATTTAGTGCCGTGATATTGCCTATAAGTTGACTGTTACTGTATATTGTCTCTGTTCCTTTCCGGTCTATGTTACTTTTGGGCTCTCTCTTTGCCTAGAGGACCCCTTTCAATATTTTTTTGCAGGGCTGATTTGGTGATCACAAATCCTTTTAGTTTCTGTCTGTCCTGAAACCTTTTTATCACTCTTTCTATTTTGAATAACATCCCAGCTGGATAAAGTATTCTCGGCTATATTTTTCTCATTTAGCACCCTGAATATATCATGCCAGTCCTTTCGGGCCTGCTGGGTCTCCGTGTATAGGTCTGCTGCCAATCTAATGTTTCTACCCTTGTAGATACAGACAGACCTCTTGTCCAGAGCTACTTTCAGGATTTTCTCTTTGTCTCTGAGAAACGTATATTTTGCCATTAGATGTCAGGATGTTAACCTATTTTTATTGATTTTGAGGGGGATGCTCTGTGCCTCCTGGATTTTGATGCCTGTTTCCTTCCCCAAATTAGAGAAGTTCTTTGTTATAATTTGCTCCAATATACTTTCTGTACCCCTCTCTTTCTTCTTCTTCTGGGATCCCAATTATTCTAATATTGTTTTGCCTTATGGTATCACTTGTCTCTCAAATTCTCCCCTCGTGATCCAGTTGCTGTTTATATCTCTTTTTCTCAGCTTTTTCGTTCTCCATCCTTTGGTCTTCTATGTCACAAATTCTCTCTTCTGCCTCATTTATACTGTAATTAGAGCCTCCATTTTTTAATTGCACCTCATTAATAGCCTTTTTGATTTTGACTTGCTGAGATTTTATTCTCCATAAAGGGATTCTCCAGTGTCTTCTATTCTTTTTTCAAGCCCAGCTAGTATCTTTATAATCTTTATTCTGAACTCTAGTTCTGACATATTACTAATGTCCATATTGATTAGGTCCATGGCAGTCAGTTCTGCCTCTTGTTCTCTTTTTTGAGATGAGTTTTCTCATTTTGTCCATAGAAGAGTAGATGAACGAGAGGACAAAATGATAAAAGGGTAACAACGACCCCAGAAATATACACTTAGAAAATCAGAAGAGACCTTAAACCAGGGAGAAAAGAAAAAAAAAAAGAGTATGATCAGGCTGGTGAATAGAACAGAGCCATACACTGGATTATGGGTGTATTTTAGTCTGTTAGAAGAAACTGCATCCCAAAATTTTAAAGAAAGAAAAAAAATATATATATATATAATAAATATGTAATATATATAATATATAATTAAATATATATAGTTAAATAAAATGAAGGGATAGAATATGACTGTAACAATGAAAATTTAAAAAAACATTTTAAAAAGAGGAGATAAGATAAGAAGTTGGTTGAAAAAAAGAAAAATTTAAAAAAGAGAGAGAGAGAAAAAGAGAGAGAGAAAGAGAATGTGATCAGGTGGATGAATAGAATAGAGACATACACTTGATTTGGGGTATATTTTGGTCTGTTAGAAGAAACTTCATCCCAAAATTTTAAAGAAAGAAAAACATATATATATTCAAAAAACAAAATTGAGTACAATGAAGGGATAGAACATGACTATAAAAATGAAAATTAAAAAAGATTTTTAAAAAGGAATCGATAAAATAAGAAATTGGTTGAAAAGGGAAAGAAGAAAAATTCAAAAAAGAAAAAAAAGAAAAAAATTAAAGTTGAAAGATAAAGAATCACGAGGGGAAAGCCATGAATTCTATGTGCTGTATTCCCCTAGCGCTGGAGTTTTGCAGTTCTCATTGATCAGTAATCTCGGTTTTGACTGGATGGTCTTGCTGATCTTCTGGGGGAGGGGTCTGTTGCAGTGATTCTCAAATGTCTTTGCCCAACGTGGAACTCCACCACCCTTTCCAGGCCAGACTAAGTAATCTGCTTGGTTTTGCTCTCTGTAGCTTTTCTTCCCTGAATGCTTTCCATACAGCTGTAGAGGTTTAGAATGAAAATGGCAGCCTCCCAAACTGCAGTCCGGAGGAGTCAAGAGCTCAGGGCCCCCCCCTTCAGTGCACCCTCAGAGAAAAGCAGTCAATCCCTCCTATCTCCCTGGTCTCTGGGGGCACTCCAAGCTCACCCAGGCTGTGACCAAGCATTTCTATCTCTGGTGCAAGACCCTGTTTGGAGTCTCCAAACCAGCAGATTCCTGCGGTGCACTCCCATGCCACCCTTCCTGGGGGAGGAAGAGGAGTCTCCCCAAATCTGCTGCATTTTGAGTCCCTGCTTAGAGAGCAATGCCCTAACTGTGCTACCGATCACAATTTATGGCAGCCCTGAGCTGAGAGCCCCCTCGTGGGCTCACTCTTTGCAGCCAGCTTCCCTGCTCTGATACCTGGGAGCTCTGCCACACTCAGGCTCCCCCAGTCTTTCTGTGACCCTAAGGGTCCTGAGACCACACTATCCAAGCGAGGGTCCCATCCCCCCCCACCCCTCACTCCTGCTTAGCCACCAAAAGAACATCCTTCAGTGGAGCTGACTTCTAAAAGTTCTGATTGTGCTCCTCTGGTCTATCACTTGCCAGTAGCCAGCTGATGGAGGCTCCCTTGCCCCATGGTCTGTCTTCCCAAATATCACCTTTGATTCACTTCTCTGCACATCCTACCTTCCAGAAAGTGGCCGCTTTTCTATTCATAGAGTTGCTGCTATTCTTTTCTTCGATCTCCTGTTGAGTTTGTAGGTGTTCAAAATGGTTTGATAGCTACCTAGCTGAATTCCTGGGACCAGATGAAATTTAGGTCTCCTACTCCTCTGCCATCTTGGACCACTGATCTGAACATTTACTTTTCAATACGGAAATGTATATTTAGAAAGGACTTAGAAGGATGATATCAAGAATTCAGATGTGTAATAGACACATTAACTGGGACAACTTCCTTCTCACCATGAGCTTTTCACTGTGGCCTCTTCTGTGTTAATCCAGCAAAACACTCAATCTCTTGCTCAAGAATTTGGAACTTGAAGATAGTAACTGAGAACCTAAGTCACATTCATGGGACCACTCTGGAGACAAGCTCTACCAATGGAATTCTCTGGAGTTGACCTACTTCCTACACTTCCCAGTTTGATTCCTTTGATTTTGAGATCTACCCCAATAACCTTCCAGTTAAAAGCTTTTCCTTGCTTAAGAATCTGTTTGTGGGGCCCCTGGGTGGCGCAGTTGGTTGAGCGACTGCCTTCAGCTCAGGTCATGATCCCGGAGTCCCGGGATCGAGTCCCACATCGGGCTCCCAGCTCCATGGGGAGTCCGCTTCTCACTCTGACCTGCTCTCTCACTCTCTCTCTTTCCTGATAAATAAATAAATAAAATCTTTAAAAAAAAAAAAAAAGAATCTGTTTGTGTTGGGGGGGCCTAAGTGGCTCAGTTGGTTAAGCATCCAACTCTTTTTTTTTTTAAAGATTTTATTTATTTATTTAACAAAGAGAGATCACAAGTAGGCAGAGAGGCAGGTGGAGAGAGGGGGGAAGCAGGCTCCCTGCTGAGCAGAGAGCCCGATGCGGAGCTCGATCCCAGGACCCTGAGATCAGGACCTGAGCCAAAGGCAGAGGCTTTAACCCACTGAGCCACCCAGGTGCCCCCCCCAACTCTTGATTTTAGTTCAGGTCATAATCTCAGAGTCATGAGATGGAGCCCGGCATTGTGTTCTGCACACTGGGAGTGGGGCCTGCTTAAGATTTTCTCTCTCCCTCTCCCTCTGCCCCTCCCCCACTTATGTTCTCTCTCCCTCTCTCTTAAAAAAAAAAAAAAAGAATCTGTTTCTGTTGCTTGCATCAAAGATACCAATACTAAATTGCTTATGAAATCCACTTAAAATCAGGTCAGGGATATTAAAACATGTTATAAATGGTACAGTAATTAAAACAGTGTAGTACTAGCATATTCTCATACATATCTATGGTATGGTTATGCCCAAAATAGTTCTAAATGCACAAAATGTAAAGTATCAGATAAAAATGGTGTTATATACCAGTGCAAAATTATTATTAGATAAATGTGGGAACAACTGAGTAACTTAGCTCAGGTTGCTGTAACAAATACCATAGACTGGTTATCATAAACAATAAGCATTTATCTCTTGGGGGGCCTGGGTGGCTCAGTCAGTTAAGCATCTGCCTTCGGCTCAGGTCATGATCTCAGGGTCCTGGGACTGAGCCCCACAGTGGGCTCTTTGCTTCTCCATCTCCCTCTCCTCCGCACTTGTGCCCCCACTCTGTCTCAAACAAATAAGTAAAATCTTAAAAAAATAAAATAAAGTAAGCATTTATTTCTCATAGTTCTAGAGGCTGGGAAGTCTGGAATCAGGGTGCCAGAGGGTCAAGTTCTTGGCAAGGGCCTTCTTCCTGGTTATTTGTTCACATGGTCTTTCTTTGGTGTGTACACACAGAGAATGAGATCTCTGTCTCTTCCTTTCTTTTATAAGAACACTGATCTCATCATGGGGGCTGTACTCCTAAGACCTTACCTAAACCCAATTGCCTCCCAAAAGCCCCACCTCCAATACCATCACACTGAAGATTAGTTAGGGCTTTAACATAAACTTTGGGAAGGACATAAACTTTTATTTCACAGTGTTAACCATCTGGGAAAGAATAAAACTGAAATCATACCTCATACCTTATTCTAAAATACATTCTGTATCAATCAAAGATTTAAAAATGAAAAAATTGAACTACAAAATTACCCTTAAAAAGAGAATTATTTTTTAATCTTAGGGTAGGAAAGGCCATTTTAATTACAACTCACAAGTTTTACAGCTCGTAAAGAGAAGACTGATGCATTTTACTACAAAGTCAAAACGTGAATATGGGAATTTAAAAAAAAAGTGAAAAAGACCTGATACATTGGGGAAAAAAATTTTTTATGTCTGTAAGAAAAAGAATTACAACCTGGTAATAAAATAGTTGAACTATATAAATGGACTACTCAAAGAAAAGGAAATGCCAATGACTATGGAAGATTCCTAACCTCTCTTAAAATTTGAGAGATGCAAATTAGAATTCGAACACATAAAAGCATGGAAATGCCATTTTCATGTATCTAAATTGACAACGATCAACATTTTTCAGCTACAAAATGTTCGAAGAGTTCAGCAATGTTCAAAGAGTTGTATAACACCTAACATTGAACGGTTGCAGGAAATCAGTCATGGGTCATGCAGTTTTCCATGGTCTCTTTGCTGGGGAGGGGTGCACTTTGCAGATCTGCATTGATTCAGCCATTTATCCTACAGATACTACCCACAAGGGCATCCACTCAACATCGTAATGCAAAGTCTTGGAGCTAAGTGTCCAACAGAGGTAAGTGAGTGAGTGATGGTCCATTCTTATAATAGAATAGTGGTGCAGAAGAATGGAGACTGCCTAAGATATATTGTTAACAGAAAATAGCAAAATGTAAAATGATGTATAATATTCTACAGTTTGTGTGAAACAGAAAAATTTATGTACATATTAGCTTGTATGCAAGTAAGTTTTTGGAAGGATTCACCAGAAAATGAAAACATTGGTTGCCTCCAATGGGGAGGAGAGGAGACTAGAGGCTGAGGGACAGGGTAGGAAGGAGAGGAGACTAGAGAGGAGACTAGAGGCTGAGGGACAGGGTAGGAAGGAGACTTTCACTTTGTGACTTTTTTACCTTTGAATTGTGAGCCATGAGAATGTATTACCTTAAATAAGATTTAAACTTTAAAAAGACATGAACAGATATTTTTCCTAAAAATGTCCATTTTGCAGGAAAAGAATAATAAGTCTTTATGAGTGACTAGATACCCAGAGTCTCTGATAAAAATATGAACCTAAGGAGTCTTGGTTATAAATGACAGACCCCATCTAGCCGTGTTTTGGATGATGACATATTTTCAGTTCTCAAATTCTAATAAATCATTTCCAAATAGGATCTAAGATTTGAACAGTCAGATTTTAGGACAGGTAGTCATGGGGTTTTTGCCTTTTACTATTATGGAATTTACTTCTTTGTCCTTACGGAGGATGTCAGGAGTATAAATTCAGTCCGAAATATTCATTTAAACAGCTGCTTTCCACTTCCTTAAGCTAATCAGAACCAACAAAAACACCAGCAAGAAACTCTAGACCTTCATTTTAAAATTCCAGGAGAAGGATCTTTTTTTTTTTTTTTTTTAAGATTTTATTTATTTATTCGACAGAGAGATCACAAGTAGGCAGAGAGGCAGGCACAGAGAGAAAGAGGGAAGCAGGCTCCCCCTTGAGCAGAGAGCCCGACACGGGGCTCGATCCCAGGACCCTGAGACCATGACCAGAGCCGAAAGCAGAGGCTTTAACCCACAGAGCCACCCAGGTGCCCCTTGGATTGTTAAGAAGAATGTATTTGTGATCCTATAAAACATGCTGAGCAGCAGTTTGCATTTGTTGCCTCTTCATAATCTGTGCGATGACTGCCTCTTCAGGGCTTTTCTACATCACCGGTCTCCCCCCCCACCCCCCCGCCCCGTTCCGATAAAGGGGCCTCCCTCACATTCTTGACTTGGAATTTCCTCACTATTGCCAGTTTCACAAAGAGCTCGGTGCACTTGGCCAGACCCGGAACCCCCAGGGTGGGGAGGAGGAAGCCCAAGAGTGTAATCATTGTAAGGTAATTGTTAATTTATTAAAGCAAACCTTGTCTATCAGAGTGTTTACAACTCTCCCTTTTGTGAGTCCTTCTGAATAGACATACCAGATTTCCTCCGAGGGACCTTTTTACACAACTACAGAACTCAGAACAAAGAACTCCTTCCAGAAGGGCCTGGAGCACAGACTCTCAAGTGATTCCCGGGGCTAGTGGCGGGATGCCAGCCACAAAGAACACATTCTCTTATTGATTAGGGATATTGAATGAAATTCAAGAGGTGCAGGTGGTGGGCAGTTCTGGAGACAAAATTTAGACAGCAGAGCGCCGATGCCTTCCCCCGTGGCTGCCTAGGAGTCTCGCGGATGGAACAAAGCATGCTCACTTCCGCAAAGGGGCACATCTCCTGCACGTGGATCACCAGACCACCGTGGCTTTTTGTCATTTCTCCCATCCCTCTTCTGTTTTCGAGGCCTCGGCAAAAAGAAAAATAAACATGCACTTTTGCTGATGCTCGATTTTCCTGATGATCAGGGCTCATAAAACACATTGAAAAAACAACTCACAATTCAATCGTCCTCAAATTCAGCTTTCCTGCTGGAAAACAGGGAAACTGAGCAGATAGGCCTGGCAGGCAAGGTCGGAGGTTCTCCTCCGGGTGCTGCAAGCCCAAACTAGCCATGGAGCCAGGCAGCCGCAGGTCACTGCACATTCTGCGGGCCGCATCGGGCAGGCGTCGGGAGTGGGCGCAGAGCCTGTCGGCGGTGACGGTGCTCCCAGGAAGGGTGCCCCGTCACCAGCGCAGGGTGGTACCCATCCCGATCATTCGCCTTTCGGTCAGCTGAACGTGTCGTGTATCTGGTCTGACTGTACCTCCATTGCCGTACCAGCCCCAGCGCTGAGGAGCTAAATCAAAGTCAGGCACGCTAGTCTGATTCTTGTAGGGGGCCAGGAGCCGGGGTAGCCTCAGGCAGGCTGATTTCCATGGACTGGGCACAGACAGGGTGGGCCGTAGCTCTCCTCTCCTGAGCATTAGAACCAGGAGCTGGGGACAAAGTGGTGGCTACCAGTGGGGACCTGGCTGCAAGAATCACAGGAGGAGGATCTGCGCAGCCCTGAAGGGTCCTTTGCAAGCCCAAATTGTGGAGGAGCAGAAAACGTCAGGAGAAGGTGTGATAAGGTGAGAAACAGTGGAAGAGGGTGTGAGGAAGCTGACCAGTCACAGTCGCAGAACAAAGCCTCCGGAGGTCCGGCTCCTATCGCTGAGGCCTCTGGACCTGCCTTGATTCCAGAATAATCCTCACTCTTACTGCTTTCTGGCTTTTCTTATGTCTTGGTGCAGCTGCTTCCTTGCAAGGAATCTGTTTATTTGTTTGTTTGTTTTTTGTTTTGTTTTCATTTGTTTTGGGAGAAGTCTTGGTGAGTCTCTGTTCTTTACGGTCCCACATCCTAAGTAATACAGTGCCCTCCCAGTCGTTTTTCCCCACAAACGGACGAAATGGAATCAGAATGAACCGTTATTTTTATTTTATTCTTTTTAGAAGATTTTATTCATTTATTTCCCAGAGAGAGAGACACAGCGAGAGAGGGAACACAAGCAGGGGGAGTGGGAGAGGGAGAAGCAGGCTTCCCCACGGAGCAGGGAGCCAGATGTGGGGCTCCGTCCCAGGGCCCTGGGATCGTGACCTGAGCCGAAGGCAGACACTTAACGACTGAACCACCCAGGTGCCCCTGAACTGTTATTTTTAACTTGACAGTGTGTTGTGAGAAGTCTTCTAAATATCACTGAAAGTTCATAGAATTTTCTTGCGAGGCACCCAGACTTCCGAATCGCTGTCATCAACAAAGCACAGTCCAACGTGCTGCCATCCGGCCAACCAAGTATCTGCACAGAAACCCACTGAAAAGTCGAGTGACATTCTCTCCCAGTCTGCCTTCCCTGGAGCCGCACCAGCCCCGGCCCTTGGGCATTTACCGCCTTTCCAGCCAGCCCTCGGTGAGTTCCAGCAACAGCTCTCACTTTCTCTATCCCAAATCCATTTCTCCAGAGCACGGACATATTGGGACTGTCAAAAGGACCTGAAATGAGCCACAGAAAAGCAGGCAGCATTGCTTAGAGTTCTGTTTGTTCTGTGACATTTTAAAAAGAGCAAATCTGTCATCAAGATAAAAAAAAAAAACTGAAAAGCTGAACTCTTCGGTATAACTCGAATGAAGACGACCCTGTCATTGAACCCTCTCCCAGGGCTCTCAAGAAACGAGAAATGCAGGCCATTTAATCAACTTCGGTTACCTTCTGCCTATCACTTTCATGCTCCGATGGCTTTGAACTTCTCCTGAAGCATTTTTCCGTGGTGGCTGCAGCCAGGAGGGGCGTTAGCCACCTGGCAGCCGGGAACCTAAGGACCCTGCCCTGGGGACGCCTGGCATTTCAAGTCCCGCGTGGAGGCACTAGCTGTCTCTGGAGCCCTCGGAGCCCTCCGCCTCCTCACGGTGTTCCTCACCTGAGCTGCGTGGTGGTGGCCTCTGTTCCTGCCATTGTGGACCTGGGCCAAGCTCCATCCCCATCTCTGCGCTTAGCGGAGGTGACGAGTGCTGTCACTGTTTCAGAGGTCCTTGCCAGAAGTGCTCATGGGTGAACACTGAGAAATGTCCATTGTGTCTGACCTCTAGCTGTTAGCTTTGTCTCATAACACAGATGGCTTCCCAGGCACCATCATTCCTATTTTGTGGTTTGGTGGTCAGGCTGCCCTTGGGAGGGTTAATGTCGTGACGCTTGTCACCACCCGGCATGCGGTTTACACGGTGCTCAACCGAGGTTTGCTCCTGTCCCTTCTCTTTGTTTTCTCTTGGGTCATCCAGAAGACTGGGGACAGAAAGAAAGAAATGGAAAGAAAGAAATGGAAAGGCTGTCATGTTGGTGTTGTTCCATTGACAACGTGTGCACCCGGAATTACCTGTCAGCCGCCATCTTTGCAGCCACACGAGGGTTACACAGTGGCCAGAACTCATTGGGCTGATCAAAAGGAATGAAATCTTGCCATCTGCAAAGGCATGGATGGAGGTAGAGGATATGATGCTAAGCGAAATACGTAAGTTGGGGAAAGACAAATACCGTCTGATCTCACTCATATGTGGAATTTAAGAAACAAAACAGATGAACATAGGGGAAGGAAAGGAAAAATAAAAAACAGAGAGGGAGGCAAACCGTAAGAGATTCACCTCTAGGGAACAAATTGAGGTTTGCTGGAGGGGAGGGAGGTGGAGGGCTGGGGTAACTAGGTGATGAGCTTTAGGGAGGGCACTTGATGGAATGAACACTGAATGTTACATGCAACTGATGAATCACTAAATTCTACCCTTGAAACTCATAATACATTATATGTTAATTAAATTGAATTTGAATTAAAAATTAAAAAAAAAAAACTCATCGGGCTGAACACTCATCAGATTTAGGACTCAACACCCATGCATTTTGTCGTACGTTCATTATGTCTTCAGGGTTTTTTCAATAAAAGTTAAACCCCCAGAACAGCGCCACATCCTGCAACATTAGGGTGGAAATAAAGTCGCCTTTCTCATGGGCTCTGTCACTTGGACCTTGGGGCCCTGGTGTTCCTTCCCACCCCCACCCCTCCTTGCCCTGTCTCATTTGGCCAACGTGTAGCCTGCTGGCTGATCCCTCTGTCCCTGGTCCTGGCACTAGCATTTCATCCTCCTTTTGGATACCAACTGACCTTTCAAAATGCAAATATTTTCATATTACTCCTTGCTTAAAGTCCTCCATGCCTTCTCATCTGCTAGCGAGAGGGCAAAATCCAAGGTCTCCATGGTATTCAATGCCCTCCTCCTTGAGCTGACTCCTGCTTTGGCTCTCCCTGCAGCCTGGCTCCCAACACCCTGCTCCAGAAATACAAACTGCTTATAATCCCCCCATCCTCCCAGTTTGCCCTCTGCCGGAATTGCCCTTTCCAAAATTACTAAGTCGAAGTCGGTGCCAAGACAAACCCATACCGTGCTTCTGGGCTTCCGAAACAGTGGCCGAGTGTTGTACGTTCTCCTTCAATAGAGACCTTTTCCCCATTTTGTATCCAAGCCAGTTGTGAAGGTGGAGAACTGGGCTGGGGGCCACAAGCCATCATTTAAGTGCGGGTTTTGCCCCTTGCTGACGACGTGTCCTTGGGCTGGTCCCTTAGGATGCCCGAATCTTACTCTCTTTTACGTAAATCCAGGGTTATAAATATTGACCTCGAAGGAGGAGGAACACATGAACTGTTGGATGTCAGGCAACGTGGGGAACTCTTCAGGGCTGCATTCCGATCTTAAGGCGACCTGCATGCAGTGAGCAGAAAGCAGCAGAGTCCGTTGTGGGCCCTGGGCGATGTTTTGCTGCCTGGTTTCTGTTTGAGAGTGTCTTGAGTGCTGGGAAGAATTTTCTGTGGCCAGCTCTGGCTGTTCCATCAAACACCATAAGGATTCCTTCTCCAAGGGCAAATTTAAAAGAACGTGCCATCTGCCCTTCATTATGGTTATGGGAGCTAGATGTGCTCCAACACGGACAGGCTGGGGAAGGATTTAGGACACAGAGGACAGAGCACTGGGCGCAGGAGAATGATGTTCTAATTCTCTCCCACCAGCTTGACTTTGCTGGTCCTAATTCTCTCATCTGCCAGGGCTCAACTAAATTAGTGCTAGGGGCCCTTCTAGTTCTTATGTTCTATGTATGGCCAAGATAGAGTGGTGCAAGATGGGTGCTTCAAAAACTGAGTTTTGGGGCTCCTGGGTGGCGCAGTTGGTTAAATGTGACTCTTGGTTTCAGCTCAGGTCGTGATCTCAGGGTCGTGAGATCAAGCCCCACATCAGGCTCTACGCTCAGTGCTGAGTCTGCCTAAGATTCTCTCTCTCTCCCTCTGTCACCACTCACTCTCTCTCAAATAAATAAGTAAATATTTAAAAATAAATAAATAAATGCAGGGGCTCCTGAGTGGCTCAGTGGGTTAAAGGCTCTGCCTTTGGCTCAGGTCGTGATCCCAGGATCCTGGGATGGGAGTCCCGCATTGGACTCTCTGTTCAGCGGGGAGCCTGCGTCCCCTGCACCCCCCTGCCTGCCTCTCTGCCTACTTGTGATCTCTGTAAAATAAATAAATAAAATCTTAAAAAAAATTAAAAAAATAAATACAAACTGAATTTTGAGTAGCATCCATCATTAGCTCCAGGATCAATCAAGCCACAGGTATTAATTGATCTATAATGTGCTCAGTATGTAGTCCAATCTAACTATTCTTACCAGAAGTGCCATCAGTGAAATACACTGAGAGCTCAATCTGTCTATTCAGATGCCAATTTCTGCAGGACTAAGTGGTGCCTCCATTTAGAAGAGCTACTATTGACCCATGAATAACACAGATTCGATCTGCTCACTTAAATATGCAGAGTTTGTTCGATAAATACTGTACAGTACTATAAATGTATTTCCCTTATGATTTTCTTTTTTTTTTTTCAGATTTATTTCCTTATTTGAAAGAGCAAGAGAGAGAGAGCATTGGCATGAGTGGAGGGAGGAGCAGAGGGAAAGAGAGAGAGAGAATCCTCAAGCTGACTCCCCACTGAACACGGAGTCCGATGGGGGGCCGATCCCAACCACCGGTGAGATCACGACCCAAGCCAAAATCAAGAGTCAGACACTCAGCCTACTGCGCCACCCAGGCCCCCTCCTTATGATTGTCTTAACAACAGTTTCTCTTCTCTAGCTTACTTTATTGTAAGAGTACAGTGTATAATACATATACACCATGTGTTCTCAGAAAGGCTTATGTTCTCAGGAAGGCTTCCAGTCAACAGTAGGTATTAGTAGTTAGGTTTTGGCGGAGTCCAAAGTTATATGTGAATCTTTGAACGTGTGGGGGCCAGATCCCCCAACCCCTGTGTTCAAAACCAGTTATAGTCGCTGCCTCTGGGAGCAGGGCTTGATGGGACGGGGACAGGGGACCACCCTGACTTCCTTCTTCCCAGTTTTGCTTCCTACTTTTGAATTTTGTGCTGTTTACATTAACTAAACTCTAAAATAATCACTCGAGTATTTACTGATGAAATGATATGGTGTCTGGAATTGCTTTCAAATACTCCAGTGGTGATTAGGGGGGTGTGAAGTAGGATGAGTCCCGTATTGATCATTATTAAAGCTGGGTGATGGGTGCATGGGGGGTTCCTTATACAGTTCTTCCTATTTTCAGAGATGTTTGAAATGTCCCATTATGAAAGTTTTTAAATAATAAACATTTCAATTGGTTGAAAAGCACACTGAAAATTAGTCATAGACTACAAAATTTTGCTTTATTTCACCCTTTCCTTGAAATTTTTGTTCCTATAAATTTTGTTCCAAAATGAAAGTTCCCTATGATGAATCAGTTAAATTATTCCAAGAGAAATTAGAATTAGAGAATTAGAAGAATTAAAGAAACCAGGAATGAGCCTAGAGTCAGTTTGTTCTCCGTTTCCACCTCCCCAACCCCTGCATCATAAACAGAATGTCTGTGTCTCCCTATCCAAATGCATATGTTGAAACCCTAACCCCCAATGTGATGGTATTGGGAGATGGGACCTTAGGGACATGATAAGGATGATCATCACCTTCTTGAGCATGGCCACCCTCATGAACATAGGGTTAGTGTCCTTGTAAAAGAGAACTCGAAACTCTCTTTCTGCCACATGAGGACACAAGAAGTCAGAATCTGTAACCCAGAAGGGGGTAGTCACCAGAATGCGACCACAATGGCACCCTGATCTCGGACTGAGGAGACCCCCTTAACTCCTGCTGAATGGCAAAGCCAGCTGAGACAGTCACTCTGGGTCGTGATCCTCTGCTCTTCTCGACTAAGTGTCTCAACATAGACACTCTTACCACTTGAGAAGGTCGTCAGCCGTGCTGGGGCCACCTGGGGTTACTGGCTGCACAAGCCTCTTTTCTTTTTCTTTTCTTTTCTTTTCTTTTCTTTTCTTTTCTTTTCTTTTCTTTTCTCACTAACTGTCCTTTAAGGAAACGATGGAAGAGGTCAGGCCATGAAGCAGACAGGGACGGTAAAATGGAATCAAAGGAGCACCCATGAAATGCATTCTTCCTTGTGAATCAGGATAATGGGCTTTTACAAGTGCACAGCCAATGAAAGCTGCTGTTATTTTCCTCGTTCACTCAGCAATGCATAGAGGAATGAATATACAAACAAGGACTTCTTGTTTGATAGAAACAGTAATAGGGTTTGTTTTTTTTTTTTTTTTAAAGATTTATTTGAGAGAGAGAGAGAGCATGAGCAAGGGGGCATTGGGAGAGGCAGAGGGATGGGGAGACCATCTTCAGCAGACTCCCCACTGGGCAAAGAGCCCAATGCAGGGCTCAATCCCAGGGCCCTGAGATCAGGACCTGAGCCGAAATCAAGAGTTGGACACTAACTGACTGAGCCACCCAGCTGCACCAACGGTAAGAGTTTTTTATTGCTCTTCTTAAATCACCACTATAAACTCAGTGGCTTAAAACAACATAAATTTGTTCTTAGAGTTCTGGAGGTCAGAAATTCAAAAATAATTTTATTGGACTAACATCAAAGTATCGACAAGGCAGTTTCATTCTGGAGGCTCAGAGAGGAGAATCCATTTCCTTGCCTTTTTCAGCTCCCAGTGGCTGCCCGCATTCCTTGGCTTGCAGTCCCTCCTTTAGTTTGAAGGACATCACCTCTGAGTTGACATCGGTCCACCCAGATAATCCCAAATCGTCTCAAGACCCTGAACTCACTCCAACCTGCAAATTCTCTCTTCCACAAGGTAATATTCATAGGGAACTAGGGGGTGGATGTCTTTAAGGGCCATTGTTCACAGACATCACCAGCCACCGGAGAGCATCTTGGGAGCCACTCAGGGGGCAGTCGGGACCCCAGTCACACTTCTTAAACCAAGTTACTGTGCACCCAGGGCTGCTGGGCTAGGTCAGGCAGTTCTCTGAGCCAGAGGCAGAACGTGGAACATGAAATTTATTTCATGAGAAGTGATTTAAGACATGACTTTAGTATGTAAATAAACATAGATATCTTATAGAATAGGATGGAAAATTCTCACGTGTCTTAAAAATAAAAACGTGAGTCTTCAAAAAGAAATGTACCCTCTAGCGGTGTGCTTCTCTGGGTTTCATCCCAAGACCCTCGGGTTGGTTGGCTCTCTACCACTGCTGGAACCAAGTCCTCTACAGGTGAGGGAGTGCGGGTCCAAGAGCTAACAACTTTTTAAAAGCATGTGGGAGCTGAGCAATGGCCGGGCTGCAGCCCCCCCCCTCCCCCCGATGGCTGGGAGTTTGCTGTGTGTTTGCCCCAGAGAACTAAGCTCATGGGCCGGAGACAGACACCCAAGTGGCTGAAACTGAGTTGGAAAGAGCCCGATGTGTCTCCTCAGCGGAAGGAGCTGCATCCCTGTGCAATCTGAGGGGCTCATTTCACGCACCACGTTCCTCAGACCTCTCTGGTGGGGCAGTGGGGTCTCAGAAAGGCAAATTTTCTCAGAGGGAAATAAATAGGAATGTGGTGCACAATTTGCCCACCTGCTAAATATCTGATTGTTTCCCTTTAAGAAGAAGTCTCCCAAATTTCCGCTGTTAAAGCTCTAACCCACAGTGGGATGCCATTAGGGGGCGGGGCTTTAGGAGGAGATTAGGTTTAGATGAGATCATGAGGGTGGGGCCCCGCGATGGGATTAGTATCCTTCTAAGAGGAGGAAGGGAGCAGGGGCCCACCCCTCGGCCCTCCACCAGGGAACAAAGCAGCAGGATGGTGGCTTCTCGGAACCAGAAAGAGCCCTCCCCACCCCCGGCCCCAACACACACAAGGACTCTGCGAGCACCTTGATCTGCAACTTCCAGCCTTCAAAACCGTGAGAAATGAATGCTTGTTGTTCTAGCCACCCATTCTCTGGGGTTCTGTTACAGCAGTCCAATCTGACTCAGGTGATGAGGATTCTGACCCGGCAAATGTTTACAATGTTTACAAGCATTCATATGAAAAAAAAAAATTGGTAATGCTTATTTTAAGACTGGGTTTGATTCTAATGCCAGTTTTCCTTTGGAAATCCCTGTCCTTCAGGATTGATTCGCTTGAGAAAATAAGTCATCCATATTCTGGTCCTCCTCCCCTCCCCTCCCCTCTCCCCTCCTCCTCCCCTCCCCTCCTCTTCTCTCCCCTCCTCTTCTCTCCCCTCCTCTCTCCTTCCTCCTCTCCTCTCCCCTCCTCTCCCCTCCCCTCCTCTCCCCTCCCCTCTCCAATACCCTAGATTTCCTTTGCTGTTCCCTAAAGCAGTGATTCTCAACTAGGGGGGTGAGCTTCTCTTCTTGGAATGAGATCTGTCAGATTCCTTTAGAACATAAATATGTAAAACTGCAGACCATGCTGGGATGGTAGAAATCACAAATGGATACAATCCTCAGCCCATGTGGACCACTCCCCATGGTGCCTGATCGGCTGCACATGTTTGTATTTAGAAAGTTCTTCTGGGATCCAACGTACCCAGCATAGGTGTGTTAGGAAGGCCGGAGAACCATGTGTCCTGGTGACCTGGGTGCAGCAGAGGGGAGCAGTTCCCACCCAGGTGGGTGGTCAGGGCTCAATCTGCAGCACACACGTCATTGCATGGTCTGGAATGCCGTAGCTTTGTTTGAATTCAGTCACCTCTGACGGTTAGCACTTTGGGAATATTTTACTTCCTCAAAAAGAACTCTATATGTCTCCCGATGACCTGTGATTTTCTGTGTGCCAAATGAAAGGCACACACAGCACAGTGACTCTGGTTATCATAGGTAGCCAAAGATGTCCCAAACCGAGTAACAAAATGTGGCAGGGTGGGGGGTATCTTATGCTTAAGAAGCCCTTGCTCAAGCGTCCTTTCCGGTTGCCCATTTGTGGGTCAAGAAAAAGAAACTCCATTCAGTAGTTGGAAAATTACTTAAAGCTTGGATATTGGCAAATGACAGAAAAAAAAAAAAGTTGGAAGTAGGAGTACAAAAGAGGTTTTGACAAGCTCCCTTGTGTAACACCATGACCCATTTCAGAATTCATGAGGTTCCCAAAACTAGGTTTGCACAATGCACAGATGCTTCAGAGCATCTGTGAAGCAGCAAACACATTGAAACCTTATTCAAAGCAAAACCACATTTGCATGACGAACATTGGAACATGGCTCTAAACAAAGGCCAGTCTCTGGAACTTGATGAAAACCCAGGGAATGCAGAACAGTGTGGATGGTTGAAGCAAGTGGGACCAGAGACAAGATGGTGAACCACTCTCCAAGAAAGCAAATCTTCCTTTTTCAGATGGTTCCACGTCTAACTACGTTGTGTACATAACGCAAACGTTATCTTAGCCCAGGTAGTCTGGCTGTCCCTATTACAACTTCCACGGAGCACAGTTAGAAACCAAAGTCCTGGGGCACCTGGCTGGCTCAGTCATTAAGTGTCTGCCTTCGGCTCAGGTCATGATCCCAGGGTCCTGGGTCGGAGCCCCGCATCAGGCTCCCGGGTGAGCGGGTAGCCTGCTTCCCCCTCTCCCACTCCCCTGCTTGTGTTTCCTCTTTGGCTGTGTTTCTCTCTGTCAAATAAAAATCTTAAAAAGAAAAAAAAAATTACAAAGTGATGGGGGAGGGTGGCCTGGGTGGTGCAGTCAGTTAAAGGCTCCCACTCTTGATTTCCTCTCAGGTGGTGATCTCAGGGTCCTGGGATGGAGCCCCGCCTCTGCCTCCACACTCAGGATAGAGTCGGCTTAAAATTCTCTCTCTCTGCCGCCCGCCCCACGTGCATGTTCTCTTTCTCTCTCTCTCTCTCAAAAAATAAAGAATCCAAAGTCAGGCTCTAAAGATTTTATTTACTTGAGAGAATGAGTGAGCGAGAGAGAACACAAGAAGGGGGAGGAGCCGGAGAAGGGGCGGGGCCAGAGCAGGGGGAGGAGCCCACTGAGTAGAGAGTCCACCTTGCGCTCCATACCCAGACTCCAGGATCCTGAGCAGAAGGCTGACACTCAACTGACTGAGCCACCCAGGTTCTCCTACAGTATATCTTTAAAATGGCTTATTGTGTGAATATCATTTTTCTTAACTCTCCATTCAAATGGCATATAAACATAGTCACTTTTTCTTTGTCATGTCCGATATAATTCATGCCAGGATTAATAGTGACCACATTTGCAAATCACAGCTTCAGGCTTTTTGTTTTGTTTTGTTTTTTTACTAAATTTTATCCACGAGGAGGTCAGTTGTTTATCTGTGTTTGGTTTCACTAACTCATCAGATGCAAGCTCTATATTTAATTTCTAGGTTCCTACTCCTTAGGTCATATTTTTCATTTTCTTATTCAAATCTTGCTATATTGTTAACAAAGAGTAGTTATAATCATACAATGTGCAGACTACTTTTACCTAGCTAATGGTTTCAGCAGCAAGAATAATTGTTCCCATTTTTATATCCAAGTTTCTAATTTTTCAGCTATTATGTAAGCTTTCTTGTCCCTAATCCACATCACCCATTAGTCAACATTTTGGTCTTATGGGGGAAGCGTTTTTGTTTCCTTTTTTGGAAAAATTATGATAGAATCCCACATCCTAAAAATGAATAAGGACTACAAAGATGTCTTCATATGCAATATTCGTTCATTTCACATCAGTGATGACCTCCTCCACCTTCTTTTGCCAGATCTCAATAGTGAACAGATTCCTCTGATTACTGCGGAGCTTTGTAGGATTTAACAGCCTGTAAGACAAAATTGATCGGGGTGCTTTTCTTATACATTTATATAGTCAAAGTGGTTCTGAACACAGGCTGCCTCTAAACTTAATTATCTGGGGCACAAAACACCAGCGAGTTTGAGAAAACCCTGTGCCTATGACAGCTGCCTCACGTTGTTTCCCATCATTTTACACGATATCTTCACTTTAGAGAGTATTTCTGGTCCATGACAAGAAGGCAAATTTAAAATGTATGCATAAACCCACAATTCATTTAACCAACTGAGCCTCTATTTTTATTTTTTTAATTACACAAGTAAAAAACGAATTCATGATCATTGCAAAAAAAAAAATGCCACAGCACAGAAATTTATGGAGTGAGAAGCAAAATCTCCTTCACACACTCTCCTCCCATCTTACCCCTCCCACAGATCCTTCCAGACTTCTCTCAGAGGTTTCATAAATTCGGTAGATAACTTCCCACGCTAGCCCCAAGAAAAACCGAGCCCTCCTTCTCCTTCTCACTCACTAAGATCACAGAACCAAAAAGGATTTTATTCTGGAGCACTTGTTCAAGTGGGAAAGGAGGTGCAATTTCACAAAATAAAGGGGGGAAATCCAAAACACCTCCTTGCACTCCAGGGGGCACTTTGAAGAAGGGAGAGGGCGGGGCTGGGGGTGGGGCCTAACGGAGGGGCAGAGGAGGAAGTGTTTGAGCAGGCGACGAGAATCTGAGGGGAGTCTGCTTAGACAAAGAGCAGGGCACCCACGGACCACGACTGCCCAAGGAAAGGCCCCCCTCATTAAAATCAACCTTTTCAGGTCCAGGAGAAGGTGCAAGGGAGCAAGAATTCTTCTTCATTTTCTTCCTGTAATCATATCCATCCTATGCCACCTTGGGTGCAAGGCTGGAGGAGACCCAAGGTGACCCTCTGTCTCTGGGTGCTCTGGCGGGCTCCGGGCGGGAGGTGGCCTCATGGCCAAATGGGGGGCGGGGAGCACGGCTGAGAACATTCCAAGCAGGGCAGGCTCGGAGGACAGGGTGTGGACCTTGGCTCTCCTTGAAGGTGGGAGGAAGCTGCCCTCTTTATGGGTTTTGTTAAAGAACAAAATTGAACTGAGTGAATTTTAATGATCTTATTGGCCTTATTCAATGATTCATGAATGAGGCAGCAGCCCATCTAGCAGATAGAAAGGAGCAATGAGTAGCTGTACACAGCGAAAGACTCATAGGCAGAAGGCACCGGGAACAAGGAAGTTAACACCAGGCAAGGAAAATCAGATTGCTTATTGCAAGGTCACCTTCCTTTAGGGGATGATGATGGGGTCTATCAGGCCAATGACCTCACTAGTGCCGATCAGGCGATTCCTGATTGACTGGTTTAAGATTCTATTTCTGGGAGAGCCAGAAGCGCCATTAAGTGACAGTTTGGGGATGTGGGGCTTAGCATAAAGGACTCCCTTTGGGGCCTATTATTTTGCTTTTTTTTTTTTTTTACATATGTCTGTGTGTGTTGTATGTGTGTATGATTCCTTTTTCTTTTTTTTTTTTTAAGATTTTATTTATTTATTTATCTGACAGAGAGAGACACAGTGAGAGAGGGAGCACAAGCAGGGGGAGAGGGAGAGGGAGAAACAGGCTTCCTGCTGAGCACGGAATGGGGGGCTCCATCCCAGGACTCTGGGATCATGACCTGAATGGAATGCAGACGCTTAATGACTGAGCCACCCAGGTGCCCCTGATTCCTTTTTTTTTTTTTAAACCACGCATGCACACACACACACATTTTTAAAGACATGAATGGAATTGTTGAATCTATTTTTCTGTGGCTGGCTTTTTTTTACTTAATACACTACAGTATTTCATGTCCATATATGCAGAGTTATGTCTCCTTTTAAACACATATTGCCTATCTTTTAAAATTAGAAGATGATTGCTTGTTCGTGCTCTTGTTGTTGTTGTTGATTTAGGGTTAGGAGGCAGGCCATTGGAATGACGTGGAGACGACCGGAGAGAGGCTGATGAGGCCACATGCCTGACTGTGTGGGGACTTGTGGGAGGGAGCCTTGCTGTGGAGCAAGAGATGTCAGGACCCCGGGACACTAATGTCACTTGTCCTCAGCCTCTATATCTCTGCCAAAAAAGTTAAGGAAAATCCCCAAATTCCATCCTTTTGAAAAATGTCTCCATGTCATTTTAGGTTTCCATAGCACAAGCCTAGCAAAACTTCCGAGACGTTTTAATGATGTTAAACGCCCTTCCCTTCCTTTTTGTTTTATTTTTTTTAAAGAATCAAAGACAAACTTCAAATGTTAGAATGTCAACTTCATCCCAGTTCAATGCTTATATGTGTTGCTGAGAAAGAAACTCCCAGAAGCAAACATGTCAAAATGATCTCTGTGAAAGGAAAAGAAAAAGCTTATTTCAAATGTCAGTGGTCAGCAATATCCTTGAAATAGAATTATAGTCTTTGGAAATCCTGTTTCATAAAAGTAATTGTCCCAAGATTGCAGTTGGGCTTTCATTTCATAGAACTTTCCAACAGCCTCAAAGGTACTGTTAACTGGTCATTCGTTTTCCATAAGGACGGTGCTGACTCTCCTTAATAGTTAGCCTGGGGAAGTTAATCAGGGCAACCAACACCAGGATCTGGGGGCAGATGTGTTGGTCCCCACTCATAGGTCCCCTGCTTATTGCAGATGTGTTGGTCCCCACTCCAGTCTGGAGCTTCTCTAAGGCACTTCGGCTTTTTTTTTTTTCCCACCTTATAATTCACTTGTTTGAACAACTGCCAAGACATCGGGGGGACACCTAGGAGTGAGAGATGGAGTGACAAGATTTGAATCTTCCTCAAGTCAGTGCAGAGAGGATTTCACAAAAATGTCATTCTCTTGGCAAAATGCCAGTGTCGGTTTTCAATTATAAAATCATATTTTCAAATTCTCCTCACCAATGTGGAGTAACAGAGGACCCACAGGAATGGCTTCTCCCAAAGAGTCTGAGAGGGGGGAACTGTTCGGGGAAGGGGGAGAAAATTCTAGAACAGCATTTTCCACACCTGGAGAGGGAGCCCCCTGATGAGTCCTGGATGATTTCAAAGCAATGACTTCACAAATCCGATTTTTTGAAGCAGGACAGTATTTCCCAACTGAAGGGTAAAGGGATAAACTTTCTTAGAAGATAGAATGATCACTATTCTATTTCAATTTTTTTAAATAATCCAGTAGTTATTTTTTAAAAAGTTAAAAAATTTCATCCTTGGAGTGGGTGGGTGGGTGGCTCAGTCAGTTAAGTGTCTGCCTTCAGCTCAGGTCATGATCTCAGGATCCTGGGGTTGAGTCCCATGTCGGACTCCCTGCTTATCGGGGAGCCTGCTTTTCCCTCTCCTGCTTGCTGTTCTACCTGCTTGTGCTCTCTCTCTCTCTCTCTCTCAAATAAATGAATAAAATCTTTAAAAAATTTTTCATTCTTAAAACAAAGTTTGAGAGCTGTCCAATGCTTATCCAATGAGCAGATCAGAGGAACCAGCTCACTTATTAGCTGCTGCTAGGGAGAGGGGAGGGGCCTACCACTGGATGGACACAGCTGGCTCATTGGGTGGGCTGGGGTACACTATTATCCTAGTTCTGCATTGTTTAATTTAGTCTATATAAAACTACAGTGTGAAGGGGGGAAGCAGAGTGAAGAGGAAACCCATGAATGGGAGAAAATATTCACAAATCATATATCTAATAAGGAATCCAGAACATGTAAAGAACTCTAAAAACTCAATAACAAAGTGGACAACCTGGTTAAACATAGTCAATCATCTCAAGTAGTCATTTCTCTGAAGAATATATACAAATATTTGCCAGATCAATAATATGTATTTATCTAATCACAGTTCTCAACAGTGCACATCAAACTATCTCTTGTTCTTCACCGATTAGTATTAAAAGAGAAAATAGTTTTAAAAGCCCAATTTGGCTTTTCACTGATGGAGGAAACGAAGTTCTCTATTCATGATGTGTGATTTTTGAACAAATAATAACAAATAGCAGTTTGAAACTTCACAGAAAATTTACAAAAATAAACCAACTGGCATTCTTCAACCAAGAAATGCAAGCATTTAAGACAGCTGCTTTGCTCTATTTTTGATGCTACAGTGCTGATACATTTCAATCTAAATTTTATTCTCATTTAAACAAAATTTTTTCCACATAGTAGATATAAATTACTTCTTGAAAAAAATCACAAGATTTGTGATGGGAAGCATCAAGTCTCTTCCCACTCCAGAGCTATTCCCATGGGCAATCACTTTTTTATTTTCTATATTTCTGGTAGTTACCTTCATAATTCTAAATATTGTGCCCATATCACTACTTTTAAATTAGATAGGTATTACCCAGTGCCTCCATGCTCCAAAATGTAAAGATTTAACCTACACAATTACCTCCTCTTTTCAATTTTTGATAGTTATTTTTAGTTCTTTTTGAATAATCTTTGTAACTTGAAATAATGCACTTAGATCTCTATTTCTTGTTCCATTAATTTTATAATATTTCTTGTCTCTCCAGGATGTAAAATTAGAATTCTTCTCCAGATTTTATCTCTCCACTTAGGCTCCTTAGTAAGTCTTCTGTGGATTGTCTGAAGGTTCTTTTTCAAAGTTGAAAACCATTAAATGGCTTATACATTATTATAACTATGTAGGTATTATTAACTATAGAGATTTTTTAAAATGCTAGGATCCCAGGGGCACCTGGGTGGCTCAGTTGGTTAAACATCCAACTCTCTGTTTCAGCTTGGGTAATGATATTGGGGTGGTGGGAGCCAATGAAATATTGGGTTTCATGCTTAGCATGAAGTCAGCGTGGGTTCCTCTCCCTCTGCCCCTCCCCCAGCTCATACTGTCTCTCTCTCTAGAATAGATGAATATATCTTTAAAAAAATTAAATAATTAAAATGCTAAGATCCTATTTCCTTCTGTATATGGTTGCTATCAGCACTCCAGAGTCACCTGAAAGAATATTCTTAGAATTGTAAGCAAAACCTATTCTCTTTTCTTTTCTTTTCTTTTTTTTTCTATTCTCTTTTCTAATACTCTACCAATTGCTCAAACTTATGCTACTTTCCAGGTTGCTTCCTGTTTGAAATATGGCTATCCTGTACAACTTTCTTTTTTTTTTTTTTTTTCCTCCTGGAGTTTCTAAGTGCCTTTCTTTTATCTTGTCCAAAAAAAAAAAAAAAAGAGAGAGAGAGAAAAAAAGAAAAGTGCTTTCTTATTAATAGGCTTTTGGGTCAGTTTCACTCTTTCCCATATCCCATGTTTTCCTTTTTCTTGGCTTTCCACTCATCTCAAGAACTTTCTGAAAAGGAATATGTGGGAGGTACATTTAAAAAATTTGCTTGTATGTGTGCAAACATCCTAATTTACTTTTTGATTCAATTGATAGGTTGACTGTATATAGCATTTTAAATTGAAAATCATTTAAAATTAATGCCAGGATACTTTGACTTACCACTTGTTCCAAAGTAAGTATGCCTGTTTATTTTGGTATTTTCCTGCTTGCTGCTTATTTTTTCATATATATGAGGATCCTTAATTGTTCATATTTACTCTCTGGCCAAATATAATTCATGAAACTACTCTTCGTGAAGTGTTGCCATTTACTACCAGATGGCAGAAGAGACCTCTTGGTAGTCAAGCCAATTTTCCATTAACAAGTTTCTCTGACAGAAAAGATCATCCTAAGCCTAATGTACTGGAAGCTTTGTAGTCAAGAGGCCATAATTTCTTACCTCTGCATTTTACAACATTCTGTAAGTAGCAAAAGTGACAAACTTGTTAATGTATCAAAGTCCCCAGAAAATTTTTAGACAACAAAAAGCATTTCATGAGGATATAAATTTTATTCAATAATAAGATAAGTACAATAACTGAGAAGTCTGCCATTTCAAAACATTTGGCAAATGAATTATTGTTTTCATGATGGAAATTTTAAGGTGACCAGGGAGAAAATATGCATTAGGGAACTTTAGTAAAGTAATTAATATGAAATAGTGATTAGCCAACTTAATTGTTTCTGTGCTTGATATTTACTATAGATTTTTAATATTAGCCTATTGTGTCTCTCAAGATAGTCAGATATTTTCACTGGGAAACTTTTAACAGTACATGTTGAGTTTCTAATAATTCTTCATAGGTTTTCCATAATTTTATTTTTCTATTTTGTTTGGTAATTCTTCAGTTAGAGCAAATTATTTAGTTAGAAATGCTACTTTAGGGAGGAGATTCAAATATGTGTTATAATTAGGTGAACATCAACAACATAATGAGTACCTCATTCGTTTTAACTTTAATTTGTTTCATACTCACTCTTTCTAAAACATGACTATTCTAATTGGGCAAACTGAATCAGTCTAATAAGACTAATCAGAATATCCTCTTCTTTTTTTTTTTTTTAAGATTTCATTTATTTGACAGAGAGACAGAGACAGAGCACACAAGTAGGGGGAGCAGCAGGCAGAGAAAGAGGGAGCAGCAGGCTCCCCACTGAGCAGGGAGTCTGATGTGGGGCTCAATCCCGGCACCCTAGGATCATGACCTGAGCCAAAGGCAGACACTTAATTGACTGAGCCACCCAGGCACCCCCAGAAGAGTCAAAAAAACCACATCACATTGTCAGGTTTTCTTACCTAATTAATATTAATCAAATTACGTGGCAATCTATAACTTGTCAAATAAATAAAAAATACAAGTTGCCTTAAACATATGGATCTGGAAATACAAAATAATTAAGAAAATTATAATGCAGTTATTTATTTTTTATAATGCAGTTATTTAAATGTTTTCCTATCGCTAAACTTAAAATAACTTTTCTATTATATACCACACAAAAACTAAATATCTATCTATCTTCCAAGGAAATTCTAGAATTTCTATGAAAAGGCACATGACCTAGATTATCCAAAATAATCTTTTTTTTTTTTTCAAAGATTTTACTTATCTACTGGACAGACACAGAGAAAGAGATCACAAGTAGGCAGAGAGGCAGGCAGAGAGAGAGGAGGAGGCAGGCTCCCCGCCGAGCAGAGAGCCCCATGCGGGGCTCAATCCCAGGACCCCGAGATCATGACCTGAGCCGAAGGCAGAGGCCCCAACCCACTGAGCCACCCAGGCGCCCCCAAAATAATCTTTAAAAAGAACAAAATTTAAGAATTTACACTATCTGAGATTACAATTACTATTAGGGTATACTAATCAGTGTGGTACTGGTGTAATGATAGACAAATCAATAGAACTGAATAGAGAGCCTAGAATTGACCCACATTTATACAATTATTTGAGTTTTACTAAAGTAGTTCAATGAGGAAAGGAAAAGTTTTTCATAAAATGGCACAGGGACAACTGGATAATCATTAGGGAAAAATGAACTGCCTGTACCTCATCCTTACCCAATAAATAATCCAAAATGTGTCATAGACCTAGAGTTAAAACTGTAAAGCTTCCAGAAGAAAACATTAAAGAAAAAAATCTTCACAATCATGAGGTAGGCAAAGATTCTTGGATAAGACCCAGAAGGTAGTAACTATAAAATTAAAATTTAGTAAATTAGGGGTGCCTGGCTGGCTCAGTCAGTAAAGCGTGCAAGTCTTGATCTCAAGGATTGTGAATTCAAGCCCTACACTGGGTGTGGAGCCTACTTAAAAAAAAAAAAAAAGGTTGATAAATTGAACTTCAGCAAAATTTTAAAATCCTGTTTCCTGAAAGGCACAGTTAAGATAAACAAGCAAGGGGAAAATATTGGGAAAGTATACATTTAGTAAAGGATATGCCTCCATACTATATAGAGAACTCCTACAACTCAATAATAGACAAAAAAGGGGCCCCTGGGTGGCTCAGTTGTTAAGCGTATGCCTTCGGCTCAGGTCATGATCCCAGGGTCCTGGGATCAAGCCTCGTAGTGGGCTCCCTGCCTGGCGGGAAGCCTGCTTCTCCCTCTCCCACTTCTCCTGCTTGTGTTCTCTCTCTCGCTGTCTCTCTCTCTGTCAGATCAATAAATAAAATCTAAAAATATATATATATATAATAGACCAAAAAAACCCAATTTTCGGAAAGGCAAATACTTTGAGCAGACAACTTCCAAAGGAAAATGTACTAGTGTCTCATAAACAACCAAAAAAGGGTACAACATCATTAGTTGTCAGGAAACTACAAATTAAGCTACTATTAAGTTACTATTACAACTCACCGGAACGGCTCAAATTTAAAACACTGGCAACAGGGCAAGTGGAAAGAACAGGAACTCTCGAATGTTGGTGGGCATGTGAAATGGCGCAGTCACTTTAGGAAAAGTTCTGATAGACATCTGTCTTACGACACAGCCATTCAGCTCCTAGGATTTTATTCAAGGGATATTTAAAAATGTGTTCACAAAAGGACTTGTGAAGAATGTTTTGTTAGGAGACCGTTGTCCACGGGTCTCTGTTGTTATGCGTGGCTTGTGACCAGAAGTATGAGCTGCTTTTTGTTCTGAGCTATGTTTGTATAGAGAACAGCCTTGGAAGAAAAAGGTAACGTCTGCTACCCTGCTACCGGGCAATCAGATTCAGGGTCTCTAACATCAGGGTTTGTCCCCTGTGACATAACCCCTGTATGCAAACATCACTTGGCCCTGTGGTCACTCCATGGAGATGGGCTTAGGGAAGTGGTACAGGTACCGATTGATCCTCAGGCTAGCCCCATTACTGCCAGCAATAAAACCCTTTGTGTCTGGTTTAGGAGTCTTGTGATACACTTATGTGATCGAATAGCACTCAGTGATACCTAGGAATGAACCCCTGAACCACAGTGTGAATGACTCTCAAAAACACACCGAGTGGGAAGAAACCTCACACAAAATAGTGCTAATTGAATGATTGCACACACATGCAGTTCTAGAATAAGCACAACTAATCGATTGGTGTACAAAATGAGGACAGATCTAGATAAGGGTTGGACTGAGTACTGCATTTTTAAAAAAACTCACAGAATGGTGGTATACTTTATGTTTGTTTATTTCATAAGCAAATATCATAAGCAGATATTAAGATCGAGTTAAGTACATGCGAGCTGAAATGTTTAGGGATAAAGTGTACTCATGCCTCCTGTTTACTTTGAAATACATTAAAAAAATGGGGCGCCTGACTGGGTCTTTCGGTGGAATATGCGACTATTGATTTCAGGATCATAAGTTTGAGCCCCATGGTGGGTATAGAGATACTCAAAGAAAATCTTTAAAAAAAAAAAAGAAATACGTAAAAAAAATAAGATGGGTTGGTATGTGGATAGATACATAGATGGAGAAGAGAAAGATCTACAATCAAATAAATACAGTAAGATATTAATATTTGTAAAATCCAATAGTGGGTATACACCACTGTACAATTCTACCTGCCAACTTTTCTATGTATACAACATATTTCATTTTAAAAATTGGGAAAAAAGTAAATAAAAAATTAAAAATTAGGGAAAAGTATACATAAAAATTCTAAGTGGGGCTGAAGATACATTTTATCATGAAAGAAGTCTGTTAATGTTGGGGAAATATTACTCAATTCCAGATATGTCTGTCTTTTCAGTTCTTGCAAGTAGATCCAGTATAAACCCAGAGATGTCTCCCAGACAAGAGAGAGACAGAGGGAAAGGGAGAAAAATGAACGAAGTCAAGGTTTCCAGCTCAACATCAATAGATTTTTTTTTTAAGATTTTAAGATTTTTAAGATTTTTATTTTATTTATTTATTTGACAAAGAGAGACATGGCGAGAGAGGGAACACTAGCAGGGGGAGTGAGAGAGGCAGAAGCAGGCTTCCCACTGAGCAGGGAGCCCAACTGGGGGCTTGATCCCCAGACCCTGGGATGATGACCTGAGCCAAAGGCAGATGCCTAATGGCTGAGCCAGCCAGGTGCCCCTCAATAGAATTTTTAAAATGTGTCCATCAGCTATATAATTTTCCTAATAAAAAAGAAAGTGTACTTTAAAATGATCACAGATAAGTTTATTAGCAACATGATCCATAGAAATCATCCCCAAGCCCATCAAAATTCTAAGAAGTCAATCAAAATTTTATTAAATAATTAATGTTTATTGTATATTAATTGTTTCAGTTTAGATCATTCAGATTTATGACAGTAGTACATTTTATATGTTGTATTTATGTCTTTTTAAACTTATGACATGATTTTGATCATCACTATAGTGCTTTTAATACTTAAATAAATTCTTGTATTATATATTTCCCTTGAAAAATATGTCATTTACTTTATATCACAGTTCTCAGCAACACATTTTGGGGAAAAAAAAGTACTACTTTTTTTGGGTGCTACTTGGTATTTTTAAGTAAAGAATTATGTTAGATGAGTTTTAAAAAGTGTCTTGCTATCTATATTCCATGTGAGGAAACTGGATCAGATGACCATAGATGTGTTCAGCCTGATGGTCTGCTCTTTGCTCTGTCTTCTGAGCAGTGAAAATACAAATTACAGCTGCTTCCCCCCCCAAACAGAAAGCATCATTATTTTCCTCCTTCATAATGTATCATTTTCATAAATAGTTCAAACAATATGGGGACAGCGAACACATTCTCATACATATTCTGTCCAGATAACTAAGTTTGCTGTTTGCTGGGTATCATAGACATCTTTCATGCCAAAAAAATAAAAATACAAAGTATTTTTAAAAGATAACACTGTATTCTACCGCAGTGAATATATCATAATTGATTCAATCAGTTTCTGGTTGATAGACCTTTAGGTTTCAATGCTTTCATTGCCCAAAATAACAATATTATAAATATTCTTGTTCATCCCACACTTGTCCTAGTATACCATTGGAATAAGTTTTTGGATCACAGTGTACATATACTTTAAATTTTGTTAGATATCCTGAATTTCTCTCTTGGAAGTCTGTTCCAATTTCCAGTTCTACCAACGGTGTAAATTCTTTAGCTACTCCTTCAGCTTCTAGAAACCTGCAGATCCTGTCTTGCAAAGTAAAATATTTAACAAAGGAACACTTAAAAATTCACTAGAGGGACATTTCTCATCCTTTATTTACCAGAAAGACTTCCAGCCATTTCAATCAAAGACTCTATAAAGGTTATTTCAATTGATACTCCTTTGTTGTAATTAGACCCACACATAAACTTCCCAGGAGACGGTAACCCACTTTATTTTTAAAAGCCTGTCTAGTTTTAAAAGCTTTCAACAGCCACTCTAAGAAAATCCTTTTGATGGCAAACTTCAAAGCCTTGTTTTGGTTAAGGCTCTTTTCTTTTTGTTTCAGCTTCAATCAAAAGACGGAATACCTGATTCCTTTACTTGAAAACTCGATTTTCAGTCATTAAAAGCATGTCTCCGCAAGCGTAGAGGAATCCCACAGGATTGAGATGCTGCCGTCATTCAACAAGGTCTGACCTTTCTCCTCCAGTCTGGAAAGCTCTGTGCAAGCCCCTAGAGGAAGGAGTACGAGGGTGGGAGGGGCAGCAAGCTAAGGTCTGTTGGACACAAGGACAAAACAAGACTAAGTGCTTTGGAAAGACTGGGAACTAAAGTGAATGTTTTTGGTTGAGTCACAAATGGCATATTTACGCAACTGCGACCGGAACCGGAACCGCAGTGGTATCCGTGAACCAGAAATTCTAATGTTCCGTTAAACAACCCTGTGCAAAGGAAACTTTTCAGGCTCTGTCTGATCCAACCAGACCGTAGAGCTTAGAGAGATTTAGAAACTTCCCCAGGGTCATCTGTAAGTAGTCAGCGACAAATCCCAGACTCAGCCTCAAATCTATCTGATTTTGAGGAGCATTTCCCTGCTTTGGCTCATTTTTTTTTCCCCAGCTAAAAATAGGATTTTATTTTTATGTAGTTGACATAAACGTTCCATTAATTCTGGGTATACGACATGATTTGCTATTTGTATATATTGCAAAATGATCAGTATAGTAAGTCTAGTTACCACCCACCACCAGACATAGTTACAATTTTTTGTTCTTGTGATGAGAACTTTTAAGAGCTCGCATATTATTTCATATAAGGGCCAGAGCAACTTTACAAAGTAGTTAGCATTAGGACTGTTTTTGCAAATGACCTAATTGAGTTAAGAAAATACGTTCATAGACCGAGGTCAGCAGAGTACAGCCCGTGGGCCAAATCCAGTCCTTTGGTGGTTTTTCTAGATAATTTTTGGAACATGGCCCCACTCACTTATGTACATGTTGCCTATGGCCGCTTTTGAGTAGTTCTAACAAAGACCATACAGCCTAAGGAAATCTAACCAACTTACTATCTGCCTTTGAAGAAAAAATTGCTGACCCTGACATACAGTAGGAATGAGAGTTAACATTCAAACTCAGTTCTGCCGGATTCCGAATAATCTGTGCCCCATTACCTAGTCTAGCTGGACCTGCTTGTTTTGTGTGCAAATTTTTGCAACATTTTTTTTTTAAGATTTTATTCATTTATTTGACAGAGAGAGAGATCACAAGTAGGCAGAGAGGTGGGGGGGGGCAGGAGGGGGAAGCAGGCTCCCCGCCGACCAGAGAGCCCGACGCGGGGCTGGATCCCAGGACCCTGAGATCACGACCTGAGCCGAAGGCAGAGGCTTTAACCCAATGAGCCACTCAGGCACCCCTGCAACATTTTTGATGGTATTTCTCTTCTCCTTGCGGACATGTGCTGTGGTCTGGCTGATAGCACAATTACATGTTAATTCGGTGTGCTGGGGAAAGATCATCCCCCAGTCACCCCAGCTGAGCTCCTCGGACCTTACCGGTCACTATAGTAACTGCAGCTTCCTGGCCGCTGAAAATTAAGTGCAGCCGCCTGGCCTCCATTGCTCTGCCCCACCTTCCCCCCCATCTCGCTCATGAGCACGGATAACTTGGCTCTGAGCTTTCCTAGCTTTCCTACTGTCATCCCTGACCTGCAGAGACTCTCTCTGAACCCCTAAGCGATGCCAGTGCCCCTCTAAGGCACGTCTCTAATGGCCTTAGTGACCAGTGTCCCGGAAACCTCCTGTGGACCATTATCCTCCGGTGGGTCTTCTGGTCACCCACAATATATCCATTCCAACAAACCCGCTTCCCTCAACCCTTTTCTTCTTCCCTCTACCCTGCACCAGGAAAACGCAGACATTTCTGCCTCACTGAATGTTGCTCATGGCTTTTAGTTAATTGCTGCCTGAGCATCAGGTTTGCCCTATTCCTCTGGCCAGTCAATTCAAGCAGCTCTTCTGGTGGAGTCTCTTTCCTCCATGAACAGGCCCCGCATGGCCCCATCCCGGTGACTGCCCTGGCTTGCGGGCCGGGCGGTGGGAGCAGCTCCTGAGGGGTGTGCGTGCTGTGTGCTGGTACTCTGCAGCGGGTTCCCGCATGGCAGAAGTATCAGCTTTTACTAGGGAAGGGGAAACATTTGGAAGTCATAGTGTTAAAAGAGATGTCTATGGAGTTAGCATCTTCAATGGCCTCTATCCATTTATCTTTAGTCCATATTTCAGAGTCCCATGTTACTAACCAGGACTTTGACGTTAGCACAGCACACTTGCCTTTGGCTGAGAATTCAAGCATCCCCGGAGCTCATCTGTGTTGGCTCTTCTACTACAAGAGATAAGGGGCTCTATGTATGCTACCAAAAAGGCCTATGACTCTTGGCCATTGACTGCTTATTAATGGTGCTCAGTCTCTAATTACCCCTCTGCAGGGTATATTAATACAATATTTATCAGCAACCATCTAATTCAACTCTCATGGAAGACATGGTTCGCCTCCTATTTCCCAAATTCCTGAATCATTTTATCTGCAAGACTGTTCTCTCCCTGGAAATTTTTCCAGCTCACCACGGGGAAAGTCTCTAGCAACCGGGTCACACTCTTGTGCCAGGAGTATCTGCACCCACCTACCACTCAGGACAGCATTTCCAACACCTGCCAAGTGGTAAGTCAATAAATCCCAGATCTCATCTTTCCATCTGTTTTCTCAGACTCCAATCTCTGTGCAGTTTGCGATAGTCCGAGTCCTCTGAGAGGTGAATGCCAGTATGGGACAAGACATGCAAGAGACTTATTAGGGGAAACAACTATGAGAGAAAATGAGGAGACCGGAAGAGCTATCAGTCATGATACAGGTATGACCCCTGTCAAGGAGGGAATGGGGGAAGGAAGGAGGGAAGAGAGGAAGGAAGGAAGGAAGGATGCAGAAATGTCCATAACTACAGTGCAGTTCTAAGAAAGTTTTGACAAGACTGTGGGCGTCTTCAAGTCAAATACACCCAGGAGAGGAATCCTGCATCTTGCAGGAATGGGCTTGCCTTAGGACTCCTGCTACTCTTAGTCACTGCCTGGGGAGCAGCCAATGTGGGAAGTGTGGCCTTGGGAAGAATGCGGGGATGCACCTGGAATATATCATTGGGGACCATCAGGCAACTAGACTCCCTACGGTCAGAGATCCAAAAAGTACGTGGCTCCACGGCCACATCTCACATGCCAAAGGTCTTTTTTCTTTTTTAAATAATAATTTACTTATTTCCAGTTTTATTGAGATATTATTGACCTATATGTAAGTTTAAGGTATATAACATGATGATTTCATACATGTTATCCATGGCAAAATGATTACCACAATAAGGTTAGTTAACTCCTTTGGGGGAAACACCTTTTAGGAGAAACCAGTAGGTTGACACACTCAACAAAGTAGCCCAGCCAGACCACCCAAGAGGGAATGAGGTTACAAGTCCCAAGTCCTACCTACATACACAAGTTTTTTAGTTTTACACTTTCAAATGTAGTTAAAATAGCCAAGAGTCACTGCACACTTGAGGAAAATCTCTGGTGTGAAAATTAGAGACCGAACAAACACAAACAAGGGTCACAAAACGATCAAATCACAACCCGAGAAGAATCAGAGATTATGCAGGGAGAAGAAAACCTTAACATATGTTTCGCTGCTAGGCTCAGGAAGAAAAGATAGGTTATTTCATCCAAGAATAGAACAGGATGCTATGTAAATAAAATTAAGAGAAAAAAATTAAGAGAAATTAAAAGTATGAAACCAAATGAAAAACCTAATACATAGGTTGAAAATATAGTTGTAGAAATTGTCCCAGAAATTTAAGTAAAAAGGCAAAGAGACAGAAAATAGGAAATAAAAGACAATAAAAATAGAGGAGCATTATAAGGGTTCAAGAGTAAATTATAGGAATTACAGAAATACAGAAGAGAGAAGTGAATGGGGGAAAAAAGTCATCAATGAGATAATTCATGTAAAGATCTTACAACTGAAATGCATGGGTTTCTGGATTGAAAGGGCCCATAAAATGCCTCACCCACAAAAGAATAAAACTAATCCCAGCTCAAGAAATATTCTAAAATTTCATAAAACCAAGGGCAAAATAGAAAATTTAAAAGTATTTTTTTCTTAAAGAAGAAAATGTAAGGGTTTTTTTTAATGTAAGGTTTTTGATGGTTTGTTTACAAAGGATCAAAAATTAGAAAAGCATTAGCTTTTTCCACAGTGACACTAGAAGCTAGGAGAATTGTAGCAAAGTCTTCAATATTCTGGGGTAGAATGATTTATAATCTGTATTTGGCCAAACCAAGTCAGTGACTTGTCAGAATAGAAAAAGGATACTTTAAAATATGTAAGGTGTGTTGGGGGGCCCATAGCTGGTCTATTAAATTAAGAATATGCAGATTATGATCCACCAAGTGAAGAGGCAC
>CM052808.1:27810062-27830341 GCA_028533885.1 Nasua narica | reverse complement strand
GGAGAAGGAGAGGGAGAATCTTCAACAGACTCCCTGCTGAGCGTGGAGCCCAACACATGGGGCCAAATCTCACTAACCTGTGATCATGACCTTAGTCAAAACCGAGAGTCTGATGCTCGACCTGCTGAGCCATCCAGGAGCCCCTGAAGTTGCAGTTTTAACACATACAAAGAAAGTAAAACCACAAGATGTAGTACTTACAGCTCCCAGAAGCAGGGGATGGGGTGGGGGGGTTAGGGAGTACAATGAGGTGGGGCGAAGGGCAGTTCTCCGTTCCAGGTCACAAGGAAACAGAGGAATTCTTTTAGATGTTTAGATTTATCTAGATGAAAACTCTGATCCATAAACATGATCCAAGTTATTATTACTATTCTAAATAACCTCAATGTTATCACTGATAACTTTAAAGATTTTATTTATTTGACAGAGAGAGATCACAAGTAGGCAGAGGCAGGCAGAGAGAAAGGGGGAAGCAGGCTCCCCACTGAGCAGAGAGTCCGATGCGGGGCTCCATCCCAGGACCCTGAGATCAGGACCTGAGCCGAAGGCAGAGGCTTTAACCCACTGAGCCACCCAGGTGCCCCTATCACTGATAACTTTAAAAAGCAAATGTTATACTTTAAATTATGGCATCAATTTTACCATTTCTCCCCCCAGAAATGATTACATGAAGCACTGCCTTTGCAGCCTATAATGGAAATGGAAAAAAGTCTGCTATATCAGATGGAGGCTTGTAAGGTAAATTTTTTATCCGAATCAGTTTATAGTTTATTTATTCCTAGAAAATCTTTAGGATTAGAGAGGACTGGAGGGAAGATACTAGAATACAGTTTATACTTAGATTTGATTCAATTTGATTCATGATTATTTCAATCAAAAGCTGTCAATTCACACTAATTTACAGACCTTGGAGGTTATAAAAGCATTCTTGCATGAGCCAAGGAGAGTCAGGAATTCTTGTCATAGATTGCAAATAAATGGCCACAAATTCTTTCCAGTGTCTCTGTGTAGGTGGAGTCTGTTTCTCCATCCCTTGAACCTGGAGCTTGGCATATGACTTGCTTTGGCCAATGGGACATGAGTAAATAACATGCAAACACTCAAAAAAAAAAGTGTGTGTGTGTGCTGAGAATACAAACTAGCCTTTGGAAGATGAGAGATCACTGCAGAGAGAAGCTCGGCCACCCCAACTGCCCACCTAACCCACCAACAGCCCGTAACTGCAAGAGCAGCAGAATAGTTTAAAGTCACTGAGTTGTGGGGTGAATTGTTGCAAAGAGAAATGTGAAGTCATATAGTCTGACACCTGTTTTTGTCACGAGCTCTAAATAGTGTATCTTTTATATGATATGTAAAACTATAACATATATTTAATAATATACCAATGAGAAATTTCAACTCTGAACACTGCCATGATCCAGTGAACCGTTTACGTGCCAGTCCCAAGAATACAGGCAACAGACACTGAACTTTCTACTCTGTTCATTCAAACGTGGGGTTATTTTTAGAATATTTAATCCAATTCTCATATCTTAAAAAAATAATAGCATTATTGAGATATAATTCGTGTACCATAAAATGACCTTTGAAAGTGTACAATTCATGAAGGATATTCTATTCTTGTGATGTTGTTGGTTTTGTTACCAGGGTGATAGTGGCCTCAAAAAATGAATTGAGGAGTGTTCCTTACTCATCTGTTTTCTAAAAGGGGATTAATAGATTTGGTATTTTTTTTTCCCCTTAAAATACTTGATAGATTTCACCAGTGAAGACATTTGACCTGGGGTTTTCCCTGTGGGAAGATTTGTATTTATTGATTCAAGTTTCTTACCCTGATATGTCTATTCAGATTTTTTACTTTTTGCTTTAGTTAGTTTTGGTGACTTATTATTTCCAGGAATGCCTCCATTTTCAGCTATTTTGAAAATTATCAGAATTATGATGTTCATAATATCCCCTTATAATACTTTTCATTTTTGTAAGGTCTATAGTGTCATCCCTCTTCATTTCTCATTTTGGTAGTTTATGTCCTTCTTTTTTTCTTAGTCTAGCTACAGGCTTATCCATTTGATCTTTTCAAAGAGCCAGCTCTTGGGTCCTTTTCTCTATTTCCTTTTGCTTTTGATTCATTCATTCCTATTTTTATCCTATTTCCTTATTTCTACTTAATTTAGGTTTGATTCATTCCTCTTTTGCTACCTTCTTGAGATAAAAGCTTAAATTATTGTCTTCCTTCTAATGTAAGCACTTATTGCTATTAATTTCCCTCTAAGCACTGTTTTGGCTGCTTCCCTTAAATTTGATATATTTTTGTTTCCACTCAGTTCCAGATATTTTCTTTTTTTTAAGATTTATTTTATTTAGGGGCGCCTGCCTTCGGCTCGGGTCATGATCTTGGGGTCCTGGGATCGAGGCCCACCTGGGGCTCTCTGCTCAGCAGGGAGCCTGCTTCCCCCTCTTCCTCTGCCTGCCTCTCTGCCTACTTGTGATCTCTCTCTCTCTGTCAAATAAATAAATAAAATTTAAAAAAGATTTTCTCTTATTAATATGACAGAGAGACACAGGAGAGAGGGAACACAAGCAGGGGGAGTGGGAGAGGGAGATGGAGGTTTCTCACTAAGCAGGGAGCCTGACGAAGGGCTCCATCCCACGACCCTGGGATCATGACCTGAGCCGAACACAGATGCTTAATGACTGAGCCACCCAGGCGCCCCTAGATGTTTTCTAATTTTCCTTGTGATTTCTTCTTTGGCCCATGGGTTATTTAGAAATGTGTTCATTTCCAGATATTTGGGGGTTTCTGGATTTTTGTTTTTGCCAATTTAATTCCAGTATAGAAAGAAAACATATATGTTTTTAGTCCTTTAAAATTTATACAGATTTGTTTTGTGGCTTACCATATGATCTATTCTGGACAATGTTTTCATTTGTTTGAAAAGTATATTCTGCTTGTATATTCTGCTGCTGTTGGAGTTTTCTGCATACATCAAATATTTCAAGTTGGTTGATACTGTAATTTGGGTCTTCTAAACCCATCTTGACTTTCTCCTGTTCATTGCTGAGACAGGAATTTGAAATCTCCAACCCCAAGTGAATTGTCAATTTATCCTTTCAGTTCTTATGATTTTTGTTTTCCATGTATTAGAATTAACTTCCTTTTTAAAGCTAATATTGAACATGCTAATAACTGGCAATTAAGTGCTCAAAGCACTTAAAGAAAAGCTATACAAATCTTGGCCTCTGAAACTGAAACCAGAGTCTTCATGCTGTCAGCTCTTGCTTTCTTTCCCTTCCTACCCCACCCTCCCCTCCAGTTTTGGCCTCATTTATTGCTACTGCAGAAAAGACTATGTTGTGAAGAACATGGCCATCAGCAGTTACCTCAATAAAAGGCTTCCCCCTTTTCTGTGTCCATACAGCGATTCGATTCAATAATTGAGTCCAGTAATTGAGCCAAGGGCTCAATAATGCCCAACTCAGGTCAGCGCCTATCCCTTGGCCCAATTTGTGTTGCTAGAAGCAAAGCGTGTCATTAACTGGCATTGTGACAAGCCCATCTTAGTGGTTAGAGGACACTCTTCTGTTGCCAGAGGGGCAAAAAGAAAGCTCCTCAAGCAGTAAGAAAACAATAGCTACCACAGACCTTGCTGGTATCTAATGGTAGGAGGCTCTTCAAAATCAGGCTGAAGGGGGCTGAGTAGAAATCGTGGTGTACTAGGGAGAGATCTGTTAGATCTGTCAGTTTATTTGGGAGGTATAGTGCAGGACAGATTATGTAGGTTAATCAACATTATACAAAAAAGTTCTAAAGGGAGTATTGCACGCAGGAATGGAAATGATTGGGAAGGACATTTATCCCAAATCATATCTTTCCCCTAATAATCAGCCAACTTTTATAAAACAGGAACACTTCAAAAGACCCGATTTCCAACCATGCATTAGCAGAATAATTCTTCATGTTTTGCTTAGGATTCCTGGGGGGAAATTTAGTTATTTTCAGCCTTTCCCACGATTTAGTTATTTCTCTTTGCAACCTACACAAGCGGCGAGGCTGTTCTAATTCAGGTGTTCCTTTGCAATTGTAGAGCCAGAGAGGGCGGCGGCAGACGGTCCCGCAGCCCAGCAGCCTAGCTTGAGCCAGGGGCTTGCCCTTGTCAACACCCATTTTAGGAATTCTCAGCGGGGTCCCCACACAGAGTTTTATGTAAGTTTCTCCTCGGAGACCCAAGGTCTGCCGGCTTCCTTTTACGAAAGCCCAAGGCAAGAGTCCCCACCCCGAGCAAGATTCCCCACCCAGTCCCAGGCCGGGAAGACGCCCCACCCAGCGGCCGGCTGGGCCGGCCTCCTGGGCTGGTTTAACTGGTTAGGACGACTGAAGCCTGCTGGCACAAAAGCTCAGCACTTCGGGAGCTGAGGAGCAGCCGGCCAGAACGTGGAGAAGAAAGCTCTCTCAAGAGCAGCGCAGGTGAGGCCCCCAAGCCGTCTTCACTGCTACTTGCTCCGGGTAGGTGTTACATTCCACCCAGTCCCCCAAGACCAGGAACTGCGCAGGCGCCCGCTGAGCACTAGCGCGGCGCATTCTCTCGCGCGCTCCCTCAGTCTCCTAAGCGAGCCTCTGGGCCGAAGGAATCGCGGTCCTTCCTGGGTGTTGTAGTGTCCTTCCTGGACGAAGGGCCCTAACGTCAGCTGGGCGCTGGGCGTCCGAGAACTACGACTCCCAAGGTGCTGCGCGCGAGGGCACGGGGCGTTTGCCCTTGACGGCTGCAGTCGTCAGCGCAGAGAGGCGGACCCGGGAAGCCGGCAGCGGCGGGAGGAGGGAATGCGCGTGCGCGTTGGGCCGGCTCGTCGCGTTCTGTCCCAATCATTGTAAACAGGCGGAGGCTGGGGCGGGGTGGGAATGGGGCGCCCGAGGCCGGCCAGGGGCGCAGCGCAGGAGGCGCCTACGGTGGCTGCGGCGGCACCGTGAGTGCGAGGAGGCTGCGGCGGCTGCGGCGGGAGCAGGCTGTCGCGCGGCGGCGGGCACAGGTCAGTGGCGGGCAGCGGTGGCGTGCGGGGGTTGTGGAGGTGCTCCTCGTGTGCCCGGGGAGCCCTCTCCGCACCCACCTCGCCGGCGGCGTCTGTCAGGCAGCGTGCGGGGCTGGACGCTAGCCGCGCGCGGAGCTGGAGTTGGGGGTGGGGGGCGTGGCTGCCCCGAGTGCGGGTTCATCCGGGGCAGGCTTCTCCCCAGTTCTCGCCCTGTTGCCGGCCGTTCCTCCCACTTGCCGGCCGGGCCTCCCTCGTGGCATCCGCATTTGTGAATTGGTGCTCTCGGGGTCCGGAGGAGGAGAGTCGGGAACCGGGCCCCTCCCCGATTGAGTCTCCAGGCCTTAGGGCAGCTCTTGGACACTGGAACGGGGGAGAGGGGTCTCTGTCTTTTATATAATCACAATATTTTTAAATCGCACCCGGAATATTGACCCCTCTCCAGGACTTGCCCAGCGGACTAGGAGAAGGCTCTTGATGTTTTCCACCGCTGGCGCGGAAGCAGTAGGGTCTCCTTTGGGTGCTGCGGTCTTTCGTTCAGGTTTCAGTGAGAATGGACGGACAGATCGGGAGTTGAAAATTCTTTTTACAACTCATTTTCAAGTATGCTTGTGCCAAAATGCTCTTATTGAGGTCACCTTTTTTTTTTCTCCTTTTTAAAAATTTATCGTTATGAGCTTGAAACAGGTTTTACAAAATATTCCACACCCTAGTCTTCTGAAATAATTACGGTGTTTCGAGTTTTGGGAATCATTACTTCAGAGCCTCCCTCTTGACCAAGCAGCTTGTTTCCTCTAAGGCCTAGTAGAGTTCTTGAAAATAATTAAATGTTAACTCGAGATACTTTGTGCACTGTAGGAGAAATACAGTCGTTTGGACGTGGAGTTCACACACCATCTAGCCTCATTAGAAAAGCTTTCATTGGATCTTTTGTAGAGTGGAGTGGGCATGTTCACATGCCGCAGCACTTTCGTTAGCATTCCATCATACTTGGCAGTTATTCATAAAGTATTTAAGTGGTGATAAGGAGCAAGCTCACTTCTGGTTTGGTGGTTATGGAGGCCGCACTTCTAAATGAAAAAAATGGGACTGTGAATAAGAAAAGTAACCTCACTTGACGCCTTCCTAGTTGTCTTGGTGATTTGGTAGTTCCTTTTTGAGTGTCTTTCTGAAAATGAGTAATTGCTGTAAATTGTACTGGCAGTAGGAGAGGTAGGAAGGAAGTTAGAAGAAGTTAGGTTCTCACTTTTCAGAGTGACCCATAGATTTAAGTGGGGTAGACTAGTTTAACAGTAACCACAGGGAAGTAATTCTTTGAACAAAGTATCTTGAAGCAATATGACATAACTTAATTTACTCTCTTCAAAATAGTATCTCTCACTTTAGATCTAATTTAGAAAACTAGAAGTGCTATCAGAGAATGAATCTTAACTTTAATTAGTACACTTGTATCTGCACAGCTTTTTGCTTGGAAAGGGGAGATTAGGCTCGAAGGTAACCCAAAAGTATGTTCTTTCTTTTTTTGAAAGAAGATTCCGGATAGAAACTTAAGTTGGTGTGTTTGGAAGGAATAAGGAAGAACGTGGGTCATTTAGTATAGAAGAGTTACGGTGTAGCCGGTACGATGAGGACTTACAGATGGATAAGGCAGTGCCCCTGCTTTCTGGGTGATAAGGCTTTATCTTTTACTTGAACTGTTCGCAAGTACAATATGTTTTTAAGATTATTTTGGAGAAAGTATGGCGGCATAGAGGGTGTACAAAGGAGATAGTGATCAGTTTCTTATGGGAAGAGAAGGAGAGATTGAGGAAGTTGGCAGTGGTAAGGAAATAGTATATATAGGAGGTGATGAAAACAGTAAGGATAGCCATTTAGGTAGAAGGAACAGGGTGAGCAGAACCATGGGAGTCTAAGCTTCCATAATGAATTGTAGGATCTGCAGGTGTAGCTTGTAGGCAGGGGCCAAATGATTGGATAGTCTTATACACAGTTAAAGTAGTTTCAACTTTTATCTTGTTAACAAACACAAGTCACTGAGAGGATAAAGAAAACAAGTCTAAGCCAGCTGAGCCCATTTTAACTCCCTGCTGTGTGTCTCATTAAGTACTTTATGCTTTATGTGTTAAACCTGAAGGTTTAGGCATGACTGAGGCAAAAAAAAAAAAATGAGGGAAACAAGGGGCACCTGGGTGGCTCAGTCAGTTAAGCGTCTGCCTTCAGCTCAGGTTATGATCCCAGGATCCTGGGATCAAGCTCCCCATTGGGCTTTCTGCTCAGTGGGGAGCCTGCTTTTACCTTTGCCCTCCCCCCCCCCCATGCAACCATTTGTGTATGGGTATGTGCGCGCACTCTCACTCTCTCAGCTGGAAGTGTGCTTCTCCCTCTCTGCAGTTCCTCCTGCTTGTGCTCTCTCACTCTCTCTGTCAAATACATAAAAAATCATTAAAAAAAAAAAAGGAAAGAAAATGAGGGAAATAAACCGAAGGCAGAAAGAAAGATGGACGTGATTAGAGAGAGCATGGAACACTTCGAAGAGCCTGAAGTCATTTCCTGCAACTATAGCATTGGGTTTATGGCGGTAAGTAGCACAAGATGAGGCTGCATAGGTAGATCCTTGAGTGTTGCATGACATTCTAAGGATTCTAGAATTTTTTCCCTATAGGTAATAGAGTTTATGAATTTTATTTCTTTATTTTTTTAAAGGTTTTATTTATTTGACAGATCACAAGTAGGCCGAGAGGCAGGCAGAGGGAGAGGGGGAAGCAGGCTCCCCGCTAAGCAGAGAGCCGGATGCGGGGCTTGATCCCAGGACCCTGAGATCATGACCAGCGCTGAAGGCAGAGGCTTTAACCCACTGAGCCGCCCGGATGCCCCGAGTTTATGAATTTTAATCAGGGAAGAGTCAGGATGAGGTTTTCGTTTTAGAAAGATCATTCAGGTATTGTAGAGTGCAGATTTCAGAAGGGGTGGAAGGAAGATAAGGCAGGGTGCAGAAAGGCTGGTTAGGAGTTTTTGTAATTGAAGTGACAAGGTCCTAAACTAAGGTAGAGTCGGTGGAGATACAAAGGGGTAAGTTGATAACGCTAACATTTAGAAGGTAGAATTCATAGGATTCAGTTATGGTCATTGAATAGACAGTGGTAGAGTACAGTTGACCCTTGAACAATGTGGGGTTTAGGAGTGCTGACCCCCTTTGCAGTCTAAAATCCATGTATAACTTTTGACTCCCCCCAGAACTTTACTACTAATAGCCAGCTGTTGACTGGAAGCCCTACAGATAGGGCTGTATGATACAAAACATATTTTGTATGTTACATGTATTATTGTATTCTTACAATAAAGTTAGAGAAAAGAAAATGTTACTAAAATCATAAAGGAAGAAAAATATGTTTACAGTATAGTACTGTATGTGGGGCATCTGAGTAGCCCCACACAGCTCAAACCCATGTTGTTCAAGTGTCAACTCTAATGAGGCAGGGACTTAAGGAAGAGGAGCAAGCTTGCGGAGGGACAGTATGGTAGCTTTTGGATATATCGAGTGAGAGTGGTCTATGAAACACCCAGGTGGAAACATCAGCCACCTGGAAACATCCAAATCCAGTGTGTGGATTTGGAGTCGGAGAGAGAGGTCTTGCTATGAGAGTCAGCAGGCTGTGTTATAGATGGTAGCCGAAACCTTTGATTTACATAATACAATGTAGGAAGAGTTTACCAATGGAGAGTAGTTCTGGAAGTAGACAGTAGAGAACATTTACAGCTAAACTGAGGAAGAAGACCTGGAAAGGGAAGTTCCTAAGTTTTTAGAGATGCAGAGAAATCATGAGAAAATGTCATAGAAGCTACAATGGAATCATTTCTAAAGGAAGCTATGCTTCACAACCAACTCTCTGGAAAAAAATAAAAATTTTTAAACAAGCTATACTTCACATGCTCTGAGAACTTGAGTAAAACGAGGATTATTAGGAGTCTCTTCAATCTGATAACTAAGTAAGAGCAGTTTTGTAACATTCTGCCTAATGCTACCATTTGGGGAAGGAGCTAGTTTCTTTGAATTGAGAAGTTAATGGGAGATCAGAGAGTGAAGAAAGTAAATGTGGATTAGTTCAAGAATAAACAGATTTTAGCTGTGAAGGGAATAATGGAAAGAGGTGTTAGCAGATGATAAAAAGGGTTAAGAGTGATTTTTAACATGACAGACTTGAGCCTGCTTTTTTTCTTAAGGCAGTTTAATTGAAAAGTAATTCGTATAATGTAAAATTCATCCTCTTAATCTGTACAATTCAGTGGTTTTTAGTATATTCACTGAATTGTGCAGCCATCCCCACAGTCAACTCTAGAACATTTTCATTACCTCAAAAAAGAAACCTTTTACTCATTATCAGTCACTCACTATTCCTTCTCCTCCCACCCTTTAGCAGCAACTGATCTGCTGCTGCCTCTGGATTGGCCTATTCTGGACATTTCATAGGAATGGAATCACATAGATGATCATTTGTGACTGACTTCCTTTATTCTGTGTAATGTTTTCAGGGTTTATCCATATTATAGCGTATATTAGGACTTCATTTCTTTGTATTGCCAAGTAATCTTCCGTTGCCTGGTTACACCATGTTTTGTTTATGCATTGATGAGTTGGTGACTATTTGAGTTGTTTCTACTTTGTGGCTTTTGTGAATAATGCTGATATGAATATTCATGTGCAAGTTTTTGTGTGGCTGAATGTTGCTTCTAGGTATGTACCAGGGAATAGAATTGCTGGATCATACGGCTGCTCTTATGTTCAACATTTTGAGAACTGCCAAACTGTTTCCCAAAGCAACTGCACCATTTCCTTATGCAGTGTAAGGATTCTGATACCTTCACATCTCTACCAACACTTGTTATTTTGTGGGGTTTAAAATTTTAGCTATTCTAGTGGGTGTGAATTGGTATCTCATTGTGGGTTTAATATGATGATGGTTATGACCATCTTTTCATGTGCTTGTTTGGCCATTTGTCGATATTCTTTGGAAAAATACCTATTCAAGTTCTTTGCCCATTTTAAAATTGGGTTGTTTGTCTTTTTTCTGTTGAGTTTTAAGAGTTCCTTTATATATTCTGGATGCTAGACCCTTATCAGAATATGATGTGCAAATATTTTCTTCCATTCTTTAGATTCTCTTTTTACTTGCTTTTTTTCCCCCTCTTTTTACTTTCTTGATAATATTCTCTGATGTACAGAGTTTTTTAATTTTGATGAAATACAGTTTAGGTTGACAGACCTACCCTTTTATCTAATATTCTTGTCTCTTGTAATAGGTTTTGTCCTAATGTTTATTTTGTTTGGTATTAGTATAGTCCATCATCCCTGCTCTCTTTTGGTTACTGTTCACATGAAGTATCTTTTCCCATCCTTTTCCTTTCTTTTTTAAATTAAATTTTAAAATATTTATTTATTTTTAAAGATTTTATTTATTTATTTGGCAGAGAGGCAGGCAGAGGGAGAGGGGGAAGCAGGCTCCCTGCTGAGCAGAGAGCCCGATTGGGGGCTCGATCCCAGGACCCTGAGATCATGACCTGAGCCGAAGGCAGAGGCTTTAACCTACTGAGCCACCCAGGCGCCCCTAAAATATTTTTTATTTATTCATTTTAGAGAGTGAGAGCATGTGCAAGTGTAAAAGAGAATGAGCACAGGGGAGGGTCACGCAGAGAGGGAGAAGCAGACTCTATGCTGAGCAAGGAGCCCAGTGCAAGGTTCAATCCCAGGACCCTGGGATCATAACCTGAGCCAAAGGCAGATGCTCAACTAACTGAGCCACCTAGGCACCCTCTTCCTTTTACTTTCAACTTTTGTCCTAGAACTTGTGTCTCTTGTGGGCAACATATAGCTGGATCTTCAAAAAAAAAAAAAATCTGTTTTGCCACTATCTGCCTTTTAATTTTGGGAATTTAACTCATTTCCCTTTAAAGTAATTACTGATTAGGAGCAACTTCTGCCCTTTTGTTCTTTTGTTGTTTGTCTTCTGTATGTATCTTTTTTATTCTTCAATTCTTCCATTGCTACCTTCTGATTTCTTTGCACTGTATTATTTTAATTCCTTATATCTTATTTACTATATATATTTTTGAGTTACTTCTTAGTGGTTGCCCTGGGATTACAATTAACATTTTCATTGTCTGGTTCAGGGGGCACCTGGGTGGCTCAGTGGGTTAAAGCCTCTGCCTTCGGCTTGGATCATGATCTCAGGGTCCTGGGATCGAGTCCTGCATCGGGTTCTCTGCTCAGCAGGGAGCCTGCTTCCCCCTCTCTCTTTGCCTGCCTCTGCCTACTTGTGATTTCTTTCTCTCTCTGTCAAATAAATAAATAAAATCTTGGAAAAAAAATAGTCTGGTTCAGATTAATACCAGTTTAGTTTCAATGGTGTATAAAAACTGTACTCCTAAAAACAAAGAAACAAACAAACAAAAACTGTACTCCTGTAGTTCCACTCCCCCTTATGGTGCTTTTGTCACAAGTTGTATCTTTATACATTGTATGCCTATCTGATTTAAAATTGTTGCTTTATGCAATTATCATTCAAATCAAAAAGGAGGAAAGAGATACAAATGAAAAATATATCTAAAAAAATTTTTTTTAAAAGATTTTATTTATTTGAGAGAGAGGGTGTGCACAAGTGGGGGCAGAGGGAGAGGGACAAGCACACTCTCTGCTGAGTCTGATGCAGGGCTTGATCCCAGGACCCTGAGATAGTGACCTGAGCTGAAGTCAGATACTTAACTGACTGAGCCACCCAAGTGCCCTGGAAAATACATTTGTACTGTGTTTTGAGATTGATACGTCTTTTACATTTTCCTATGTAGTTACTTTAAGATTTTATTTATTTATTTGACAGAGAGAGACAGAGCGAGAGAGGTAACACCAGCAGGGGGAGTAGGAGAGGGAGAGGCAGGCGTCCTGCAGAGCAGGAGGCCCAATGCAGGGCTCAATCCTAGGACCCTGGGATCATGACCAGAGCCGAAGGCAGACGCTCAACAACTGAGCTACCTAGGTGCCCCTCCTATGTAGTTACTTTCACCAGTGTCCTTTATTTCTACACGTGGATTCAAGTTACTGTCTAGTGTCCTTTCATTTCAGCATGAAGGGCCTTTCATTTCAGCATGAAGGACTCACTTTAGCATTTTTGTAGGATAGATCCATTAGCAATGGATTCCTTCAGATTTTCTTCCTCTGAGAATGTGTTGTTTTTTTCGTTCAATTTTGAAGGATAATTTTACAAGATAAAGATTCTCAGTTGACAGTGTTTTTTCCTTCCAATACTTTGATCATGTCATCCCACTGCCTTCTGGCCTTTATGGTTTCTGATGAGAAGTCAGCTGTTAATGATATTGAGGACTCTTTGTGATGAGTCACTTCCTTCCTGCTTCTTTCAAAATTCTCCGTCTTTGAACTGTTTGATGAAGATATGCCTCAGTGTGAATTTCATTGAATTTCTCCTGCTTGGAGTTTGGTGAACTTCTTGTATATGTAGATTAATATATTTCATTAAGTTTGAGAAGTTTTTAGCTACTATTTCATCAAATATTTTTGCTCTTTTTCTCTTTTTGGGACTGCCATTATGCTTGGCATGCCAGATGGTGTCCCACAAATCTCTTAGGCTTTCTTATATTTTCTTCATTAATTTTTCTGTCTGATCCCCTGGCTGATATATTTCAATTGATCTATCTGTAAATCACTGTTTCTTTGTCCTGTCTTCTCAAATTTGCTGTTGAGCCTGTATAGTGAATTTTTCATTTCAGTTATACTTTTCAACTCTAGAATTTCTATTTGATTGTTTTAAAAATAATTTCTGTCTCTGTATTAATATTCTTCGGGCGAGACAGAGTTCTTACACTTTCCATTAGTTCTTTAGACATAATTTCCTTTTACTTTTGAACATATTTAAACTGGATGTAAAGTTGTCCAATAAGCCTAATGTCTGGGATTCCTTGGGGAGAGTTTCTAGTGATTGCTTTTTTTCTCTGTGTATGGGCTATTCCTTCTTGTTTCTTTACATTCACGTAATTTTTGTTGAAATTGGACATTTTGAGTATTATAATATGGCAGCTGTGGAAATTAGGCTCTTCTTTCCCCAAAGAAGTTGCTCCTTGTTGTAGCTGTTGTTAAAGAACTTTTTCGAACTAATTTTGTAAAGTATATATTCTTTGTCATGTGTGCCCATTAATGTTTGTGTCTGTGTTCTGTCAGCTAACGATTGAACAGGTATTTCCTTAAATATTTGGTACCAAAAATGTCTCCCAGTATCTTCAAAAGGGTGTTGTGCTTCTGATGGGATATTTTATTCTTTGAGCACTCAGCCACTTTACAACTCTGGTTAGCCTTAATTTCCTGTTTATGTAGAGGTCAGGGTCATCCAGAAGTGAGAGTGTAGGGACTTCTTGGATGGGATAAACTCAGTGAGATCCATATCGAGAATCTTAAACAGTTGAAAAACAGACAGAATCTTGAAAGAATCAGAGTGAAGTGACTCCTCACATAGCAGGAATCCTCAGTATCATTTAATAGCTGACTGGACTGTCCGACTTCTTAGCAGAAACCGTAAGAGGCCAGGACGTGGTGGGATGATGTAGTCAAAGCATTGAAAGAAAAAACTGTCAACCGAGGGCTGGCAAAATTCCTGAGCATGTGCACAGCCCTGGGCATACATGTCGTGTCCTAGATTCCCAGGAATCTGTTGAAGCTGTTTAAGATCCTTATTTCTCAAAATACCTCATTGCCCAGCCTTTCCTCTCAAGGTTTTTGGTCAAGTTTGTTTGCACCAACTGTTACTCATAGGGTCAGGCAACAAGCACAGAAAACGTCTGCTTGTATGTGTTTTTGACAAACATCCTTAGTGTCCTGTAGTAGCTTTAGCTTGTGGGAAGTCCGAGTTAGCCGCATTAGGGGAGCTAAAGCGAGACTTTTCACGGGTCTTCCAGGGAGCTGTTAGATTGGGCAAAAGAAATGGTTTCAGTTTGATTGTAAATGAGGTTTGTTTTGCTGTACCGGTATCAGGAATGGCAGCTGTTGTTTTCATAGCCACCACTGATCTGGGGAGCCCAGGATTGGACAAGAGTAAGTTAAATGCCACAAAGCTCTGTGTTCTTTCCAAGATTTAGCTGTTTTTCTTGAATAAGTACCCAAGATTGCTACAAGATTTTGGTTAGTTTCTGATGTTTGGAAAAGTTGATTCTGAAAGTTTTTAGTTGCTTTTGCTGTTTCTTATGCCAGCATGTTGCCAACATTACTCCATTTATTTAGTATACTGCACTTGTTTTTAGGCTACCTGTATTAGTATACTTAAGAGAATTTCATATTTCATGTAGCATACAGTGGGACAGTATATTCTCTTTCTCAGTACTTTATTTTTCAATGATTTTAGGTGTTTGAAGAGATGCAATACAAATAAAGGTTTTTTTGGCTGTTATAAACACTACAATAAGTGCTTTTTAATTATATTTTTGCTTTGTGTATTTGAGGATAAACTTTTGATAGTGGAATTGCTAGGTTAGAGTATTAATTTTTTTTTTAAGATTTTATTTATTTATTTGAGAGACAGAGAAAGTGAGAGAGAGTATGAGAAGAGAGAAGGTTAGAGGAAGAAGCAGACTCCCCGTGGAGCTGGGAGCCCAATGTGGGACTCGATCCCGGAATTCAAGTATCATGACCTGAGCCGAAGGCAGTTGCTCAACCAACTGAGCCACCCAGGCGCCCTAGACTATTAATTTTTGATAGGTTTTGCTAAGTTGCCCTTTTAAATGTGTCAGTTTACATTTTTACCAGTAGTGTACGAGGGTGCCTGTTTCTTCACATCTTTCCATTACCGGGTATTAGACTTGTTCATCTTCAGAAAATATGTGGTGGAAAAAGAGCATCTCTTTAATTTTCTATTCTTTTATTTTTAAAATAACTTTTTAAAAAAGATTTATTTATTTTAGAGAGAGAGAGAGTGTGCGTGTAGGGGGAGGGGTGGGTGGAGGGAGAGAAAGCGAGAGAGAATCTCAGGCAGACTTCCTACCGAGCGTGGAGCCCGATGACAAACTTGATCTCACAACCCTGAGATCGTGACCAAAAATCAAGAGTTGGATGCTTAATTGACTGAGCCACTCAGGCACCTCCATTTTTAAAATGTCGTTTTTGTGTATTTTGTGTTTATACTTTCTGTCATGTTTTTGTTTTTCTTTGTAAGAAAATTCTATAAAATATTTGTCATGTTCTAGGGACCCCTGGGTGGCTTAGTTGGTTGGGTGTCTGACTCTTGATTTCAGCTCAGGTCGTGATCCCAGGGTCGTGACTCAGCGGGGAGTCTGCTGCATATTCTCTCTCCCTCTGTCCTCTCCATTTGTGCACTCTCTCTCCCAAATATAAATAAATCAGTAAAAACATTCGCTGAGTCTGGTGCTGTATTTTTTCCCAAGTTTTTTCTTGGCTTTTTAAATTTATGATGGGGCACCTGGATGGCTCAGTAAGTTAAGCAGCAGGTCGTGATCTTAGGGTCATGAGGTCAAGTTCTGCGTTGAGCTTGGTGTATAGTGGGGAGTCTGCCCCAGATTCTCTCTCCATCTCCGTCCCCCCTCTCCCTTGCTTGTGCACGTATGCTCTCAAAATCTTTTTAAAAATGTCAATGATTGTAATAAAACCATTAACGAATTTGTTTTAAAAATGTACTTGATTTTTTTGAAGGGTTTTCAAATGAAAAAGAAAAGGCAGAAAAAGCTTCCTTTTTCGTAGTCTTGTAAGGGGGAGAAATATAGTTTATAAAATCTCAAGTTTTGTTCAGACATCTTTATGCATTTGCTTTTTTATAGTTAAATAGCACAATTAAACATTGGCTAATGTTACTGCTTACTAAGTACCCTACCGTATATGAGAAATTTCATTTTTTTAAATCTTGGCAATGCCTTGCCAGATGTCAGCATTCTTTTGTACAGATAAGGGAATTTGGTCTTTAAAAGGTGATGGTGTTCAGTCAAAACCCATACCTCTCTTCCGGACTATTTGAATCCAGATCATCTCTCAGACTCCAGAGCCCATATGCTTCCTATTTACCAATTTCTCTCTCCATCAGGGTATTTCCCAGTTTCCTTACAGAGAGAAAGCAGCCTGACTGAGACAAATAATACAATTGTGTTTTTCTCAGCTATTAAAGATACTACCAAAGGAATAACGTTTCTTGTATGTTCTTGCAGAGATGTTTTATACACATACAAAGGAAGATATATGTAGAAGTATGTATACTTTTAAAAAAGACTTATTTATATTAAAGAGAGAGAATGTGCACCCATGAGCAGGAGGAGGAGCAGAGGGAGAGAGGGAATCTCAAGCAGACTCGGCACTGAGTGCCGAGGTGAGATCACGACCTGAGCTGAAATCATGGGTCGGTCACCCAGCTGACTGAGCCACCCAGGTGCCCCTAAATATGTATGTATCCTATTCTAAACAGGTTTTTTTTTTTTTTTTAATTAGAGTGTATGCAGTGGTGAGGGCAGAGGGAGAGAAAGAATCCCAAGCAGACTCCCCGCTAATCGAGGAGCCCTATGCAGGGCCCAATCACATGACCCTGAGATCATGAGCTGGCCGCCCAACCAACTGAGCCACTCAAGCACCCCACTCTTCTAAACAGTTGTAATACATGGAGTGAGGAATCTGTATTTTTTGAGCACTTGCTGTGTGCCAGGTCCTGGGCCTGTTTATATTTGAGTGAAGTCCTTAAAATTGGTTGCCTTGAAAAGTTGTACAAATATTTAAAAGTGAAGCCTTACATAAAAGGTTATTGAAAACAAAAATACTAGTAAAACCCATTTGGAATTGCTTACCGAGCTGATACCATGATGTAATGGAGTATGGCAGTTCATTATGAATTGAATGTTAAATTAATTAAAAAATACTGCAAATTGAGAGGTAGACACTGTGACAGGTTGAGAATAAAACTGCGTACTATTGCCGTTGTTTAAAAATGGGGTGTGTTTGTCAGTTATAGAGACAGTGGTTTTGTGTGACCAGGACTTCCTTCTTCTTCTTTTTTTTTCCCCCCAGGACTTTCTTCTTAACCTTTTCATAAATAGGAATCTTTCACCAAACTGCTAGTGATGGGTGCCTTTAGATAAATATAGCTGGATAAGGAGCTACTAAAGAGAAAAAAGAGAGCTGGGAAAAATGAGGAAAGAAAGCTCCCCTTCCCTATACTGAGAAGAAGACTTTGTTAGGAAGATTCATAAATTATAGCTGTAATTTTAAGATGGTGGTAATTTTAAGTAGTTTTTTTTCCAAAGTTGAAATAGTGAATCAAGACCTTTGACTTTCTGCTTCGGAAAAGTATAGGAAACAAAAGTGTGAATATAAAACTGGTGAAAATGGGGCGCCTGGGTGGCTCAGTGGGTTAAAGCCTCTGCCTTTGGCTCAGGTCATGATCTCAGGGTCCTGGGATCGAGCCCCGCATCGGGCTCTCTGCTCGGCAGGGAGCCTGCTTCCCCCTCTCCCTCTGCCTGCCTCTCTGCCTACTTGTGATCTCTTTGTCAAATAAATCAAATCTTTAAAAAAAATGGTGAAAAGGCTCATTGAAGTCTATTTTGTTATCCTACTAGTATGGTAACAAACAATTGAAAAGCAGCAGATACCACCTAAGGTTTTCAACTTAAGTTTAGCATTTTAAGAAAATGTATGTTATGAGTATATTATAGTCTTAAATGTATATTTAATATACATTTATACTCTTATTTGGTATTTACTGAATATAAATAATACTTTTATTTGGTATTTAAATATTAATATACTTTTAAATGTATATTAAATAGGATATTATGACATTAAGTTTAGCTTCCTCAGGTTTTCCTTATTTTTTTTTTTTTGATTAAAAGACTATTTTTAAAGCAGTTTTTGGTTCAGAGCAAAATTGAGCAGAAGATAGATATCCCATATACACCCTGCCCCCACACATGCACAGGCTCCCTCATTATCAGCGCCCCCCTCCCCTCCGCCAGAGGGGTGCATGTTATGCCTGATGACCTGACATTGACACATCATAATCACCCAGTCCATAGTTTACATTAAAGTTCAGTCTTGGTGTTGTACATTCTGTGGGTTTGGGCAAATATATAATGACCTGTATCTGTCAGTATGGTATCAGTGTTTTCACTGCCCCCAAAATCCTTTGTTCCGTGCCTGTTCCTGCCTCCTTCCCTCCCCCAGCCACAGTAACCATTGATCTTTTAGCAGTTTCCATAGCTTTACCTTTTCCAGAGTGTCATATAATAGGAATCAGTACAGTAAGTAGCCTTCTGGGGTTGACTTCTCTCACTTATTAATAGGCACCTAAAATTCTTCCTCCATTTAAGATTCCACTTATTTATTTTTAGCCCTGAGTTCTATTGTCTGGATGTACCACAGTTTATGGTTCACTTACCAAAGGACATCTTGGTTGCTTTTAAGTTTTGGCAATTATGAATAAATGTAATTCTCTTAAGTTAGCTGCCATAAACATCTTTTTTTTTTTTTTTAGAGAAAGCTAACACGTGTGCATGCAAACAGGGTGGGAGGGCAGAGGGCAAGGGGAGTGAAGGAGGGACAAGGGGGAAGGGGAGAGAGAATCCGAAGCAGACTCCATGCTGAACATAATCATGACCTGAGCTGAAACCAAGAGTCCAATGCTTAACCAACTAACCCCCCTCCCCAGGCACCCCAGCTGCCATCTTATACATCAAAAATACATGTATATATTTTTGTGTGTACGTAAATTCTCTTAATTCATTTTGATAAATACCAAAACACCAAGAAATGTGATCGCTTCATCATATGCAAAGAGTATTTTTAGTGTCATTAGAAACTGCCCACTTGTTTTCCAAAGTGACTGCCATTTTGCATTCCCACCAGCATTGAATAAGAATTCCTTTTGTTCCATATCTTTACCAGCATTTGGTTTTGTCAGTGTTTTGGATTTTGGGCATTCTAATAGGTATGGTTCTTTTTTTTCTTTTTGGTAGTTTTTTTAAATTGAGGTATAAGTGACATAGAACATTATATTTATCTCAGGTGTACAGTGTAATGATTCCATATTTGTATACATTGCAAAATGATCACAAGAAGCCTAGTTAACATCCATCACCATACATAGTTATAAGAACATTTTTTTAAAGAAAAATAAATTTTTAAAAGATTTTATTATATGAGAGAGAGCGAGGGAGAGAGACAGACTATGAAACAGGCTTCCGGCGAGCAAGGAGCCTGAGGTGGGGCTTGATCCCAGGACCCTGAGATCATGACCTGAGTGGAAGGCAGACATTTAACCGACTGAGCCACCCAGGTGCCCCTAAAGAAAAATAATTTTTAAAAAGTCTAGGTTGGTGGGGGCCTGGGTGGCGCAGTTGGTTAAGCAACTTCCTTTGGCTCAGGTCGTGATCCTGGAGTCCCGGGATCGAGTCCCATATCGGGCTCCCAGCTCCGTGGGGAGTCCGCTTCTCACTCTGACCTCCTCCCTTCTCATGCTCTCTCTCTCTTTCCTAATAAATAAATAAATAAAATCTTTAAAAAAAAAAAAGTCTAGGTTGGTTTGATCAGGTTCATCAATTAAAATTCCCGAATGATATGATATGGAGCATTTTTCATGTTTTTCATTTATATATGAAAATATATATATTTTGGTGTCTTCTTGTATTTGGTGTTTTCTTGTCTTTTGCCCATTTTTAAATTGGTTTGTTTTCTTATTGTTGAGTTTAAAGAGTTCTATATACATAACAGCCCTTTATTATATTGTAGTCTTTTATGAATATTTTCTTCCAGTCTGTGGCTTGTCTTTTCATTCTTGGTCTTAAGTCTCTTTAATTTTTATGTTCACTCTCCCACTCTCCCTCCTTCCTCTCTCTTTTTCTTGTAAAGTATTAACTAAAGAAACAAAATTTTTTTTCTCCCCAAATTTGTTTATTTTAATTTTTCAGTGTTACAAGATTGATTGTTCATGCACCACACCCAGTGCTCCATGCAGTATGTGCCCCTCTCGGTACCCACCACCAGGCTCACCCACCCCCCCCACCCCCTCCCTCCAAAACCCTCAGTTTGTTGCTCAGAGTCCATAGTCTCTCCTGGTTCAACACCCACTCCGATTTCCCCCCATTTGCCCTTCCCTTCCTTCTCACGATGCCCTCCGTGATTTTCTTTATACTCCACACGTAAGTGAGACCATAAGATAATTGCCTCTCTCCGCTTGACTTATTTCACTCCGCATAATCTCTTTTAGTCCTGTCCATGT
>CM052808.1:27795796-27809562 GCA_028533885.1 Nasua narica | reverse complement strand
CCAATCCATGAGCATGGAATGCTTTTCCACCTTTTTGTGTCTTCTTCAATTTCTTTCATGAGTGTTCTATAGTTCCTCGAGTACAGATCCTTTACCTCTTTGGTTAGGTTTATTCCCAGGTATCTTATGGTTCTCGGTGCTACAGTAAATGGAATCGATTCTCTAATTTCCCTTTCCATATTTTCATTATTAGTGTATAGGAAAGCAATTGATTTTTGTGCATTACGAAATTTTTTTTAAGATTTATTTATTTATTTGACAGAGAGAGATCACAAGTAGGCAGAGAAGCAGGTACAGAGAGAGAGGGGGAAGCAGGCTCCTTGCTGCGCAGAGGAGCAATGCAGGGCTTGATCCCAGGACCCTGAGATCATGACCTGAGCCGAAGGCAGAGGCTGAACCCACTGAGCCATGCAGGCACCCCGAAACTAAATTTTATACCCTATAGATTTTGAGTCTTAATCAGCTTAAGGTTTTATTTGCTTATTTTTGCAAGGCTGGTGTGTGAGTCCATCAGAGAGCACATTAAGGTGTGGTTTCTTTCTTTTTTTGTGGAGAGATCTTAGCAGCCATTGAAATCATTACCAGCATCCATTTTTAAATCGCTGATTAAGTGGTCATAGTCCTTCATTTCTTTTTTTATTAGGTGGAAGTTTTGATCAAAAGAAACTTGTTACATCAACACTTTGTATAGGAAATTCAGAATAAATGATTTTCCCCCTTTATTTACCAGCTGTTCTAAATAATGAGATGGTTCTCCAGCATCCTTCAAAGTGACCAATGAGTTTTATGTATGAGTATCATTATGAACTTAGGGATTTAAATATACTTGATATAGTTTAGTTCGTTGCAATTATTTTGTTAATTTTTGGCCAGTAGGAGCATTTTCTGGTTGGCTTCCAAGTCCTTTCTTTTGACTTGATTCCAAGCATCTTTTTTAACTTTTTACTTTCTTTGATGATTCGGTATTCCAGCCTCACGGTGTGCATATCTTGCTCTTAGACCTGGTGTCAGCCTAATGGGAATACCTAGTAGTTCCATGTGTTATGTTGTTAGGTTCACACAACTTAATGTGTATTTACGTCATGACAATTTAGTAGACATTCGAAAAAAAAATACAAATTGAAAGAAAATATTTTTATTTCAGTCTTAAATAAAATTAATGGTTTGCCTGTGCCTGTTGGATACTGTACATATTAATACTTTATAATCAGATTGGACATTACCACTCTCAGTTCTTGTCTTGTGTTGATTTTCACATGGTGCTTTAAAAAAAATTGTGGCAACTATTCCCTAAAATCTCACTTCACAAAGATAATGTCATTGAAAGGAGTGTTGCTCAACCTAATGTTGAAATGGAGCTGCTTTTAGCCAGTGGTTTGTGCGATGTCTGACAGACGGTGGGTGCTGCTGTTTGTCGCAAGTGGAGGGTACCCCACGGCTCCTACACGACTGGCTTATAAAGCCCTGGGTGCCTCAGGGCACTGTTTGGGAACCATACACTAGATACTTCTGCCCAGTTTCTATTGTAACCAGCGGTGTGCATTTGAAGTTCATTGTTTTGCTTTGTGGTTTTGTTTTGTTTTGTTTAGTAATCTCTACACCCAACATGGGGCTTGAACTCAAAACCTCCAGATCAAGAGTTGCATGCTCTTTTGACTGAGCCAGCCAGGTGCCCCCAATAGGGTGCATTCTTAAAGGTTTTTTTTTTTTTTTTTACGATTTTATTATTTGACAGAGAGAGACATCACAAGTAGGCAGAGAGGCAGGCAGAGGGAGAGGGGGAAGCAGGCTCCCCGCTGAGCAGAGAGCCAGATGCGGGGCTCGATCCCAGGACCCTGAGATCATGACCTGAGCTGAAGGCAGAGGCTTTAACCCACTGAGCCACCCTGGCACCCCTAAAGTTTTTGTTAAAATTTGTTAGTCCTTCCACTCTCCAGTTAAGTTCTTATTTAAGATTTGTGAATAGATTCATGTAATTATGAAATGTAGCAAGAAAGAGGCCTGCCTCCCCACCCCTCCCAAAAGAATATACCATTCTTTTAAAAATTTTCTGTTTCTCTGTAAGTACCAAATGATATTTATTATGATTTTTAAATGAGAAAACTTTTTTGTCCTCTTTATTAGAGTGACAGTGATAACACTTTTGATTTTGTTTAAAGAGAATAGTCCAGTGTGGGTTTTCCCCTGATACTTCATAAACATACATACTCTTTTTATTTGGACAGCTGTATGTAGGACTGAATTGTGTCCTTCCCAGTCTTTCACCTTGGAGGCAGAAGATGGAATTATTTCCTATATGTTTTGGCCGCTCATTTGCTAACACCTGACATTCTTTTTTTTTTTTTTTTCTTTTAAGATTTATTTATTTTAGAGCATGCACGGGTTGGGGGAGGGACAAAGGTAGGGGTGTGCAGACTGGCCACTGAGCGGAGAGCCTGACCCTGGACTCAGTCTCAGGACCCTGAGGTCATGATTTGAGCTGAAACCAGGAGTTGGATGCTTAACCCACTGTGCCACCTGGGCGCCTCAATGGCACCTGACATTCTAATCCTAAGTCTGAACTTTTGCTTTCACTTTAAAACTATGCTCTTTATTTTATGATTATTTTTGGTATTGAAGTCTAGTTGACATGGAATGTTACATCAGTTTCAGGGGTGCAGTAGAGTGATGCCCACAAGTCTGTATGTTATGCTGTGCTCACGGCAAGTGTGGCTGCCATCTGTCCCCACACGACGCTATTATAGTACCATTGACCCTGTTCCCTGTGCTGTACCTTTCATCCCTGCAATTTATTCATTCCATAACTGGAAGCCTGTGCCTCCTACTCCTCTTTACCCGTTTTGCTCATCCCCCCACCCCCTTCCCTCTACAGTCATTAGTTTTGTTCTCTGTATTTATGAATCTGTTTTTTATGCTCTTCAGATTTTGCTCTCATCTGGAGGTTGGGTTTACAGGTTGCATTATGTCAATTTCCTGAACTAACTTTAGATTTTTTGTTTTCTCGTTACTTGTTGTATGTTAGATGTCAGCATTGAAAAGGCATTCATACTTCCGTTTTCACTGTAATGAACTTCAGAATTTTACTTTTTTTTTTTAAGATTTTATTTATTTATTTGTCAGAGAGATAGAGGGAGAGAGAGCACAAGCAGGCAGAGTGGCAGGCAGAGGCAGAGGCAGAGGGAGAAGCCGGCTCCCTGCTGAGCAAGGAGCCTGATGTGGGACTCGATCCCAGGACCCTGGGATCATGACCTGAGCCAAAGGCAGCAGCTTAACCAACTGAGCCACCCAGGCGTCCCCAGAATTTTACATTTTTAAATTTTCTTTTACACATATATCTTAGGTATGTATTTTTAAATTTTTTTAAAATTTTTGTCTTAGGTATCTTGTTTTAATCAGTGACACTGAGAATGTTGGGAAGCTGAATGGAAAATATGAAATCACTATGTCATTCAGTGAATTTCTGTGAGTGGCACGTGGGACTCTAATTAAATGTTTATTTGTTTGGATAAGCTCCTGGGGATAGGGGAGAAACTAAGGATTGAGTCTGATAATATATAAGAAGGGTACAGAAAAGAAATAATTACTCACATAAAGAGTAAAATCTCTATTAAAGTACAGCCCTAAACAAATGTTAGTAGATTTGAAAGGACTAATTATATAACAACTGAATTGGATGGTAGTTGGTCTGTGGGGAAGTACATGAGAAATTATTGTCAAGCCTGTAAATGTGAACACTAGTTTGCGTTTCCTGGGTGCAGGTCATAAACCTCAAACATACTATCATGCGAGGAATTTCACTGTTGACGATATGAGCTCCTCTGAACTTTATCTGCTTCATCTGAAGGATTATATCTGTCCCATTTTGTTTATAAACTTAAAATTTTTTTTCTTGGACAATAATATTCATATTTTAAGAGAAATCCCTTTTTCTTTTGATTTATTTCTTTTAAATTTTTTAAAGATTTATTTATTAGAGGGGGAGTGGGATTTAAAAAAAGATTTATTTATTAGAGAGAGAGAGAGAGTGTGTGCGTGCGCTAGTTGGGGGAGAGTCAGAAGGAGAGAATCTTAAGCATGGAGCCTGACATGGGGCTCAGTCTTAGGACCCTGAGATCATGACCTGAGCTGAAATCATTCTCTGACACTTAACTGACTGAGCCACCCAGGTGCCCCTGTTATTTGATTTTTTTTTTTTAAGATTTTATTTATTTATTTATTAGGAAAGAGAGAGAGAGTGAGAGAGAGCATGAGAAGGGAGAAGGTCAGAGCGAGAAGCAGACTCCCCATGGAGCTGGGAGCCCGATGTGGGACTCGATCCCGGGACTCTGGGATCATGACCTGAGCCGAAGGCAGTCGCTCAACCAACTGCGCCACCCAGGGGCCCCTGTTATTTGATTTTAAAATAAGATTGGCAATATTCCTTTTTTTAAGACATGATTTTTTCAGGGTTTTCTTAAAGATTTTACTTATTTGAGAGAGAGAGAGAGCAAGCATAAGCAGGGGACGGGTAGAGGGAGAGTAGACTCCTTGCTGAGTGGGGAGCCTGACGTAAGACTCGATTCCGGGACCCTGGGATCATGACCTGAGCCGAAGGCAGGTGTTTAACCAACTGAACCACCCAGGCACCCGAGTTTTTTGTTTTAAAATTGTATCAGAAAAATTCACAAGATAGTTTAAGATATCAAATAGTACCCAGTGTAGAGTTACTAGAGGAGGCTGAGACTGTTGGCTGTAGAAGACCTGCCTGCAAAGTCCGCTCTTGGCTGGTGTTGGAGAGCTTGACTGTTAACGTTTCCTACCGTGTGTAAAAGTTTTCCTAAATGAGAAGAGTGGCTTACTGTGTCTCAACTGTTGGTAAAAGCAGTGTGGTTTCTGCTGAATACCTGCTTTCTTTCTGGGAGTCTGGAATTCTGGTACATGGTAGCCTCCGCAAAGACCTTGGGCTCAGTCTAAGGAGCTGCCTGGCAGTTAGTACGTCACACGTTACTGTTGCTGGAAGGAAGAGTTCAGCGGGTTTCTGTGACCCACTGCAGGAGGCTCCTTGGAAGCCCGAACCTGCTGTACTCTGGACTTCTCTCTGCTTGCCTTTTCCTTTGCTGTTTTTGCTTTGTATCTTTCATGTAATAAATCTCAGCCATAAAAATACTCAAATGCCGGGTTATGTGGGTTGTGGGGTGATCTTGGAGGCCCCCCAATGCAGTACTGAATGACAGTGTAAAACCCTGTCTCATTCTTGTACCTCTCAGTCTTGTTTTTTTCCTTTTAGCTATTTATTTTGGTATTGCCTTCTTTCTAAATGATAAAGTGCTATTTTTTTTTTAGATACCAGTTTTCGGTGTGGTGTATTAATTGGGTGTTACGGTAAATGACAGTTTTTGTCTGCTAGCCTTTCCTGAACCTCCCTCCTTCTAGCTCTCTGATATAATCATGTCTATCACAATGTTTTAATCAGTGTTCATTGATTTCATTATGATGACTGGACAAATACTGTATAATGCCGAGCCAGGCAATAGACTGTAATTTCATTTCCTCATCTACTTTTTTCTTTTCCTAACAGTTAATGGTTATCTCTTATTTTCAGTTTGCTTTTCTGTTCTGTTCTTATGACAGATTTATTCCAAAAGCTCCAGCAGCTCTTTACCAGATCTTACTATTTTTTTCCACATGGTCAGAGGTCTGCAAATCCCATTGTCCTTGGGAGCTCTTCTTCCTCCTGTGTCACTGTGAACTGTGTCACTAGTTGGTCACAGGCCTGCTTTTCCTGGGGCTGCCTTTGCTGCTTTGCAAGGTTGCACTCAAGTCGTTGGGATTCTTGAGAAAGTATATGGGAAGTACCTTCCTTGAGACTGTGTGTCTGAAAATGTTCTTTATTCTACCTATATGGTTGAATGGTTGTTGGAACTAATTTTCTTTCAGAGTTTAGAAGCTATTTTCTTTATTGTCTTTCAATTCCCAGTGTTCCTGTTGGCAAATTGTCTCTGATCCTTTGTAACTGCTCTTCCTGGAGGAATCTATTTTAGTATCCTCTTTCTATCCCGTTGTGCTCCAGAACTTCATAATGTGCTTCGGTGTGGGTCTCATTTATTGTGTGAGGTGCTTAGTGGTCTCTTGTGATCTGAGTCTTGTCCTTTAATTTTGAGAAAATTTCTATGTCATTTGAAGAACTAAATGTATTGTGGGTGCAGATACTGTTCACAAAATTTTGCATTCTCAAATAGTAGGTTAATACTGGGTAGAGGTTCAGTGTGTAATATATTAATGAGCCTGTATTTGGATTCTCTTATAGAGATTTAGGTCGGAGACTCTTAGTTTATAGCTTATTTTTAAAAACTATAAAAATAAGGAAAAGCTCCTTCACTGAATTTTAGCTTGGTATTTATTAATAAAGAATATTTATAAAATGCTGAATTTGTTTGACTTGTAGACTAGTTCAGCAGGTTATTGGTTTTCTGGAATAGGTCTTTTTCTGTGTTGATATTATCAAGTTTAATAAACCATTTGAGTTATTCTCGAAAGCTCATTTCGAGAGACTTTAATTTAGCAATCTTTCTTTCTTCTCTATATTACTTTGTCCTTTTGCATGGGTGATTCTTATTACATGTAGTGATTAATACTGGTACCTGAGCAGAAAAGACTATTTTAAGAATAATGTATATCCGGGGCCCCTGGGTGGCGCAGTTGGTTGAGCGACTGCCTTCGGCTTAGGTCGTGATCCCAGAGTCCCGGGATCGAGTCCCACATCGGGCTCCCAGCTCCATTGGGAGTCCGCTTCTCACTCTGACCTTCTCCCTTCTCATGCACTCTCTCACTCTCTCTCTTTCCTAATAAATAAATAAATAAATAAATAAAATCTTAAAAAAAAAAAAGAATAATGTATATCCTAGTTCTTTGGAGAAAAAGTGAATGTTTTTATGCCACTTAGTTAAGTTTGAGTCTAGTTTTATGAAACTTTTTTTTTTGCTTTACCTCAGTTGTAACGGTCATAAAAGCGCTTTACACTTTTAACTTAGTACTTTTTGTCAGATACTGCAGAAGTAACATTTTTTACCTTTAGTATAGTGAAACTCGTGCATCTGTACTGTATTTTATATGCCACATATATACTTTAATATTTTAATGTTTGCATTAATATTTTCAATTTGCTTATTAACCACTTTGCTGCTAAGATTTTATCATCCCATGCCCATTTTTCCCTTCACAGTTTCATTTTTTTTTAAAGATTTTATTTATTTATTTGACAGAGAGAGAGATCAGAAGTAGGCAGAGATGCAGGCAGAGAGAGGGGGAAGCAGGCTCCCCACTGAGCAGAGAGCCCGATGCGATGCGGGGCTGATCCCAGGACCCTGAGATCATGACCTGAGCTGAAGGCAGAGGCTTTAACCCACTGAGCCACCCAGGCGCCCCGCCCTTCACAGTTTTAAACAAGTTTCTTCATTAAAAACTGCTGATGAAAGAAACCCATTTTTTTTACCTGTGGTTCTCTCTGGAGAGAAATTACCCTTTTATGCAGGAACCAGCCACAGGCTTTCATTTAGGAGAGATTAAAAGAGACATTTCTGTTGTAGTGATTCGGGGTATGGGAGTGGGGAGACGTTTATGGTAGAGCGGGGAGTAGCAACATTTGAAAAGGAAGATCTGTATTTTTTAATGGCTCATGATAACAGTCATCTCTATGTATAGCATCCCTGGCTTTTCTCCCTTCTAAGAGATTTTATTGAGATATAATTGATATTCAATGAAATATATAGTTTATTAAGTTTTAACAAATGTGTGCATACATATAGCCCCACATGCCTGTTAAGGTATAGCACATAGCTGTCAACGTAGAAGATTCTCTCCTGCTAGTTTGTCCTCAGTGCCTGCTTCTGCCCCACACCCCCACAACCAGTTTTAAATTCTTTTGACAGAGTAGTAAGTTTCCTTGTTTCAGAACTTCATATAAACAGAATCATACATTATGTAAACTTTTGTGTCTAGGTGTGCTGACTTGAAATTCATCTGTTTGGTTGTGTGTATGAGAGTAGTTTGTTCTTTCTAAAAATTGCTAATATTTAAAAACTATTATTGAGTATATTGTAGTTTTTCTAGTCTTGTTGGTGAAAATGTAGACATTTCTAGTTTTTATGAATAAAGTTACTCTGATCATAGTCTTTGTGGATATGTTTCCATTTCTTTTGGGTAAATACTCAGTAGTGGAATTGCGAGGTCATACAGTAGGATTTAACAAAAGATATTGCCAAACACTTCCAAAGTGGTTAAACTTTACATTCCCACCAGCAATTAAACTTCCTGGTGTCCCACATTTTCACCAGCGTTAGGAATGATCTCATTCCATTTAAATTTTAGCTTTTCTAGGGGTGCCTGGGTGGCTCAGTGGGTTAAAGCCTCTGCTTTCGGCTCAGGTCATGATCTCAGGGTCCTGGGATCGAGCCCCTCGTCGGGCTCTCTGCTCAGCGGGGAGCCTGCTTCCCCCTCTCTCTCTGCCTGCCTCTTTGCCTACTTGTGATCTCTCTCTCTCTGTGTCAAATAAATAAATAAAATCTTTAAATTTTAGCTTTTCTAGATGATGTTTTTTGATAGTTCACCGGGGTTTTAATTTGCATTTCTTCAGTGTTTAGTGAGATGGAGTTTTTTTCATGGACTTCTTGACCAGTCATATATTTTTATTTGTAAATTGTTTTCTCAACTCTTTTGCCCATTTTTTCCTGGATTGTTTATATTTTTATTATTGAATTGTAAGGAGTTCTTTATACATTATGGATATAAATTTTTTGTCAGATACATATTCTGTAAATGTCTTTTCTAAGACTAGCTTGACTATTCATTTTCCTAATAGTGCTTTTTAATGAACAGAAGGTTTTACTTTTGATAAGGTCCAGTTTTTCCATCTTTAATGTTATAGTTAATGTTTTCTGGTCCTAACTGGGAAATTCTCAACCCGATGTCTCAAAAATCTGTTTTTCTTCAGAAGTTTTATAGTTATTAGCTTTTAAATTTTACGTGTATGATTTAGCATGAATTACATTTCGTGTATGAAATGTGATAGAATGACTTGAGCTTCTCTTTTTTTTTTCACATGGTTATCCAACACCATTTGTGGAAGACTTTCCTTTCCCCCATGAATTCCTTTGGACCCTTTACTGAGAATCAGTTGACTATATACAGGTGGATCTCATTCTGAATTTTGTTTCATTTCACCAAGCTATTTGTCTTTCCATACTCCAATACCATGCCATCTTGATTACTTTAGCTTTAATAACTGCACTTTTTCAAGATGGTTGTGGCTGTTCTAAGTTTTGTGCATTTCTAAAAATTTTAGGATCAGCTTGTCAATTTCTTTCAAAAAGCTTGCTTTTTTTTCAGCCTTATTGATGTATAATTTATTTGCTATAAGATGCACCCAGTTAGAATAGTACAGTTCTTTTTGTATTTTGACAGTTGTGAATACCTGTGAAACTATCACCACAATCATGATGTAGAACACTTTGTCATCCCCAAATTCTCTCATACTTCTTTGCATTCACTTTCCTGGCCGACCACATCTGTCCCAGCAACACCTCTGATTGGCGTTCCATCACTATGGATTAGTATTGCTTGTTTTAGAATTCCGTATACATGGACTAATGCAGTGTGTATTCTTTTGTGTCTGGTTCTTTGGTTCATTATTTTTGAGATTAATCTGTGTTGTTGTGTCAGTAATTCATTCCTTTTTATTGCTGAATAGTATTTCATCATGAGGATATATCATAATTTTGGGCTCATCTCCAGTTTTTGTCTATCAAAGTAAAGGTACTATGAACTTTCAATTGTGTGTGCTTACATTTTCATTTCTCTTGAGTAAATACCTGGAAGTGGAATTGTTAGGTGATAAAGTGTATATTGGGACGCCTGGGTTGCTCAGCCCGGTGTCTGCCTTCGGCTCAGGTCATGATCCCAGGGTCCTGGGATTGAGCCCTGCATCAGGCTCATTGCTCAGTGGGGAGCCTGCTTCTCCTTCTGCCTGCCACTCCCCTTGCTTGTGCTCTCTCTCTCTGACAAATAAATAAAATCTTAAAAAAAAAAAAGCGTGTTAATTTTACAGGAAACTATTAAGTACTTTTCCAAAGTGATTGTGCAGTTTTACCTTACTGTTAGTAACAGATGAGAATACCATTTGCTCCACATTCATGTCAACAATTGGTACTGCCAGCCCTTTTAATTTTAGTGATTGTAGTAGGTATATAAGAGATAATGTGGTTTTAATTTGCATTTTCTTTTCTAAAATATTTATCTATCTATCTATTTATTTATTTAATAGATAGAGAGATAGCAAGATAGGAAACACAAGTAGGGGAAGTGAGAGAGGGAGAAGCCGGCTTCCCGCTGAGCAGGGAGCCTAATGTGGGGCTCGATCCCAGGACCCTGGGATCATGACATGAGCTGCTGATGTAGGGAGATGCTTAAGGACTGAGCCACCCAGGCGCCCCTAATTTGCATTTTCTTAAAGAGGATAATGATATTGAGCATTGTTTCATGTGCTTTTTGATTGTGTATTTTCTTTGGTGAAGTATCTGTATCTTTTGCTTGCTGTTATTATTATCTGTATCTTTTGCTTGCTGTTATTGCTTGCTCATTATTTTTTAATTGGTTTGTCTTATTGATTTGTAAGATAATATGTATCTTCTAGATTGTATGTATACACATTCATGTTTTTTTCTAAAGAAATGAGTTCTTTGTCAGATTTATGTATTACAGATATTTTCATCCAGTACGTGGCTTATTGTTTAATTTTCCTATTTAATTTTCTTTCAGTGTGTAGATCATTTAACTTTTGATGAAATCTCATTTATCAATTTGTTCTTTTATGGTTTGTGCTTTTTGTGTCCCAGCTGAGATATTTGTGCCTGTAGTTACTTGTTTTGTTGTTTACTGAGAGAGTTCTGTGATAATTGGGGATTTGTCTATTTCTCTAGTTCTGTCAATTTTGCTTCATGTATTTGAAGTTCTGTTATTAGGTGTGTACATGTGTAGAATTGCGTCCTTTATGATTGTGAGGATATCCTTTATTTCTGGCAGTGCTTCTTGTCTTGCAATCTGTTGTCTGGTATTACAGTCACTCCACGTTTCTGTTGTTATGTGTTTGTATGGCATATCTTTACCATTCATTTGCTTTTAACCTCTGTGTATAATAATTATCTTTAAAGTGGATCTCTTATAAACAGCGTATCATTGAATCTTGCTTTTTCGTCCAGTCTGCTTATCTCTGCCTTTTTATTGGAATGCTTAGTTCATTGCCTGTAATGTAATTACTGGTTTTAATCCTGTACTGCAGTTTGTTTTCTGTGTAATTAATCTTTTCTTTGGAGGTTTTCCTTTTTTCCTCTTTTGCTTCTGGCTTCCCATGTGGTCTCCATTGACACTGAGGTGGGGTGGCCTCATTACCACTGGATGATGCTGAAAATTCTGACTGGTCACTCGGCCTCCTCTGAGACTACCCAGCAGGAATGGAGTGGGGCCCTTCGCTACTTACAGTTTGGGGCGGAAGCCCAGATCCTTCACATGGTCTCCACTGACACTCTTGCAAGAGCAGAGCACTCTCACCAGCTGGCAGGTGTGAAAGGCCCAGCCCCCCACCAGGGGCACCCCATGAGGGTGCAAATCTCATCTCCCTCTTACGGGTACAGTTGGGGGCAGGGTTACAGATTTTTCTGGTGTTTGCCCGGAGCTATTTACTAACTCCACTCTGATCTTAAAAGTTTTCTGGGATGGTAGAGGCAAAAAGAAAACTCTGGAAACTCCCAACTCTGTTGTTCTTAGACTCCTGAGGTCCCTAACCACCAGCTGCCTTCTCTGTCAGTCTATTGCCTTTTTTTTTTTTGACTAATATTCCGGATTTTTAGTTGTATTTACCAAGAGAAGTGGGGATAAGTGTTCTTTCTTCAGATGTTTACAAATTTACATCAGTTCTTCTGTTGCCTTAGAAGTAGGAATTTCTAATATTTGTTTTATTTTCTTACCTTAGGCTACTTATACTCAAATTTACCAGGGACTTTTTTTTTTAACCAGGGACTTTCTGAGGCCGCTTCTGCCCATTTATTTGGTGAAGTGGCTCCCCAGTGTTCCAAAGAGTATGTTCTTTTTTTTTTTTTTTAAGTCTATTCTTTTTTTTTTTTTTTTAAGATTTTATTTATTTATTTAACAGAGAGAGAACACAAGCAGGCAGAGAGGCAGGCAGAGGCAGAGAGAGGAGCAGGCTCCCCGCGGAGCAAGGAGCCCGATGCGGGACTCGATCCCAAGACACTGGGATCATGACCTGAGCCAAAGGCAGCTGCTTAACCAACTGAGCCACCCAGGCGTCCCCCAAAGAGTATGTTCTAATGGAAACATAAAATTGCTTTTAAGTCATCCTGCATTCAGGCCTTCACCCCTTCATGTATGCTATTAGCTGCTACCCTTCCTCCTCCTCATTCCCGACTCTAGGGGAAGCAAGTCAACAAGTTACTGTCTAGAGTAGTTTTTGCAAGATAGTCTGCTGAACGCTTCATGAACAAACCTGTCTTCTTCACCAGCCTAGGACGGAAACTGAGTATTGATAATACACGAATTGGGAGAACATGTGTGTGTACGCATAAGTTACAAATTCCGCAGGACAGGAGAGAACGATCCAAATCTGTGTGGCATTTGGTTGTACATATTCATGCCCTTACTTACTGCCAGTTTTGTCACTTCCTGGCTTTGGAATTAGCGATGACTCGGCTCCCACATCAAGGCTGACGTCCTCAGCTGGGCCCTCAGTTGGCATTCAGTTAGAACCCACCTTGTCTTTCCATGCCTTTCCCTTCCTTCCCAGGAACTGCTCCCATAGACCAGGCTTGCTGCCATCCCGCAAGTAAGCCCCGTGTCTCTGCTTGTGTCTGCACCCGGCCGTTCCTGGCGGCACGCGTGTGCTCTCATCTGGGTGTTCACCACGACGGGCGGTATAATGGGCCGAATGTTTTGCTTCTTGCTGTGTGACTTAGGGTAGGTTACTGTGGCCCACTCCTGTTTGCGAACATGGAAAAGTACTTCTTTTCTCCCAGGATGTACGAAGGTTAGTTAATATATGTGAATGTTGCTGAAGCCACAGGAATTCAAATAAAATTTGGGTTCCATTGCTTTGTTTCCTTAATTAAAATGTAAGGCAAAGGGGTCACGTTCATTTCTTCTAGTCTTTGTCTCACTGGCAGTGCACAGTATGTTGAGAACATGGAAAAAACTAGTTCATTAAGTAAATGTTTGAGTACCTCCTGTAATGCCCTGTGTTGTGTTAAATGCTGGCGCTTACAAATTTGCTGGACAGGACAGATGGGTGCCCAGGCAATTATTACAGCACAGGGCTTGCAGTGCCGGAGCTAGCTGTGATCCGGAGATTTGGGGAGCACAGGAAAGGAGTGATGAGGGAGGGTTCCTGGATAAAGTGTTGCTGGTAATTGTTCCTTTTTTTTTTTTTAAGAACAGCTTTATTTAGGTGTAATTTACATACCATAAGATCTACCCACTTTAAGTGTATAATTCAGTGATTTTTAGTAAATCAGCCGGTTTGTTGTAACCATTACCACGATCCAAATCTAGCCTGTTGGCATCACTTCAAAAAGATTCTTCATACCCATTTTCAGGCATCATGGTGAAGGACAGGTGTGCCCCGGCCTCGCAGAAGTGCGGCAAGGAGGGCTGGCCGTGCGGGAGTGAAGATATGAAGATAGCGTGCCCAGAGCCGGGGGGGGGGGGGGGAGTGGGGGGGGAGCGGG
>CM052808.1:27708162-27795696 GCA_028533885.1 Nasua narica | reverse complement strand
TCAGCGTGTTTATTTCTGTAGTTTACAGCTGTGCTCCTTCTTGGCCGCTGTGCTCTGGCTTCCCTGGTCCTTGGAGCTCGGTTTCCTCAGCTGTAGTGTGTAACTGTGGTGCTGTTGGGTCTAGCTCTGCCCAAACTCTCACATCCTGATTGTCAAAACTTATGATGCCTTCAAGGATTGAAGAGAAAATAAGATGTTCTTCTAAAAAAATAGGAGCCAAACAGAAAAACAGAAGAATTAGAGTGAGGCTTACAGATCCTTTAATGGAACTTTCTCCTCTTTATATTTTCCCGATTATATGAGCAATAATGCAGAGTGGGTAGGGAAACTCTGAAATGCAGGAAGATAGGAAGAAAACATAGGTCACTTATGATCATATCATTCAGAGATAATTGTTATTATCATTCTCTTGTTCTTATGTTTTTTGGTTTTTTTTTTGTAAGAGAGAATGTGTGTGTATGTGAGCAGCGGGAGGAGAGGGACAGAAGGAGAGAGAGAGAATCCCCAGGCTAAGGCATCCAGCCCACAGTCTGACTCAGGTCTCGATCTCATGACACTGAGATCAAGACCTGACCCGTCAGACGCTTAATCGACTGAGCCACCCAGGCACCCCTGTTGTTAGGATATTTTTTTGCATATATGTTTATATACTTAAATATTGATATTGTGCTGTAAAGTTGTTTTCCCTCACATTATTAGTGTTAAAAAGATTATTTTAAATGCATGATTTTTATGAAATTAAAAAAACACGGCCTGTGCATTTTTTAAAACAGTGGTAATAAAAGTTGTAAAAAGAACACAGTAAGTTTCAGACTTATGTAGAAGGAATAAAAAAAAAAATCTTTCTCTCCCTCCCGTTTTTACCACTTCAAGAGTTAACAGTAGTTAACTGTCTCTGTAGTGCTTTCATAAATTGTGTGTATTAATTTGTATTCCATTATGTGGATAAGTCGTAATTTAACTGATCTTTTGTAGATAGCCATTAAGATGATTATGTTTTTGCTTTTACAGTGCTGAAGTGAATATTTTCAGGTACATGCCTTTGAATTCTTGTAAAAATATATCTGAAGTATAAATTCCTAAAAGGAATGCGTGGATCAGAGAGTACATTTTTTATTTTGATAGATATTGCCAAACTACATTTCAAAAAAGATTGTGCCAATGTATACTTCTATTATTAGTAGATATTCTCATGAGTTCCTCTTTGCTTGTATCTTTACCAGCATTGGGTATTATGTACTTTTTTGTTCTTTACAGTGTGATGTTAGAATATTGGTAACTTACTGTTTTAATTTATGCTTTAAAAATTAGAATTGTACTTGAACATTATTTTCATATGGATATTAGTCATTTTTCTGTGAATTACAATATATCCTTTGTGTAGGTGTCTTGATTTGTTCGTATTTTTACTGATTTGTAAGAACTTTTTGCTGTTTAAGAACTTAGCTGTTGCAAAGTGCAAATTTTTTTTTTTTTAATTTTTTTTACATTTGCTTGTCTTGACTGTGTTCATGGTCAGAAAAGGTCTTGTCATTTAGGGTTTGTGGATTTTTTTAATTGCAAAATAACCTTAAAAGTAAGTGCAAAGAGAAACAAGTGATTCTAATAGTTTTCCAAATGAGTTTCATAAGTGTATTAATGAGGATTAAGAACTAATCCAAGTAACTTTTGAACACTCTATGTGGACTGTGTAACCTCTATCTAAGGAAGAAAAAGTGAACAAATCTTGAGTTCTTACTGTGTTTGTCCTTTGCAGTGTCCATTCTAGTGTTTGTATTTTAGGATTGAGCAAATAAGGGCTCCCTTGTTTCTTTCAACATAATTGCAGTACAAAATAAAATATTTATTATCAACACACAAATGACTTAATATGCAATATAGAACTATAAGATTCTATAATTGTGTGAATCATCAAATACATCACAACTATTATAAATTTTAATTATCAGTCTGAATTATTCACGTGTAGCTATATAAGTTGTCTTTATAATTTATTATTTATAGTTGTTTTTTCATGACCTAAAGGAAAATAGTAAGATTTATGTTGGGTACAGTGATCAAAATGAAACCCCTTATAATGGGGGACTTCTTTGTAAAAGAAACTCTTTATACTACTTTGAGAACTCTGATTTTCATTTGGTTTATTTTTCTAATACTTAAAGATGCTAGTGTTTTCTATAAAAGCTCTTTGAAAACTGAAATGTGTGATGAGTGGAATATAACTTGAGATGATACAATGAATGAGTATTTTTAAATAGGGGTCATGAGGAGAAATATTTTTGATTTGTAAATGCAAGATTACTCACCACGTTTTGTGTGTGTGTGTGGTGCTTTTGTGTTTTGGTTGGTGTTAATGACCTTTTTTCCCTACCTGCAGGTGTAATGGATAGGTAACAGAGACACCCTCTTCACTGTCTCGTCAGGGAGGCAGAATGACTGAGTGCTTCCTGCCCCCCACCAGCAGCCCCAGTGAACACCGCAGGGTGGAGCATGGCAGTGGTCTCACCCGAACCCCCAGCTCTGAGGAGATCAGCCCTACTAAGTTCCCTGGCTTGTACCGCACTGGCGAGCCCTCGCCTCCCCACGACAGCCTCCATGAACCTCCTGACATAGTGTCCGATGATGAGAAAGACCATGGGAAGAAAAAAGGAAAATTTAAGAAAAAAGAAAAAAGGAGTAAGTGCCATTTTTCTCTATGCTTTTGATATATTTTAGATAAACTCTTACTCTAATACCATACCTGCTATCTTCTGGAAGATTTCCAAAGACTCTTGTTTGACATTTTCTGTTCTTTACTTTTCTGGGTATCAATTTTTGTATACTAAGGTTGTATTTTAGGGTCTTACTCTTGGTGAATAACAATACCAAATTTCCAGGAATGGTAAAGTTTTCTTGGTAGAAGTTTCTTGTATTGGTTATTTTAAATAATGTATAAGAAGCAGATATTGGAATTTTACTTATGTAGAATATTACTTTCTTGGCTAGGTTGTGTAAGCCAATTGTGGTACTACACTTTATTGGAACTGTGAAAAAAGTAGTTATTTGCCTTAAGCAAATGCCATAATGCATTCTATCTATAGTTCCTATTCAGTAGGAAAATGAGTTGTTTAAGCATAGCTCTTTTGTATGTTAAAAGCAGATCAGGTGAGTTATTTCAAGTATTGCTTATTTTGAATTTTATGGTATTTTTAAGTTAATTTGTTTTTTGAAGCGTAACACTGAGGTAGAATGCACACGTTGTGTATAACTTGAATGAGTCATCACAAAATGGATGTATGTCCTTGTAATTATAAGCTTCTGGAAATAGAGTGTTATCAGCACCCTAGAAATTCCGTTCCATTATTCCTTCAAAGGGAACCCCCACCCTTCCCAGAAGTAAAGCTTCTTTGAGTATAGCTTGAAACTGCCCGATTTTGAATATGTAAATGAAAGCATATTTCCTTTTGCATCTAGTTTCTTTCACCCAAAGTTATATTTGCTAGAGTCATCTGTGTTGTTCTATGTGGCAGTAATTAGCTCATTTTTATTGCTGGATTTTGTTTCATTGCATTACTATACTAGAATTTACGCTGCTGTTATTGGTCATTTGGGTTGTTTCCCCTCTTTGGCTCATGAATGGCGCTTCTGTGAGTGTCGTAGGTATCTATACATTTCTGTTGTGTATGCCTGGGAGTGGAGTTGCTCTCTTATAGGCCATGCTCATTTTAGCATTAGTAGATCCTGCAAAACAGTTTTCCAAAGTGGTTGTACCAGTTTACGCTCACACCAGCAGTGTCTGAGAACTGCACTGGCTTTATGTCATGGTGTCGTGCCCTCCAGGTTCCCGCCCTTCCGGTTGGTGTGGAGTTCGTGTATTTTACATAGAGGGTAATTTGTGAAATAGTTTATCTTTTTATGAAATATAGCTTGTAAGGCAGCTGGCCAAAGAAAAGACTAGGAGGATTATATTTGGAGGCAACAAAACCAAGCTAGGATAGCTCTGATATGATATCAAGCAAGTGTCAGTGTGGAAACCAGGGCTCGTGATGCAGGGAAATGGGCTGATATATTCAGCCACTGTCCAGAGGTGAGGGAATCTCTTGCTTCTGTCCTCCATCCACATGAGGCTTCAGTCCCTGCTCCAGTCTCCAGAAAGTGACAGGAGGTGTTGCTAGTGACAGGAGGGCGGGGTGTGATTGGGGAAGGACGGAAGCCTCCAAGCAGCAGTGCCACTTGTGTCATGGTGTTAGACTGCCTCAAATTACAGGGACCAAATGTATGAAAAAAAATCTAAAGTAAGAGCACATTGTCAGATGATGAGAGAAAGCTCTGTATTATAGAAGGCCTCTTTCCATTAGCCCTCTCTGTAGATCCTTTGTTGTGTATTCATCATATTTGATTTGCCAAAAATCCACCTAAAACCAGTCGTAAAGGTAACTGGCCCTCTGCATTTCCCCCTCTTGTGGTCAGGAGATGTCACTGCCTCATCTCGTTTGACCCCAGACGAAACCCATTTCATTACTGGCAGTACCCAGGAGGGATTGGCCAGGAGTGAAAAGTGAGGTAGCCAGTGCCTGGTAGCACTGTTTTTGGGTCCTGTTTTTAAAAGTTTATGGCCGGTTTGACATTAAACAGATAGATGACTTCTATTTCCTGCATTTCTTTGGCAGCTGAAGGCTATGCTGCCTTTCAGGAAGATAGCTCTGGAGATGAAGCTGAGAGTCCATCCAAAATGAAGAGGTCCAAGGGAATCCATGTTTTTAAGAAGCCCAGCTTTTCTAAAAAGAAAGAGAAGGATTTTAAAATAAAAGAGAAACCCAAAGAGGAAAAACATAAAGAAGAAAAGCACAAAGAAGAGAAACATAAAGAGAAGAAGTCAAAAGACTTGACAGCAGCTGATGTTGTTAAACAGTGGAAGGAAAAGAAGAAAAAGAAGAAGCCAATTCAGGAGCCAGAGGTGCCTCAGATGGATGTTCCCAGTCTCAAGCCCATTTTCGGAGTTCCCCTGGCCGACGCCGCCGAGCGGACCATGATGTACGACGGCATCCGGCTGCCGGCGGTGTTCCGCGAGTGCGTGGATTACGTGGAGAAGTACGGCATGAAGTGCGAAGGCATCTACAGAGTGTCAGGTACTGGGCGCACACGCTTCTCTTGGGCGGCTTGAAAATCCACTTCCATTTTTCAGAGGAAGGAAAGTGATTGGCTTGTGAGGAAGATTGTGGCGTGGGTCCTAGTAAGCCTGATTCATTTCCTCCATCCTTGCATTTGAACGGAAATCTGCCACAGCCTCCATGTGGGGGGGTGGGGCTGGGGGGGACAGTTTGCTTTTTGGTGATACCCCCATCCGCTAGGAGGCTTTCCACACTAGTCGTTGACAGTTGGCAGCAGCCCCGCTGAGTCTAAGCGAAGCGTTGGAGCAGCGCCCCTTCCCCCTGGTGCGCTCAGACCTGTGCTCTGTTCTTCCCCCTCCTTCCTCTCCGGGCAGGCCTCGGCGTTGAGGGGGTTGAGCAGGACAAGGGAGGGGATCTGGGTGAAGGACGCATCTTGGCCGGGAGACACTTCGATTGACATAATCCTATTTCCTGAGCTCGGCTAAGGGACATGCAAATGTTACTTGCTAACCGTTTAGGCCCAAATGTGAACGCTTTTGTCAGCCGCGTGCGGCTGTTGCATAGATGAGTAAAAGTGATTTTCCCTTTATTTTGTTCCCTACCTGTGAAAATTTAAATTTCCTATTTGGCAAGAACAGAATTCATTTGGGTGTCTAAAATCAAGCAGAAAGTACACTATTAGACTATTTAAAGGAAAAAGATTCTGTTTCTTACAAAGTAGTGGGACTTCTGTACCGTAGAGGGTGGAAGTCCTGCCCTGGGGCAGCGTCTGGGCTCCAAATCACCACCTTCCCGCGATTCGGTCTCTTACTGCTGGAGCTCCGTTTGATAAAAACTTGTTGGTCACATGTTTTCATGATGGATCCAATCGTACACATTTAGAATATAGAGAGATTACGCTTGAGTTTTTCCATTTATTTGGTGCATACACATTTTTAGAGGGCAGATTTGATATTTTTGATTTTGGGGGAAGGGACAGGCATCTTTGGTAATTGGGGAACCCTTTACCTAGTCCCCTAGATAGCATGTCATTGTTTAAGAGTATTCTGGCTAACATGCTTCCATTTTCTAGAAAATAAAAGCCACAAATTAGGCATTGAATTTGAATTTATAACTCTTTAGTAATATGAAAATAAAGACATTTAAATGAATTTGAAAATTTGACTTTTAAAACGAATTAATGATGAATCGATTCATAAAGATTTAAACAGACTGACGTACTCTGTCACATGAGTTTGATAGGCAGGAAGGAATTTTGTTGGAGGTGAAAGTTTCTCTGAAGAGTTTCTACAGCTTTGTTCAAAGGGTTCTTTTGTCTTTGACCTATTTTTGATGTTTGCATTCTTTTGGAGAGTCAGAGTTACAGAACTCCTGTGTTTGTGTGTCAGAGCCTTCAAACGGACCTGCTCCGCTGATCGTTGACTCCTGGAGGCTGAGCTTCTGCTTTGATCAATTTTTTATTCTTTTTTAAGCTCTGACAGTGTACTGCATTCTGGATTAGACTTTATGGCTGTGACTTTTCTTTCTTTGAATGCCTATAATAATACTGTTTTCTGCTGGAGATTTTTTGGCTCTTAATTCATATGTAAGTTCCAGTTTTAAAACAAATACGTCATTTTGGACACACTCTTTCTCTACCTAGGTCGGTGTATTTGGAGTGTCCAATTCTTAAAAAGAAAACAATTTGATAATTTCAGAGTAACAGCAAACCAGACACATACTCTAATTGTTGACTTGTGCAGTTTTCTGGGCAAGCAGATGGGGGAGAAAAATTAGATACATATAAATAGAGGAGGTCTTTGCTAAGAATTTTACTTGAAGTTATCACTCACTACGTTTTACTCATCGTCATAAAAATAAGAAAAAGGGAATTATTGAGGCACCGAGGTGGCTTAGGAGGTTAAGCAGCCGACTCTTGATTTTGGTTCAGGTCGTGATCTCAGGGTTATGGGAATGACCCCCAGGTCAGGCTCCGAATTCGGCACCGAGTCTGCTTGTCCTCTCACTCTGTTCCTCCCCTCCCCCGATAAATAAGTCAATTAAAAAAAAAAACTTAAAAAAACGAAAAAAAATGAGAATTTTTTTTCTAACTTTTTCCAAATGAAGATTATGCAAAAATAAGCTTTGTCTTCTTACTTTCATACTTAGAGTTACTGATTTTATTTTATCAGTGCTGGATAAGTTACAGACTTACTGTAATGGAAGGTTTTCACATAAGATAAGGAGCACCAAAGCCCAGACGTAAGCCCCGTTGATTATAAAATGCTGTTCAGATTAGATGACACTGGAGTATTTGCATCAACCATTACAGTCTCTCGGCCTTAATCTGTGGCTTGTTTCAAATAATTGGTCTAAAATTTTAAGTATTAAACACAACAAAAGGCTACCTTGTACTGTGATGAGCAGTCACTGAATCCATATCACTTAAATGCAGATTGGATTGAGGATTTAAAAACTTACAAAATGTTTGAAAAACGGTCGTTTTGTGTGTCAGCGTTACTTTCTGTCTGGTAAGAAAAGCAAAACAATTTGATTTTAGAAACCCAGGTTTCACTCTTTTTTGGTTCCAGCTGTGTTTCAGAGTAAGGAAACACACAGCAATTTAAACTGAAAAATAGAAATTAGATGGGGAATATTTAATGGACAAGATTTTTCAGAGTGTGTTAGATAGCAAACCTACCTTTAGCATCTGTTGTACAATGTTAGCTTATAAAAGGGTAATTACCCACAACTTTTTGGACACATTTATAAATACCGAGTTGTGTTTTATGCTGTCAGTCTCGTGACTTGTTAGAAAAAGGCGCAGTTGGCCGCTCACGTAGAACAAGATTTATGCTTGGATTGTAGTTGAACGTTCGCCTGAATTTTTACCTACCTAGATTTCAATTAAAAAAAAAAATTGTCCCTTGAATCACTTGGCATGTTTTGAAACTTAAGATATTCTGTGATTGCTCTGATGTTTTTTCCCAAGTAATGAGTTTCCATTATTTAGCTTTTGGTTGAATTCACCCTCACAGTGTAGTCTTTCATATTACTTTATTCGCAGAGGAAATGTGTGCACCTTGAGCGGATAAATACTTCATAACTAGAGGTTTGTTATTGTCAGACTGGCTCTACTCAGATCTCCTCCGAGGAGTGGGTGCTCTGCTGAAAACTGTGTTTATTTATATTTTCTTGATACTCTTTCTCTTTGGAATTTGAATGTTTTTAGGAATTAAATCAAAGGTGGATGAGCTGAAGGCAGCCTATGACAGAGAGGAGTCTCCCAATTTGGAAGAATATGAACCTAACACCGTAGCCAGTTTATTGAAGCAGTATTTGCGAGACCTTCCAGAGAATCTGCTTACCAAAGAGCTGATGCCTCGCTTTGAGGAGGCTTGTGGGAGGAGTACAGAGAGCGAGAAGGTGCAGGAATTCCAGCGCTTGCTCAAAGAACTGCCAGAATGTAACTATCTTCTGATTTCTTGGCTGATCGTGCACATGGACCATGTTATCGCAAAGGAACTGGAAACAAAAATGAATATACAGAACATCTCTATAGTGCTCAGCCCAACCGTTCAGGTACATGGCCTTCTCTGCGCATATGCTCTCTTCTGCTGACCCTGGGGCGTGTCGGAGACATTTTCTGTTGCTGGGTCGCATACAGAGCAGTTAACCTGCAAATGCAGACAGTAGATTAGCCTGAATGTTGGTCTTTTTCTCTCAGGATATGGACAGTGTCATCATATGACCAGTGTGTAGCCTTGTAAATCGAGTATTGTACAGTCTTTGGTGTAGGTTTCTAAACCAGTTTCTGATGACAGTGATCTGTCATGAGTAGTCGGGGAGCCCATGGTACCCACAATTAGAGAGTTCATCTGTAGAATTTTAAAGATTTCATTTATTTTTTTGAATAGCACTATTGCCTTATTATATCATGTCCACATATCAGAGTCGTTTGATCAGGGATTTAACCTGGTGATTTTATTCGTAAAGATCGATCCTAGGGAAGGATGTTACAGAAATTTCATCTGAGGAGGTGTTTCAGGGAACTGGGTAATGTGTTAATTGGTGTCTCTGTACGACATAAATATTTGGCCTTTGCTTATTGCTTCTCACTTGGTGCTGGCACAGAGCATGTATATTCCTTTAATTAGAATTATTGATATTTTATTGAGGCCAGACACAGACAAAAAAATGAAGTGATGGTTACATTTTTAAGCTCTCTTTTTGGCCAATATACTAGGTTATTGTCAGCCATTGTTATGCACAGTTGTAAGAGCGTATTTGTTCACAATCAATTGTTCATTGATTGTGTTTTGGCAGTAAAATGTTTCTCAGATTATAGTTTGATCACTCAGATTAGTCAGGCTTTCAGAATTTGGTAAATATTACATTGTTACCTGATATTACTATAATAGTGACAACGATTTCATAGAAGGTTCAAGTGTATTGTAAGTTTTAGGTAGAAGGTAATTAATGTCCTGATCTCTTAGCATATGAGCATCATATTTGAACATGAGCTGTGCAGGTATGCCCAGAAGGTGTTGTTTCTGGAGTCAGGGTTCTTGTACTCAACCTAGCGTGACAACTGCAAGTGCTCTTACTTCCTTCATATTCCTCCGTGGACCTACTTGTGTGTGTTAAAAAGACTCAAAATAACATGAGAATAAAGACTATAAGATTTTTAAAAATCAGTTAATATTATTTTGCTGAAAAAGAGCAAATTGATGGTCAGCAACTTCTACATCCTTTTTCCTGTGCTTCTCCCCCAACCCCCTCACCCCAGTTCCTCATGGTACTTTAATACATGACCGAACTCTTCCTACTTTTCCATTCTTTTCTTTCAATTGGCCACTAATTAGCAAAGCATGTCTGGTCACTACTGAGGAAAACCATCACCCCATGTCTAGGATTAAAGGATATACTATGCAACAGACGACGCAAATTAAATGAAATAAAATGATAATTTGAATAGGTTTTTTTTTTTTTTTTTTGCAAATCTTTTTATTTATTTTTTCTTAGATTAGCAATCGTGTCCTATATGTGTTTTTCACACATGTGCAAGAGCTCTTTGGAAATGTGATACTAAAGCAAGTGACAAAACCTCTTCGATGGTCTAACATGGCCACTATGCCCACACTGCCAGAGACCCAGGAGAACATCAAGGAGGAGATCAGAAGACAGGTGTGTGTGTTCAGCCCCAAAGAGCCTACCTTTGCTCTGACCATTTTGGATGATTCCGATGATTGGTAGTGATGATTAGGAAGAGGAGTTCTTGTTCACTGAGCATTTGTGTGTGTCTGGAACTATGTTAGACACATTGATCATGGCACATCGAAGGCAGAAATTTCTCTCTGGCACTTGAATTTCATGCCAATGAAGTGAGAATATTGTAGAAAGAACACAGGTTTTGAAATTAAAGACCTGGCCTTAAGTTCTCCCTAGGTTACTATATGAGCTGATTTTTTAGGCAGATTGCTTAAACTCTGTAAGCCTTGGTGATCCCATTTTAAAATGGGTCATTTCATGGTTTGATGTGAAGATTATTACCATAAGTGAGATAATGCTGCCAGGCTTGTTGTAAGGAACCCCAAAATATTAGCTTATCTGGACAAGGTTGATGTTATCAGCCACATTTTACCTATAAAAAGAAGTTTGGGGAAATTAAATAACTGACCCTGTGCCACATGGTTACTGAACTATAGAACCAGGATTCGACCCCGAATCCTTTGCTTTTCCACTGCGCTACTTTGATGGAAGAATTAGTGTGTGTGTTTAGCAAAACCGATTAAGAAACTCAAGACTGAGAAATCTGCTTATATTTGATGATTACTACACCCTTTATTTGCATACATGTTATCAAATTGCTGTTTGATTTTTATCTCCTTTGAGCTCCCATGATTAGTTATTGATGTGTTGTGGGAAGGGATATAAATGAACTGTTACTGAACCAATGTGAATTAATGATGAGAGAACCCCATGCCCAGGCAAAAAAGGATTTTTCAGTCATACGCTTGCAAAAATAATTCATGCCATTATTTCATTCCCTTAATGATAATTGAAAGATAGTTGGTTGTATATCTTTAGAAGTTGCATGTGGTTTTATTTTAAGGTGACGAGACATGGGCCACCACTCAGTGTGTCGTATATTGTCTTCTAGGAGTTTCTTTTGAATTGTTTACATCGAGATCTGCAGGCTGGGGTAAAGGATTTATCTAAAGAAGAAAGATTATGGGAAGTACAAAGAATTTTGACAGCCCTCAAGAGGAAACTGAGAGAAGCTAAAAGACAAGTGAGTAAATTTATTATTTTGGTGTATCAAGTTTATAATGAAATGTAAACCGAATGCGCTGGAATTTTTTTTATATACTATTTTAAGTTAGTTTCATTTAAAAACACAATATATACATGTTTTCTGAAGTGAAGTTCCCTGATGGGAAATTTATTTGCTTGAATGTTCCCAGTTAATGATTGTCGATCCAGTTTGATATCAGGGAAATGTTTAATTTAGAAAGTTGGTTTTTTAAAATTTTTAAATTATTTATTGATATTTCATGTTATATTGTAATCAATACTTTCATAATCTAATCGATACGTATTCGGCCAGTGAGAACCTTTCGAGTGGCACCAGTGTTCTGACATGCACTCATCAGTTTTTGAGGTTTCCTTTCTTTCCGGCACAACAGAATGTTCCAGGTTCATCCGTATTTTCTCTAGCCCAGCCCTGCAGTTGGCCATTTCTCCAAGGAGCCATGGTTCCTTTCAGTATATAGAAAGGAAGATCTGGGTGCTCACTGCTACTGGCGTAGCACCGGCTCCAGGCCCTCCGTGAACACAGTGGAGAATAAAACACACAGAATACGAGAGTCAGGAAAGACGAAGGCTGAGGAAGTGTCCCAAATTAGAAAACACCACACAGACACAACTAAGTACAATAAATGGTCCTTGTGTTGGATCCTGGACAATCTGAAGAAGTGTTATGAAAGACACCTGGGATGACTGCTGAAACAGGCTGGACTAGAAAATGGGGTCAATCTTAAAGTGTTCAGATTTTGATAATTGTACCATGGTTATTATGAGGTTGTTTGTTGTTAAAAAAGTCTACATTAAAATATTTAGGTACGTGGGATGCCTGGGTGGCTCAGTTGGTTGTGCGGCTGCCTTCAGCTCGGGTCATGATCCCAGCATCCTGGGATCGAGTCCCGCATTGGGCTCTTTGCTCGGCGGGGAGCCTGCTTCTCTCTCTGCCTTTGCCTGCCTTTCTGCCTACTTGTGTTCTCTCTCTGTTAAAATGGATAAAATAAAATCTTAAAAAAAAAAAAAAAATTTAGGTACAGTTGCACCCGAGTGGCTCAGTTGGTTAAGTGTCTGACTTCTGATTCTGGCTCAGGTTACCATCAGGGTTGTGAGATCGAGTCCCCTGTCGGGCTCTGCGCTGGGCATGGAGCCTGCTTAAGATTCTCTCTCTCCCTCTCCCTCCCTCTCTCTGCCCACCTCCCCCCTTTGTAAAAAAAATAACAAAATAAAAATGTTAAAGTGCATGCTTAAAGAGAAGATGCACAAACAATAAAGGGGCAAAATGTAAACAAGTTTTGAATCTGTGGCACATGATAGGGAATCACTATACTATTCTTGGAATTTAAGTGAACTCTGTGCCCCGCATGAGGCTTGAACTTACGACATTGAGATCAAGAGTGGCATGCTCTACCGGCCGAGCCGGCCAGGTGCCCCTTAGATGTTACCAAAGTAACAAAATATAAAAAGCTTAAGAAGCGCCTTGTAGACGAAAGGCCTAATACAATGCAGGCTATTTCTGCAGGTATTGACTCCGTTCACTTGGTGACCCAGTTCTGGCCTTGTTAATGTTTGAACCATGATATTTAGTAGATAAATGTGCAAGTCATGGTTTTATCAATGAAGAGGGACAGACATTTTCTTAAGAATAAAGCTAAAACAACCTTTATCAACTTTCTTAAAGCTTTATGCCCAACGTGGGGTTTAAACTCACAATCCGGAGATGGAGAGCCGCATGCTCGACCGACTGAGCCAGCCAGGTGCCCCTGTGGTAACCTCTTTAGTAGCATAAAGAAGGGGCGCCTGGGTGGTGCGGTCAGTTAAGCATCTGACTCTTGATTTCGGCTCAGATTCTGATCTCTGGGTTGTGAGATCTAGCCCCGCATCAGGCTCTGAGCTCAGCCACAGTCTGCTTAAACTCCCCTCTCTCCCTTGACCCTCCTTCCCTCTCTGTCTAAAATAAATAAATCTTTAATGGCATTAAAGAAATGTATATATAAACATTTTGCTAGAGGCAAAGGTAGTTTTGGGGGGCTAGTAACGGAAAGTAGTTTTCTACAGCTGCTAAATTTCATCCTAATATGGAATCTCTCCAGAAAGTTTTTTTTTTTTTTAATTAAACAGATGATTTTACTGAAAGATGTTTTGTCATTTCCTGCTTGGTTGTACTTGTAAACAGAAGCAGTTGAATAGTGAGACAGTTCAGAGACTGCTGGGAATCGGAGGCATTTGAGTCAGCTCTTTGGAAACACAAAGAGGTACTGAAGATGAGGAGTTTTATTCACCTAATAATAGGAAGACTAGCATGTGACTCCTGATAAGTTTGGGGTGCACGAGTCGGACTTTTGTTCTCCTCTGGCTTAGTGTGTGGTGCTTGGCTCTGGGGCTGTGAGTTGCTCAGCTGCACCGAGGCTCAGATCTCAGGTCTCTGGACCGTCTTACAATCTGTGTGCAGATTCAGTGCCAGGCCCCAGCATTACTTGCACGGAACATTAGCATCTATCAGACTGGGAGAGTGCGCATTTACGTGCAGTTCGCTTCATCAGAAAGGAAGCATTCGTGGGGTTTTTACACATGCACTCCAGGACTGGCAGACTAGCAAAAGTCTTTGTGTATTTTTCTTCCTTCTTTTCTCCTGCTTACCAGATTATCTGTCTTTTGTTCCCTGTGATTGTCATCATTATTGTCCCCCTTCACGCTTCAGCCTGGAATCAGCGTCTGACCTCATGGTTGTAATTGTGAACCATGTGGCATTGCCCACCAGACTAAATGAAGGGTCTCAGACCTATGACAGGGATAATGTATGTTTGGTTTTCATTACTCTTACTTCTGCTTCTTTCTTGGATAAAGGAGTTGTGGCAGAGCATAGAAAGGGATAGATTACCTTTACCAATTTTCTTTATGCTGTCTTTATACCTGCTTATTCATTCATAAATTTTCAAGAGATTCTGCCAAGTGATTTCAACTTTGAGAAAAAAATTACTTCTATTGTTTTATGCCCTCCCCATGCCCATCCAGGAATAAATTATTTTTAAAGATAGAAGTAATATAATTCATTATGGTAACAAGACTAAGCAGTAAGAAAAACCACAAGATTATATCAATAAATGCAGAAAAGCATTTAGCAGAATTCAACACTTAGGATAAAAGCTTTCAGCAAACGTCATTCTCAGACTGGTATAGGGTGTCTATGAAAAAAAATCTATGATAAAATTTTACATAATGGTGAAAGTCTGCATGCTTTCTCCTAAGATTGAGTATACAAGACACGGATTTCTGCTTTTGCTACTCTGTTCAGCGTTTTACTGGCGGTTCATTCTAGCTGGTAAAATAAAGAGAAAAAGGTATACAGATTGAAAGAAGGAAGTCTTTATATGTAGACTATGTGACTGTCTACATACAAAATCCTAAGGAATCTATAAAAAAAACTAGTAAGTGAATTTAGGGATACAAGATTGTGGGATACAAGATTAGATGCACAGAAGTCTGATGTGTGGGGGTGTGTGTGTGTGTGTTTTAGCAATGTATTGATATATTAGCGATGAACAGTTGGATATTGGACCTAAAAAGAAAAATAAAGACCTAAATAAATGGAGTGACATATCTCAATATTTTTAAGATATTAGATATTCTCAAATTGATCTGTGGAGTCAGTCCCACTCAAAATCTTAACAGAGGTTTTTTTGTGGAAATTAACAGGCTCTTCAAGTACAAATGATCTAAATGACTGTGGAAAAAGAACATTGGAGGATTCACACTACCTGATTTTAAGACTTACTATTAAGCTAAAGTAACCAAGATAGTAGATGTTGGATAAAAGTAGACATAGAATAGGAAGTCCAGAAATAGACCACACACATATGGACAATTAATTTTCAACAAAGAGGATAAGACAGTTCCGTGGGGAAGGATTTTCTTTTCAATAAGTGGTGTTGGAACAATTGGATATCTATAAGCCAAAAAAGAATAACCAAACAAAACCTTGACTCTTTCCACACCGCATATATAAAAATAAACTTAAAATGAATCATATGTTAAGACCTAGAAAAAGAAATACTTCCAGAAGAAAACGTAGAAGATCTTATTGACTTTTGGCGTAGGCAGTGATTTCTTAAATAGGACACCATACCCATGAATTGTAAAAGAAAAATTTGTTAGGGCGCCTGGGTGGTTCAGTTGGTAAGCGTCTGCCTTCAGCTCAGGTCATGATCCCAGGGTTCTGGGATGGAGCCCCGCACCAGGCTCCCTGCTCAGCGGGGAGTCTGCTTCTCCCTCTCCCTCACGCTGCTCCCCTCCCTGCCCCACACACTTGCTCATGTGCGTTCTCTCCCTCTCGCTCAAAAATTTGTTAGATGACATTTTATCAGCTAAAACATGCTCTTCAAAAGACACTGTTAAGGACATGAATATACAGATCAGACACTGTGACAAAATATTCTGCAAAAACACATACCTGATAAAGGACTCGAATGTATAAAAAACTCTTATAATTTAAGAAGACAAATCAAGTTTTTTTTAGACTTTATTTTTTTGGAAGCAGATTTAGGTTCACAGCAAAATTAAGAGGAAGGTACAGAGATTTCCTATATAAGTTCTGCTCTCCCACCAGAGTATGGTACATTTGTTACCATAATAATTCAGTTTTAAAAAGGCAAAAAAGTTGAATAGACATTTTACCAAAGATGACGTACAGATGGCAAACAAGCACATGGAAAGATGCTCATCATCATTAGTCATGAAAGAAATAAAAATTGAAATCACAATGAGATACCACTACACACTGAGAAGAATGACAAAAATTGAAAATACCAGGTGTTGGGGCAGCTGGGTGGCTCCGTCAGTTAAGCATCTTACTCTTGATTTTGGCTCAGGTCATGATCTCAGGGTCCTGAGATCAAGCCCCGTACTGGGCTTCTAGCCTGCTTGAGATTTTCTCTCTTTCCCTCTCCATCTGCCCCTCCCTTCTGCTCTCTCCCTGTCTAGAAAAAATAAACAAAATAAAAATAAAAATGCCAGGTATTGACAAGAACTTGGGGCAACTGGACCCCTCTCCTTGTTGCCCTTGGTAATGTAAAATGGTACAGTAATTTTGGAAAAGAGTTTGGCAGTTTCTTATAAAGTTAAACATATGGTTACCATATGACCAAGCAATCCCACTTTTAGATATTTAAAAGAAGAAAGCACACACCCATATAAAACATATACATAAGAAATGTTCATAATAGCTCTAGTTATAATAGCTCAAAATTAGGAAGGACCCAAATGTCCATCAGCTGGTGAATGGATAAATTAGTGTATCATGATATATTACTCAGCAAACTACTAATATAAACAACAAAATAGACGAATAGTTAAAAAAAATTCTATGCGAAAGGAGCCACATAAAAAAGATTTCTTACGGATTGATTCGATTTATATGAAACTCAAGAAAAGGCACGACTGTAGCAGTGGAGAATAGGTCAGTGGTTGCTAGGTGCCAGCAGATGGTGAAAGGTACGACTTTGTGGTGATGGAAATGTTTATATCATGATTGTGGTGGTGGCTACTTGACTGTATTCATTTGTCAAAATTAATTGAATCGCATACTTAAAATTGACACCCTCCAAAAGAAAAAGTATCACAAGAAGTAAATTTATATGAATGGATTCTAGAAATGGTGAACACATTAACCAGAATTAAACATTTTCATGATGCAGCCACAAACTGAGATCCACATGTTATTCTCGAAGCCCAGCTACCAAATCGTCCCCTATCCAGAGAGTTCATCTGGCTGTTACCATTACTTTTTCAGCTCTAGGAAATGAGAAGGAAACTTCTAAACGGTGACGGTGTGAAACTGTTGAATATGTGTTATATTTGGGCTGACCAGTTCTTCATTTGTCTTCCTTGACAGGAGTGCGAAACCAAGATTGCGCAAGAGATTGCCAGTCTTTCAAAAGAGGATGTTTCCAAAGAAGAAATGAATGAAAATGAGGAAGTTATAAATATTCTCCTTGCTCAGGTAAGCTAACCTTTTTCTTCTATTTTTCAGGATCCTTTTCTAAAAATAAAAATTGTACATATTTGAAGTGTACAGCATGATGATTTGATAGACTTATACACAGAGAAGTGATTACTACAGTGAAGCTAATTAACATTGTCTTCTCATCTAGTTACCTTTTTCTTTTATGATGGGAGCACCTGAAATCCATTCCTTTAATGTATTTCCAGTATTCAGTATAGTATCATTAACTATAGTAATAGATTAGTCTAGATCTCTAGTTTACTCATCCTTTGTAATTGCAACTTTGTATCTTTTGACCAATATCTCATTTTCCCCATCCCCCAGCCTCTGGTAACCACTGTTTTGCTCTCTACTTCTAGGAGTTCTACTTTTTTTTTTTTTTTTTTTAAAGATTCCACCTACAAGTGAGATCATATAGTGTCTGTCTTTTTCTGGCTTTTTTCACTTAGTATAATGTCCTCCAGGTTCATCCGTGCTATCATAAATATCAGGATTTCTTTCTTTCTCATGGCTGAATAATACAGCAGCATGTGTCTGTACACACCCACATCTTCATCCATTTGCTCATTGACCACTGGGCTGTTACCATATTTTGACCATCGTGAGTAATGCTGCAGTAAACATAGCAGTGCAGGTATCTCTTCAGTATCCTTTTCATTTTCTTTGGGTATAAACCCAGAGGTGGAATTGCTGGATCATATGGTAGTTCTGTTTTTTGTTTTTTGGGGGAACCTCCATTCCGTTTTCCATAATGGCTGCATTCAGTTTGCATTCCCACCGACAGTGTACAAGAGTTCCATTTTCTCTACAGCCTTGCCAACGGTTGTTATCTTTTTCTTTTCTTTTCTTTTTTTGATAATAGTCATCCTAACAGAGTTGTGAGGTAATATCTCATTATGGTTTTGATTTGCATTTTCCTGCTAGAATAAGTTATGTTGAGCATCTTTTGATATATCTGCTGGTGATTTGTAGGTCTTCTGTTTAGAAATGCCTATTCAGGTCCTTTGCCCATGTTTGAATTGGGTTGGTTATATTCTGCCTGTTGAATTGGTTGCATTCCTTAGAAATTTTGGAATATTCACTCCTCATCTGATGTATGGTTTGCAAATGTTTTCTCCCATTCCATAGGTTGTCTCTTCACTCTTTTGACTTTTTCCTTTGCTGTGCAGAAGCTTTTAAGTTTGATGCCATCCCATTTGTCTATTTTTTGCTTTAGTTGCATGCTTTGGGGGGGTCATATCTAAAAATTCATCGCTTAGACCAGTGTTTTTTCTGAAAAACCCATGGTATTTTCTAATAGTTATATAGTTTAGGTCTTCTATTTAAATCTTTAATTCGTTTTGAGTTGATTTATATATATGGAGTGAGGTAAGTGTCCAATTTTATTCTTTTGCCTATGGAAGACAAGTTTCCCTATACCATTTATTGAAGGGACGGTCCTTTCCCCAGATGTGTTCTTGGCACTTTGCAAAGATTGATTGGCCATAAATGTGTGGATTTATTTTTGGGCTCTCCGTTCCACTCTATTGGTTTCTCTTTCACCAGTACCATACTGTTTATTAAAGCTTTTGAAATCAGTGTACTTTGAAATCCGGTACTATGATGCCTCCAGCTTTGTTCCTTTTGTTCAGGATTGCTTTGACTAATAACAGCCTGTTTTGGTTCTGTATAAATTTTGGGATTGTTTCTATTTCTGTGAAAAACACCATTAGAATTTTGAATCTCTAGATCTCTTGGGTAGTATGAACATTTTAACAATATTATTTCTTCTGATCTATAAATGTGGGTATTTTTCCATGTATTTGTGTCTTCAGTTTTTTCATCAGTGTTTTAGTTTCAATAGATCTTTTACTTCTTTGGTTAAATTTATTCTAAGTATATTACTTTTTGTTGCTATTGTAAACGGAATTTTCTTAATTTCTTTTTCAGATAGTTTGCTAATATACAGAAATACAACTGACTTTTGTATGCCGATTTTATATTCTGCAACTTTACTGAAATGGCTCAACGGGCTTTTTGTTTTTTTGTTCTTTTTGGTAGCATCTTTAGAGTTTTCTGTATATAAGATCATATTGTCTACAAACAGACAATTTTACTTCTTTCCAATTTGGATACCTTTTATTTCTTTTCCTTGTCTAATTACTCTGGCTAGGACTTCCAGTACTAGTGAATAGAAGTGGTGAGTGTGGGCACGATTGTGTTGTTCCTGATCTTAGAGGAAATGCTTTTAACCTTAAACTGTTGAATATGATGTTACCTACAGGCTTGCCATATGCGGCTTTTAATATGTTGATGGGTGTTCCTTCTATACCCACTTTGTTAAGACTTTTTATCATGAGAGGAAAAACTTAATTTTGTCAAATGCTTTTTGGCATCTACTGAGATGATCATAGGATTTTTTTCATTCTGTCAATGTCATGTATCACATTTATTGATTTGCTTGTGTTGAACTGTACTTGCACTCCAGAGATAAATCCCACTCGATCATGTTGTGTGATCCTTTTAATGTGTTGTTGAATTTGGTTTGCTGGTATGTGTTGAGGATTTTTGCATCTGTACTCATCAGGGATACCAGCCTGTAACTTTCTTGTAGTGTCTTTGGCTCTGGGACGAGGGTAATGCTGGCCTCGTTAAGTTTTCTTGGAAGAGTTTGAAAAGGATTGGCATTATTTCCTTAAATATTTGGTAGAATTCACTTGTGAAGCCTGGTCCTGGCTTTGGCTTGGTTAGGCAATTTTTGATTATTGAGTCAATCTTTGTACTGCTCTGTTCAGCTATTCAATCTTTTTGATTCAGTCTTGGTAGGTATTAGTTTCTAAGAACATTTCCATTTCTTTTAGGCTATCCAGTTTGTTGGTATCAGTTGTAATGTTTCCTCTTTGATTTATAGTTTTGAGTTCTTTTAGTCTAGCTAAAGGTGTGCTAATTTTTTTTTTCAAAAACCCAAGCTCTTAGTTTTATTGATCTTTTATATTGATTTTCTAGTCTCTATTTCATTTATTTCTGCTCTGATCTGTGTCATTTCCTCCCTTCTGCTAATTTTAGGGTTCTTTTTCTAGTTTCTTGAGGTGTAGAGATAGGTTGTTTCAGGTCTTTTTTCTTAATGCATTTATACCATAAACTTCCCTCTTTGAGTTGCTTTTGCTGCATCCCATACTTTAGACATGTTGTGTTTCCACTTTGATTCATCTCTAGATGATTTCATCTTTGACCTGTTGCCTGTTCAGGAGTGTGTTGCAACACTCTTAATGGTCATCACATATTAAATTTGAGAAGCTCAACTACAGAGGAGTGAATCTTCTAAAGAAACTTGTAAGATGATTTGGTAGCCTTAGAGGGATCGTGCCTGTGGCATTTGGTCTTACCTTTATGTCAGGTGAAGTGTTCTGCTGGAGAAAGAAACTACCTTCTTCTGATTACTTCTAGATTACCTAGAACGTCTCTAGGTGCTTTACTTAATCTCATCTTATCCGCACACAGGTCTGAGTTGTAGGTGTTTCCCCCAACTTCTAGATTAGTTGTACTTGTTCCATATTAATGAGATTGGACTTTAATAAATATTTTAAGGCATGTTCTTCCTGACTACAAAGTTTGTGATCCTTGAAATGTAACAGTACAGATTTTATCTGATTATTGTTGCTGATAATATATTTAGATATTTTGATTTTATTCTTTGTGGTTGAAAGTTGTTGGAGATGGCGTATTTATTGATTTGACAAATAGCTTTTCAGTGTCTGTTGTTCTAGTCATAGAGCTGAAGATGAGCTCTTTTCTTTCTCTCTGAACTTAAGTCAACTTACTCTGTTTTAGAATCTTCCAGAGTTTAACCAGAAATGAATGAAATTCTAGGCTCTGACAGCAGAGTCTGTACTCCCAGAAATCCATGAATGTGGTATACCTAAACCCAGACAAGTTCCACGCCTTTTCTGTCACTTGAGAAAGACCCCAGGGACACATAGCTCTTCCCCTGAAGACAAGATAAGGTCCCAGATTATGTCTTTATTTCAAAGTTTTCCAATCTGGTATTTCTCAGCACATTAGTTTTACTAGGCGCACTATGGTAAAGGGAAGACATCTGTGTTTAGAAACCCGCGGGGGAAGGAACACTGCATATTCCGTCTCTTAAGAGCTCACTCATGCTTGCCAGAGGCTTGGAGTCGTTCCCTCTAGAACTTGACCACAGTGTCCTTCAGGTTTGATCACAGGTGCTTATCCTCTGGAAACCTAGGAGTTGGGAAAGAAATGCTGTAGACCTTTGCCTCCAACCCCTTGCTCTCATAGCCATACATTTCTGCCTCTGACATGCTGCTTTTTGGTTCTTTTCTCTAGGTTTGGAGGGGTTGGGTAGATCTTGGACAGATAGGGTTCCCTTTCTCCCCTCACTTTGGTGATTCAGTTTTAGAGATGCACATTCTGTGAAAGCAGAATATTTACTGTTTATCATCTCTGGGACCCTGCATTGGGAAGGATGGTGGCTTTGGTAAGGAGAAAAGATTTCTTCTGGGACCATCTTCCCTTTACTAGATCTGCTTTAAGGTGATAGTGACATCAGCTGTGTAGCTCCTGGGTCCTTCTCCCAGTGCACTGTCAAGGGCCGGCCATCTTGACCCTGAAATAGACACTCCTTTACTGAGAGGTGGGAATGCATTCAGAAGAAACTGAGAATCGAAAACAGTCACTTGACCTTTGGCTTTATGCCCAGTGTGATGGCCTCATACGGAACCTTTGTAAAATGAGGACGTGGGATTCCTAGGTGGCGTTTTATGTCTTGAGAAAAATCTAAACATTCCTCCCAGAGAGCCTTTAACATTATAAACAGGATACAAGCTTTGGAACCCAAGCTTTCCTATAACTTGTGTTATGTATGTATAGGGCTAACGAATTCAAGGGAACATAGGAGACCCCAGAAAAGTGACATTTCCTAGACTCATACTTTCAGAGGTGTTCACCAAGGATCATTATTTCAGGAGAATGAGATCCTGACTGAACAGGAGGAGCTTCTAGCGATGGAGCAGTTTCTACGCCGACAGATTGCCTCAGAAAAAGAAGAGATTGAACGTCTCAGAGCTGAGATTGCTGAAATTCAGAGGTAAAGGAAAGCAGAGGGTTTTTTAAGTTTGCAAGAATGTTTAGTTAAATATAGACATAAAATTGAGCTCTCAGACTTTCATACAAAAGAACTAGGCATCCAGATTAGTCATCTTTAAGATTTGAGAGTGTGTGTACGCAATTGGGGGCGAGGGGACAGGGAGAGAAAGACTCTTAAGCAGGCTCTCTGCTGAGCGTCGAGCCCAACCAGGGCTTGACTCCATGACCCTGAGATCATGAACTGAGCTGAAACCAAGAGTCTGACGCTCAACTGACTGAGCCCCTAAGTTTCTTCTTAAGACTTAAGAATGGTGCTTTATTAAGCTGATTTGCGAAACCCTGGTGAATCTCAAAGAAGGGTGGGAAGGAAGCAGCATTCCTTCCTCCACTCACTAGTCCTTTTCTCTTGGCCTCCCGCCCGCAGCCGTCAGCAGCATGGCCGCAGTGAGACCGAGGAGTACTCCTCTGACAGTGAGAGCGAGAGTGAGGACGAAGAGGAGCTTCAGATCATCCTGGAGGACTTACAGAGGCAGAATGAAGAGCTAGAAGTGAGTACCAGCTTCCCAAAACTCACAGAGGCCACTTCTTTCCCTTAGAAGTTGTCTTCTTTTTCTCGGGAAACGGCAGGAAGGCTGAGTAGAGGGAGCTTAGGGGACATCTCAGCAGAGTGTGCAGGGCGTGAGCTGGGCCGGGCTGAGCACAGGTGTGACCTCGCCGGGTGTCCCTGAGTCTGGTGACCTTTCCCTCCCACTTGTGGGGGAGCCTCACCTCACTGTCCCTGAACAGTTGTGGAAGATCTGGGCTCACTTCCCAGAGATGAACAGAAAGGGAAAGGCTGCTGGACGAAAACCCTTGAAGCAGCCAATGTCAATCAGCTTGGCACTAGGAATCTGGGAAGCAAGTGCATGGTGAAATGAAAGCAAGAGATTTACCTGATCCTGATCAGAATTTCCCTTCTTAGCCCAGATTAGTCATTGTCTCCGGATGTTTTACCTCAGGGTTGAGAGTAAGCCATTCTTGTCTTAGATTCGAAGAATGGTGGGGCAGCTTTCTCTCATCCCGGTACATTCAGCAGCTGGGGCAGATCAGAGCCACCCACTGCCTAGAAAACTAGAATTCCACAGAAAACAGTAAGTCCTATGGACAGAGGCTCAAGTCTTACAACACTGGCCACGGCCAGGGGGCTGTCGTGGGAAAAGCAGAGCCATGCTTGGGACCTGGGCCTCCAGGTAGCTTCCCTTCTTTAGAAGAGCCTCACGTTGGCACTTTATTTTGATTTCTTACTTTTTTACAGATCATATGAAAATCCTAAGTAGGAAAACATTGCAGAATTGTAGTACTTAGGATACAGGCTTAGCTGCTGTAACACAGAGAATACTCTCTCGTGCTTTGAACAAGACAGCCTATGCCTCCCACCCTCCACACGAGTGGAAGACACTTGGGGTCCGTAGCCCCTTAGGTCTTACCCACTCTTAGCAGGAAGGGGGATGGAACCCAAGAGCGCCCGGTGGTTAAGGGCAAGCAGCACAAGTAGAAGCCCGCTCTTTCGCTCCTGCCCCGTGAGCAGAGGCGCCGCGCCCGGCCACAGCTGGCTGCAGGGGAGGCCGCCGCCTCAGCTCACGGAGTTTGGGATTGAAGCAATGTAGAACCGATAGCTCTCAGTTTGCCTAAGTAGCACGGAACACGTGTAATGCTGTTCACAGCAGACAAAGGACACCCACTTTTGAGACAAATCTGGGATTTCATCCTGTCTCTAGCTTCCCCTTCTGATGGCTGGTAAAGTCACTTTGATCTTCCACTTACTTAAGGGCTGATCAGGAGTCAGTTTAAACCAAATTAAACCTCTTTTAAACACTAAAATATTTAATATCATTAGCCAAATTGTTTTCTGTTGGTGCATATCTTTTCCAGATGTGTTTACTGTTCTGTAATGAGCAGAGTTTGTGCTCTGGGTCAAGGTGTTTACGTGTCTGATTTGCACATGCGTGTTCTCGGCTCCTGTTTCGCAACTAAGTTGACGAAAACAAAAATCGATTCTTGCGCAGGATACCCCCTCGCTAACTGTTCCCCCTTCCCCTCTTGCTTAAGTGACCCCTGTTCCTTGTCGTTCCTCAAGATAAAGAACAATCACTTGAACCAAGCGATTCACGAAGAGCGAGAGGCCATCGTCGAACTGCGGGTGCAGCTCCGCCTGCTGCAGCTGCAGCGAGCCAGGCCCGAAGCGCAGGGGCCGGACGCCGACGAGCCCGAGAGGCGCGGGGGGGCCGGGCAGGCGCCCCGAGACAGCGCCCTGGAGCAGCCCAAGCCGTCCCCGAGCAGAGACGGGAGGGAGACGCCCGTCTGAGCGGCCCCGTGCACCTGTCACCCCGAGAGGCGGAGTGCACGACTCGCTGCCGTACGTCCCGTAGAGGTGTCTTGTCTTCTCTTCACGCGTCAGGCCCGGCTTACACGGGAGGGCAGAGGGCACGCGGCGTGGGCTTGGAGGGGCCACAGGAGTTTTCCAGAGAGTGTCAGCTTATTTGAAGATTAATTTTTTGTTAACTTAAAACTATTTTAACCCTTGAGTGGCTTCTTTTTAAACCAAAAATCGTCTTTCTTTGCTTTTTTATTACAGCAGAATCAGGATCTCTTTCTCTCGTTCAAGGGGGGGAACCAACCAAGGTAAACACTGTTCCTGCCTCGTGGATGGCCCCGTAGTCTCACCCTCCGGGATCTCTGCTTACTAGTCACTCGCGCTTGTGCCTTTTACACCTTTTCGGTGCAGATTATATAATGGGGAGCTGCCTCACAATTCCTGACTGGCCAGAATGGCTCTTACTGAGGTTAACCTTTACCCACCCTTGTCACCCTCTCCTTTGACGTCCTGAGTCACAGGATGGCCTCGCCGGTCCCAGGCAGAGCTGCGGGGGAGCCGCCTCGCGGGCTCCTCGCTGCTGGCGATCACGTGCTTTTCACTGGTTGGTGGCAGGTAGCTGCCTGGCCTGAGGCAGCCACACAGAGGATCTGTTTCTGAACCCAGAAATCTGTGTGACTGCACTGCCGTTAAACAGAATGACTGAGATTGCTTGCTTGGGCTAGAATGTAAAAGTCTCTTTGCCTGAAGAAGCCATATATGCTCTTAAACAAAAGTTTTCAATGACCCGTACCGTCTCAGTGCATCTGCTAACGGACTCCCAATTGACAAGATTGAGCAATAGAAAAAAACCTTTTCCTTTAAATGAGAGCTGTGATCCCCGACCCCATTTTCTTGCGTCTGCAACTTCTCTGGTGACTGAGGCACCTGGGAGGGCCGCTCTCAGGCACCTTTGTTCAGTCACGCTCTGTCGGAGTCAGTGGCACCCATGAGGTAGGTCAGCTTTCATGGCTGTGAAGACAGACCCCACACACTCAAGGTGATGGAAACAAACCCCCCACGAGGGCTCTGTCCTCTCCTAGTTACTATTTATTTTCAGCACCTGTTTGATGCGGTTTTTTATTCTCTACCTATTGCACTGTTGTGACTTGTTGGCCATTGTTTGATTTTTGTACGAAGAAAAGCTTTGTTATAGAAATCAGCATACTATTTTTTTAAATCTGGAGAGAAGATATTATGGTGACTGAAAATATGGTCAGGTGTCAAATATAAACATATAAAAGCCTTCTTGCTGTCCCGTCGGTCATATTCCATTCATTTCATCTTTGCTGGCAATATTGAAGGTTTCTTTGTGTAAACTCTAATTTCTATCAAGGTGTCATGGATTTTTAAAATTAGTATTTCATTACAGTTGTGTCAGCGTTGGTTAACTAATTTTTGCCAGGACCATTATTGATCAAGCAAATAAATTCAACAGCCATTTGAGGAAAAAAAAAACCCAGCATCTCAGTTTTTTTTTTGTCCACATCCTTTCTCTGAAGTCATTAGCATCCTATGGCTGACCCGGAGCTGCTTTGATATTTAAGGTCCGAGAGTGCACTGACCTTTCATTTGAACTCGCTGTCTGCTCCTCAGCTCGGTGGCCTTGATGCCCCTTGCTGGTGGCGAGGGTTTGCTGTCCTCCTTCCCCAAGCAGGCGCTTGCTGCTGAGGGAGCGCGGGATCTGTGGCCCGGCTGCCTGGGCCCGCTTCTGAGAGCGACGGCCTGCTTCCAGTGTGTAGTGCCCTAGGAAACGACGCACAGGTCAGTCATTACAAAGTCACTTACCTTTAGGGGCTGGCGGGGGTCGGTCAGATTAACTAGCATGGATGGCACGAGTCCTGATGAAGATTCCATTGCCAGGAGCCTTGAACCTGTGACTAAGTTGTGCTTGCTGACATGGGGCTTAGCATAAGTGACCCTGTGTTGGGCCTCTTGTTTCTAACGCTAACCCCCCCTTTTGATGAGCCTCAGCCTTGAGAGATGGGATCAAAACTTAAAGGCGTTAGCGCTCTTCTCTGCTCCCATTCTGGTATCCTTGCAGTTTTTGCCCAGTGCTGGGTTCATGTTCTTTAATTTGGTCATTCTCTGTTCCTTTTCCGATGTTGTATTCTCGGGAGATCGCCTGCGTCACGGTAAGGGGCGGCAGATGTGGATTGAAAGCTTTTGAGAGATTTAGACCAGGGAGCCACAGGGGCCGTAAGCAGGGCGAGTCCCAGCAGCTGGAGTGGACTTGGGGCCATGGTCCCCGAGACCTAAATCCGTCAACAAAGACCGACTCTGTCTGAGGGAGTCACTTACGCCAACTGGTGTGCTCACAGAGCCTCCGCGTCCACACCGGCGTCAGTCCAAGAGCAGCAGGTGGCATTGGCCGCAGCACAGACACCCCCTCGCTCAGCTGCCAGGTAACCCAGGGCCTCCTGTTACCGAGAATCTCTGGTGGGAGGGCTGAGGGGTTGGTTGGTGGGCGGCAGCTCTTGCCCGAGCAGCAGATTGTTCCATATCTTCGGGCGTTAAGGGGCCGTTCTGATCTAGCTTCATGTGCACTCATGCTTCGCCAGGGGGAGAGGGGAACCTGTTGAAGGAAGAGAGTCTGGAACCCCGACAGCTAGGGAGGCCAGTACCGTCTCAGGAGCTATAGCCTGCACGGGCGGTTTATTCTGGGCAGCTTCTCGTGTCTGTTTCTTGGTTCAGAGCCTGGATGCAAGGGTCCCCAGGTTTGGGGTGGTTAACTAACCGGAGATAGAGGGATGGACTGAGAGAGGGCCTAGCCTGTTCCAAAGAAACCGAGGCATCGGAAATCAGAGAGAAGTTTGTGATGGACACAACTATAGGCTCACCAGCATCGTGGCAAACCCAGCAGGTGCTGAGATGTTGATTACCTGCCTGAGCTGTGTGAACAAGGTGGTTTCTGGGCCAGAGGCAAAAGGTGAACAGAAGAATCCTGAAGACCTTCATGGTGTAAGAATCAGGGAAAGGATGGTCGGAGAGAGAAGGGGTGGAAAGAAACATTCTCGGTCCCATGTCTTAGGAGGAAGCCATCTACCTCAATGTTGGCTACTTCTCCTCCTGGTCACTTTTCTTTTGAGGCCTCCAGCCATTTGCACAGGCCCAGATGTCCGGTGGGGCCATCTTCAGCGTGAAATCTCCATGCAGAGTTGAATACTTTGTACCTTGGCGGCAGTGTCAGTAGTCCGAGTACGTGGTGGGGTCCTTTCCACGATTCTCACTTTTAGAGAAGCATCAGGGTAAAGCGACTGTCTGTAAATGGTAAGACTTTAAAAATGCCCGTGGTTAATGATCTGATGAGTTCGTTGGAGAAGGAAGTGTAGTTATTTCATCATTCAGGGTAATTGGACGGTGAGAATTTTGACAAATATCTGGAAATTGCAATTTCTGGATTACTTATGTTAGTAATATATCCGTACACATATGCCCTAAGGGTTATTTGACAGAGAGAGAGAGGAGCAGGCTCCGCCCAAGGAGGGGCTCGATCGCAGGACCCTGGGATCATGACCTGAGCCAAAGGCAGACACCCCATCCCACAACCGAGGTTTACTGTGCACATGCAAGCATTTGACAATGCTTCCCACGTACTTTAACATGTTAAATTAATGAGAGACAGCCTTTGAGATTTTCCAGGGGCCCCTGGGAAATCTCAAAGTTACTTTGAGGTAGGAAAAAAAACCTGAGAATTTTAGAAAATGTCAAAAGTTTTGAACATTTGATTAAGTAGGGTCACCGATAATTATTTCATAATTATCTAGTGAAAGTGACGCTAGAAGAGATGTTGAGGTAAATACAGGCGGCTATATAATTGTGAACAGAAGCTCTCACTACTGTGAAGACTGGGTTTTCTTAAATAACCAAAGACCTGATAAAGACACTGTAAAGCAGAGTAAGTATTTTGGGGAGGAACACCTTTGCTGTCCAAAGGTAACAAAACGAAAACCCACAAAACCACCTTTGTAATTTCTTATTAGGAGCACAACAGTCACCTAAGAAAACTATCTTTTTAACTGAGAGAAAACCAAATTCTGATTTTTGTATCTGGGTATTTTTGATACTAAAAACTAAAAAGTATCTTTTTAGAAAAAACTTTAATCTGTATTCCAATCTTAGCCAACTTCACCACACTTAAATTACTTTCCCAAGATTCTTTTCCACAAGTTTTCTACAATGGTTTTCTCTCTAATTGTGGAAAACTTAGCCATTTTACTTCTTTGCCTACTTTCCGTACATAGGTGTTTCCTTTCACTTTTCTTTTTTCTTTCCTTTGAGGGAGAATCTTAAGCAGGCTCCACGACACAGGGCAAGGCTCGATCTCACAACCCTTAGATCATGACCTGAGCAGAAATCAAGAGTCTGGTGCTTAACTGACTGAGCTGCCCCACCCTTATTATTTCTAAGAAGCTTTTGTCATATACATTAATTAAAATTTGTCACCTTTAGGATCCCTCATTCCTAGTGAAAACGGAGAAGTATCCAACGTAGGTTCCTAAGCTAGCCCGTCTGTGGATTGGCAAATTTATAGATACATTTTTGGAGTTTCTAAAAGCATATTCTTCCTCTCAGTAAATTTTCCAGTGCAGCATAAAACGTGTTCACCTGTAGAGGAGATAAAGACGTTCGGCTCTATGAAAGGAAGCCAAAAGTGGTAAACCTTCGTTCAGTAATTGTTTCAGTATTTTTTTTAAAGATTTATTTATTTGAGGGGCACCTGGGTGGCTCAGGTCATGGTCCCAGGGTCCTGGGATCGAGCCCCGCATCGGGCTCCCTACTTCTCCTTCTCCCCCTGCATCTCTGTCAAATCTTTTAAGAAAAAGATTCTATTTATTTGAGAGAGAGAGAGACCACAGGGGGTGGGGTAGAGGGAGAAGGAGAAGAAAATCTTAAGCAGACTCTTGGCTGAGTGTGGAGCCCCACTTGGGGCTCAATCCCATGACCCTAAGATCGTGACCTGAGCCAAAACCAAGACTCCAATGCTCAACCAGTTGAGCCACCCAGTGTTTAAGTATTCTTATTTGGAAACTGATGTAGATATTCCGTGAATAGCCATTATTTACCTCAGTATAACTTTAAGGTTTCAGGTTAAAAAACTATTTTTAAGTAGACATACCAAAAAGCCTAATTGTTATTGAAAAGTTCACTTACAAACTTTTATCTTATTTACATCTATTTAATTCATTTGTTCTTAACCATTTATACTGGTTGTGAAAATTTCACGGTATTAAACTGCTAACCACCGTCTTAAGTTCTCTTTCTTGCTGACAAATTCTGTAACAGAGACAACATGAGATTATTTGATTTTTAGTAAACTAAAATAGAATAAAAGTTTTACGTTCACATTATATTTAATGTTAATAACTCTAGAGACATGCCTATTTTAAGTAAACCAACAACCTTAAACTAGATTTTATTTACTGACGATTATATCGCATGAACTTGAAAAAACATTTGGGTTAGTTTCTGTTTCTGAGAATATACCTGATTTATATAATACTTGTCTTTAAGCCAAATAGGGCTCCTTACAAATTAATTTGGGCAGCATCTTCTGGAGCTAAAAAAGAAATCACACATTTATATGGTATATACATTGACACACCTAAACCTACAGACACATACGGAAGTCTTGTAGCTTTTAAGATTTCAGCTGTAAGATACTTATAGTGCAGAACTCACTAGTTTATGAAACAACAGTTGGATATAAATTTTGTTTTCAGCAGAATAGAATAAAGGTTACCTGCTCCGATGGCTTAAACTTTTAAAGATCTTTCTTCTTGATAAGAATTACATAGAGCAGACCAGGTAGAACTCTTCCATCTCAGAAGGCACAGAGAAAAAACATAAGTTCCACTACGAAGGACTTCTGTTCTCAAAGCCTTCCGAGATGAACCGGGGAGGTTTAGGGGTTCACAAAGATGGCAGGAAGAGTGTTAGATGGTTTTAGAGCCACATTTCTATTCTCGTGAAGACTCAATTCGTAAGACAAGCAGTGTTGTTTTTATTTACTTACTTTTAAAAGTTTGTTTGTTTTTGGTAATCTCTACACCCTTGACCCTGAGATCAAGAGTCGCTCATTCTTCTGCCTGAGCCGGCTGGGCACCCCAAGCACAGTTGTTTTTATTCCCCAAGGAACTGGGTTGCAGCCTGAAGGATACCAAGAGGCTGACCCAGCCATCCAACTACATAATCTCCAATTTGTTTCTTTTCTACCGGGAGACGATCTTCAACTAAGATGGCAATCGAAAGATTCCTACATTCTAGATGTAGAGCTCCGCGTCTTTGGAATGTTTGAGTAAATCCTTCCACAAAGACTTCAGAATGTTGTTCTTTCCTTTGGGACACATAGGAATTATTTTTAGGCCTTCTCCCGAAAACTAAAACGAAACTATCAGGCTCTGAATATCAGCTTCCAGTTTGGCCAACTTCTTGCCATTGAGCTAATTAAAAAAAAAATCTTTCATCTAGCGTGTTGGGTTTCAGCAGAGACTAAAGATAAATACTCCTGCCAATATTGAGCAACCCATGGACACAAGGTGTCCCCAAAAAAGGTACAAAAGATACTATCATCTGATTATCCAGAGCCACTCCTCAAGATGGCCAAAGAAAGAGCCAAGTCCCCTGAGAGCCGATTACAGTTGCTTGGAAGGGAGAGTGCAACCCCCATTTCTATCTGGCCATATTTTGGGGTCCCCAGTCTGACGGTTGTCAAGCCAAGTCCTATGGACACAAAATGAGACCAACAATAAAGCAATATAACTGCACAGGAGAGAAAGGACCAACCACCAATAGGTAACCGAAAACAAATTCCGCGTGCTAATTCAGAGATCTAATTTTTAACAAATGCTTTTGACCTGCCATTCTGAATATGGAAGGGAAGGGACAAGGTCACGTCGTTGCTTCCCCTGTTGACCAGGCATATGGGAGATGGTGTTATGGACATCACCATATGCATATGGTGGAAGAGGTGACCCTGGTAAGAATTTCCCAGGAGCCCATCTGCAGGCTCCAGAAGGGGTGGGGTGTCCCAACAGGTCTCTTCCTGGTACCCAGAAACCGTAGAGGAAGAAAAATAATTTTCCCTCTATTTTTAGTGGGGAGTTGGTGGCTTTTTCTCTAGGCATCTCATAAATGGATAAGCTTATCTAGGTTCAAAGTCTACTGTCGGGGCACCCGGATGGCTCAGTCAGGTAAGCATCTGCCTTCAGCTCATGATCTCAGGGTCCCGCTCTCGAGCCCCACGGTATTTGGGCTCTCTGCTCAGTGGAGGGCCTGCTTCTCCCTCTGCCTGCTTGTGCGCACGCTCTCTGTCAAATAAATAAAATCTTTAAAAAAAAAAAAACTCCCAAGTCTGCTAGAGCCACTGTACTCAAGATTGTCCTCGGCAAGGTAAAGCTGCTTGTTCAGCCTTATAATAAAATCTGACTTCGCACTGGACCCAGTCCAGCTGGGTTAGATCCAGTCTGACCCCAGACCCAGTCCGGTTTCCGCCCTGGCCCCAATCCAGCTTTCAGGTTGGACCCAGTTAAATCTGGATTGATTCTGGTTTTTAAATCAGACCCAGTCTGGGGAAATCACGCTCCAGTAAAGCTCGAAAGCTCATGATACAAAAGCCGCCAGGCTGGGTCTGAGGAGGGCTGACCCACCTCCTCCAGGGGCTCCGTGGGCGCCGGGGCCTGGGGCCGGTGGGTGTGTCCGTCAGAGGCGTGGTCCGGAGTTTAAGTCTGACCCAGACTGATCTGAATCAGGCAATATCCCAAATCTAGCGGCTAGAAAGGCTTCTAGGCAGAAGGGAGCAGGGACAAAGCAGTTCAAGCAGGCGGAAAGCAGGTTGGTTATTGCGGAGTTGCTTTCCTTTTAGGGGAAGGCCGGGGTCTCTCCGCTCCCGGGAGAGCTGGAACTGTGAGGCGAGTCTTGGTTTGGTGACATGGGGATTAGCATAAGCGACTCCATTTTTGGGCCTGTTGTCTTAACAACAGGAGGCCGAGGCTCGAAGCCATGGCCTGGCGCGGAGCTGGCCGTCGCCTCTCCTGTCACCACACCTCCTCGAGACCGAGAGGGACCGAAGTGGCCTCTGCGGGCGCCCTGGGCTGGGTCTGCCGGGCTCAAACTAGGTTCTCTGGGGAGCCCAGCCCCCAACAAAAGGCAAGAAACTGCTGAAAATCCCAGCTACACTCAGAGAAAGCAAGAGCCGCCTCTTCGGGAGGATGGCTGTAGGGTTCTGATAAAGGGCGTGCCCCAAATTCTTGAGCTTCTCACCTGGGGCTCAGACTCACTGCTCGGAAGCTGGTCTCGACGACCTCTGCTGTCCGCCTTCCCAAGCAGGGAGCAGCAGCACGGGAGGAAGGGAAAAGTCCTCCGGGAGGAAACCGGAACTCAGCCCTGGCAGCTGGGGCGCCTCCCGGTGGGCAGAGTCCCCCGGGGGCTGCTGGCCTTCAGTCTCGGACTCAGGCCGACCTTCCCGTGGGGTCACCCCGTACAGACATCCGCTTACACTTTCGTTTCACATCAACAGTGGCAAATATTCGAGTCAGGGTGTCCTGGCTCCCCGCCCCCCCGTACTTGTGTCTGCCCACCCCGCCTTAGCGCCAGGGCCTGTCCTCCCTCTGCAGAAGGTTCTGGTGATGCTAATAAGTGCTATGCATGCCAGAGCACCTACTGTTTGAGGGAAAGAGGAGAGGAGACTGTGGGGACGCTCACCGAGCAGGCGCACAGGCCGGCACCGACCGCAGCGGGCGGCACGGCCTGTGTGTCCAGAAGGAGGCAGACCTTGGACAGAAGATGGTTTACGAGTCAAACAACATTCTGGAAAGCTGGAGGACGCAGCCCCCCTCCCCCAAATCCCACGAGCCTGTACCTGGCTGACCCTCGCTCTTCCCGTCCACCGTGGGAGGGCTGGTGCTGCCACCGCAGCCACTGTGGCCACAGCCACCGGTCCCGACGGCCGGTCACCGCGTGGGCACCACCACCACGTGCCTTAAAGCAGTGGTTGGCAACTGAGGAAACAAAATACAAATATTAAATACTTCATCTTTTTGATTACTGTGCCGTTGGAGTTAAGAGATCAAAATTATGAAAAAAAATTTTTTAAAGATATCAAAATTACGGAGAGAGTATTAATCTGGAAAAGGTAAGATCCCACACCAACAGCTTCTTGTAGGGTCTTAGTATTTAAAAACATCACTTGGATTCTCGTGAGAAGTTCTGGATCAGAATCTGCCCTTTAACGAGATTCCAGGTGACGGAGATGTCCGTGGACATTTGAGAGGGAGCATTCTGAACGAGCCACACTTTGCTAGCAATATTTAAAAGCCCAAACAACAACAAACAATCCCAGAAAAAACTCAGAATAGATGGCCATCCAGAACAAGCGGGCGGCAGGCAGCACACACCCGCACCACTGGCACTGTTCTTCCTGTGCGGGAGCCACAGAGAACTTTCTCGTGGCCTGGGGGGACCCCGTGAGGGCGCACCCCCGCTGCGGCAGACCGGAAGTTACGGGGCAGTGGGGTGGCCTCCGGGGAGCTGAGGCTCTGGCCGCGCCCCCACTCGCCCCCCATGGTCCCTAGGCGACTTTCTCCTCCAGTGTTTTTGTTCCCAAGCTTCCGTCCTGGCCGAGTGCGGGGCTGCCGGCGAGATGCCGGCGAGGACGGCTCCCGGGGACGGACAGCTTCCTCCCGACACATCTAGAAACACGACCCCGGTGATGCCTCGGCCCCAGTTAGCGACAACTGTGGCTGTCGTTACCACTAAATACAGCCGGGCAGAGCCAAAGAGTTACAGGATGAAATCTCTGACTAAAAACCCCAACTACCAAATCTTGCCAATTTCTGTCGGCAAAGCTTGACTGAAATCAGACTTGGTGGAAATTAACCTAACGTGTCAGATGCCGCTCGTCGTGAAATCTGACCGCTGCCCGCGACACCAGCTGTCCAACTCTCTAGGAAGAGAACCCGCCCTGCTCTGGACCTTCTCCACCTAGCCTGAGGGTTTGGAAAGGCTGAACACAGAACCACAGAGTCTTGCTTACTCACGTTTATTTCCAGACTCAACTTCTTTTCCTCTGGTTTGAGTCAGAAGATTATTCACTGTGGAGAGGCCGTTTGCTTGGTTCCCAGTCGCCGGGAGTTTCCTTCTCTTCCACCCATCACGCATCCCTTCCGTCTCCTGGAGTCTTGCACAGAACATGACCGTACAAGGAAATCACCGCGTGTGCCCCGGAGCCTGAGCTGCGGCGGCGCTTCTTCCTACAGACGGCCGGCAGTCCCGCCTTCCCGGGGCTGCATCTGTTAAGGAGCACTGCTCCCCGATGCTCCCCAAGTTCGCGCGCCCGGTGTGTCAGGCCTCCGCCTGCCCCTGCGCTGCCGCGGGCGGGTGGTCCACGCCTCCACCCGCACAGCCGGCTGCCAGGAAACACTCTCGCCCGAGACAACGCGGGCCCCCGACCGAACACGGACAAGAAGAATCAGGAACACACCGTGCACCTGCCCACCAGCCCGCAAACCAACCATCGGAATGCCAGCAGCCTGGACGGCTCTGAGGCAGATGCGTAGTACTTGCCAACCCAGCTAGACGGTTCCAGAAAAACTAGTGGTCTGGCATCACAGAACTACCTCCAAGACTTAAGGGCAAAGATTACAACGAAAGGTGGCCCCCCAAGCCATTCCACTAAGAACGCAGGAGGTCTGGTGGCCCGGGGCCGGGTAAAGGGACACTCTGAAAACTCAGAAGCTCGGAAAGCGGTTTCTCCCAGACCAGAGGAGGAGCAGCCGAGATCCTTAAGAACAGCCCGACCTCGCCAGGCAGGCTGCCGAGGGAGGATCCGGCGCTGGGGCGGACGCGAGGGCCGAGGGCGGAAATGCCTGGCCAAGACCATGAGCACTCCGGGAAGGAGCTCTAGCTTTGTTTTCCTCTTCACCTTTGTCGACCTCACGCAAGTCCTCAAATCACAGAATACCTTCTAAGATCAGCTACCCCATATTAAATTCCTTAATTACCATTTTACTCATTTTCCGATTATGAAATAAGCTTGAGTACTAACTGGTTTGTCGTCGTGTTTGCCAAAGAACTGCTGAATCGTCAGTTTCCCTGCCTTTTCTCCCTTGGCCGATCCTGTCGCACGAGAGGGCGCGCACGCGGGGACCCCCTCAGCCCCTGCCGGCCTGGGGGCCCGGAAGCCGGCCCAGCCCCAGCCAGGCCCCGGCGCGGACTCCCGGCTGAGAATCCAGCGGCGCCACTCCCACGCACCCTGCCCGCGACATCGTGAGCGGCATCCACAACCTGGGCCTGCTTTCGCGGGCGGAGCCGGGAACAGTGCGGTGGGGAGCCCCGCAGGGCCCCTCGGCAGCGGCCGCGGCTCCCAGCCCCCCAGGCACCGGCGGGGCTCGGCGGCAAGGCAGGAGGGAAGGCGAGCGCGGAACGGGCCGGTGGCGGCGCCCTTTTAAGCGCACCCCACATTCAAGTCAACGGCGGCGCCCCCGGCTTAAAAAGACGTGCAGCACGTAGTGTACGCGGCCTGGTAGCGGACACCCCGGGAGCCCCGGGGGCGGCGTGAGCGATCAGAACGTTGTCGGGAGCGCCCGCCCCTCGGCCCCCTGGGCAGACGCAGACCCCCGGTCCTTGAGGCTTCCTCGGTCCCAGGACGCCTCGCTCACACTTCCCTTGGCAGGGCTGTCGGCCGAGGGGAAAGGCCCCGGGCCTTCTAACAGTCCGTACAGAACGCTGCCTCGGGTCTCCCCAGCGTGCACCCCTGCCTCGTGGGGCCCCGTCCTGCTCCCGCAACCCCGAGGACTCCCTGCCGGCCGCGTCACGGGAGCCGGAGCTCCCGGAGGCGCTGCGGGGTCTCAGGCCAGGGCCCCGAGCCGGGCTGGGCGGAGCGGCGATGAGCACGGAGCAGGCGCCTCACTGCGCGGGGGGCTCGCGAACTCCCGTCCCGGCCCCGCGCCCCGAGGCCCCACGACAGAACCTGGCCCTGGCTGGCAGGCGCAGATGGCAAAGAAATGACTAGTTAAAAGACAAATATTTTAATCTAGTTTTCCCACTTCATACTAAATCATTAATACAGGTCACGAATCGCATTTGCAGACACCTAGAAAACAATCGGAAGTGTCTCTCTCTCTCTTATAGGTCTTATTAATAAATTTTATTCGGACCAGAGAACCTGTGCCCCGACAGTTTAAACAGCATGATTGGAGCCCGCGACACCCCGCGTGGTCACTGGTGTGCACGGCGGGAGGAGAGCTGCGCCTCAGAGCCGATCGTGAGCAAGTTAAAAACACCTGACAGCACACGCGCCACCCGACTCCTTCGGGTCATGACCAGCATGAGGAAGATCAGGACAGATACTCAGCGAACGTTCTGTAAGTGCGCACAGCAATATGCTGCATTTAAGGGTTAAAATCGGATTCTACTGTAGTGTCAGCGTCAGGCCCTTGGGAGACCCCCCATTTACACACGCCGGGAACTATTCACACTCAGGGCTGCGCTGGGCAGCCGGCCACAGAACCAGCAGGGCCTTGCCTGCGCGGGGACGGCCCGGGCTAATACCGAAGGTCTCGTTACCGCCTGGCCCACGGCGCCTGCTGGCTGCCGCCCCACCTACCCGTCCTAAGGAAAACCAGGAGGAAGCAACGCAGGGCTCTGGGGTCTCCGCCCTTCCATGAGGACAACGCTCTGCCAATTCAAGTTTCATTCAGGAAGACGGAAGGATTTAAGGCTTCGGTGACGATTATAATCCTCTGAGAAATTATTTTCCCTTCAAGTCAAGATAAGATAATAGTGTTTACTGTACTTTCTCTTGACTCTTAAAATCCCTGGTATCAGTGTAGGCAACTTGCACCTGCAGTGGAGTCTGCGCGAGAGGAAGGTCTCTCCTCCTCCCGACGGCTGTCCCGGATGGCCCGCGTGGAGCACGTGTCAGCCCCTGGCTCCCGAGGAAGCAGGACAACGAGGTTCCAGCTCTCTAGTAGGTCGAGGAAGCTGTGCTCATGGCATCGTCCGAGACTTTGGTGCTGGCAGGGTGGATGCTTGCGAAGTACTTGACATCACTGTCCCGATCCATCTGGAGGGCCATGATGGTCTGCTCCACGGCCTCCTGGTGACAGCTGGCGGAGGCCAGGAAATATTCTGGAGAGCAAAGAGCAGATTACGTATACAATTAGTTCAACAATTCACAGTTTTATCAGGTACAAGTATACTAAGCTCTTAGTCATAAAGTGTACATACGAGCTATGTTGAATTATAAACAGTAATCCGCATGGATTTGTGTGATACGAAAAAAATCCCCAAACATAAGAAAATTAGATTTATCTTGATTATTTCTAGAACAGACCAAGTGGCAGCGAAGCTAACATATTAAAACTTTTACTTGGGATAGCTATTAATTTACTCAGTAAAAATACCCCAAATACCAATCACACACACGACTGAAAACCAGTCTTTCTCTAGCCATTTCTTTATAATTGCTATTAAAATGGTAAATGAATTCTGAAGGAGAAAAAAGCAGTATTCATTTACCCAAACTCTTAGATGTCTATTACAAACCTTTCTGTGCCGCATTCACGAGTTCACGCGTTAAACGGTATTTATTAGGTACTTTGAGGGGAGGACAATAAATGAAACAAGCTAAATTTCGAGCAGCCTATGAGGCTGTGCAACAAAGCAAATACTCGGGGGGCCTCTGTCTTCTGCCTACGGAATGGAGAGGAGGAAGCACAAACATGCCTCCTGGCCTCCAATGGCCGGGACACACGTCCCGAGGGGCAGACCGGAGGCAAGTTTTTCCTACTGTCTTAAAGTGACTATTTAATCTCTCACACTAAGTCTGCAATTACAGAAGAGATGCCTCTGGGGCAGGAAGGCAAACAAGTCCCTGTCCTGCAACCTGTGTCCGCTCTCAGGGGGAGCCCCGTTAGCAGCTCACAGACCTTCTGCTATTGGACGGCGTCCGCGGACACACAGTACTCGACCCTCCGTGGGCTCTGCACGCCTCCCGCCCGCCGCGCGCGCTGTCCCAGCAGAGCTGCCACCCACCTTTCTCCAGCAGCGTTTGTCTCAGCGTCTTGGCGAGCAGCACTCGGACGTTGGGGACCCTATCATTCGCCAAGGTCAGCAGATGTGGCATCAGGTGCGCGGCGAACTGCTCCATGGGAAGGCAGTCGTCCTCGATAACAGTCTGGGGAAGACAGACGGCCGCTCGCCATGTGCCCGGTTAGCCGGCCACACCGCAATCCCGGCGAGCACTAGCTCCCGGGCGACGGGAGCCCTCCAGGTTTTAGTTACTTCTTTTTAAACCAATATTCCAGGCACTCGGGAACTCAAAGCTAACGTGACATAATTTTAAGTCCCCAGAGTTTTTAGTGGTTCCACTGAGTCCTGCAGTGCGCGGGCCGCGGGCCCCCCGGCGGACTCTGACCCCAGGGAACGGCGATCCTACCCAGAGGGAAAACTCTGCTCCCTGAAGGTAAGGACGAGGGTGTCGAGAGACAAAGAGCAAATGTAGTTTCAGATAGAAAAATGGTCGCGAGTGGGTAAGTCTTCACTGACCTGGCAGACAAAGACGAAGGCTTGCCGACCAGACCACTTGGGACATCTACCGAAGTTCTCCACAAGCTCATTGATGAGGTCCACTCCGAACGTGGGGGGCGTCGCCGTGTGCAGCTTCTTCACCATCTCACTGACCTGGGAGGCGGAGCACAGAGACGTGAGAACGTCTTCTGTTCTAGGAGCTTACTGAATAGAGTGCTGTTTGAAAACTGTAAAAATTGTAACACATACCAACTTGTAGGAAATCCAACGAACAGAAGAAACTTTATCTGCACATAGATTCAGAGCAATGGGACGTAAATAGTCATAAACATCTCTGGGACTATATAATTCTAGAAGTAAAATCAGCTGTCTATAAAAATGAATTATAAAAATAAAATATAATTAAAATTTTAAAATAAATGAAAACAGGTTAACCATCTGAGTAATCTCTAACACTGTAAGGTGAACACATGCAAAGACTAGAAACTAACGGGGTCTCTCACGCGCAGTTATCTCTAGTCTGTATGTATCTGGAAATGCATTTAAACACTATGCAAGTTCAAGAAGTATCTCTTCCGCTCAGAACGTAAGGAAAACAAATGTAGAATTCTGTGTCCACAGGGACCGAGACAGAGCAATGCATTTCCTAGTATCTTCAATTGGGACATGAAACACATTTTTTCCACAGTAACTATTCAGAATGCTAAGAAACTTCCATGTACAAATCAGTTTCCTAGAGACGACGTTCCAGCAGCCTCAGGTAGCCTGAGGTCTGTCAAGACTCTGAGCAGCTTCTAAGGGAATGATAGGTTTTCTAGGGGTAAGAGAAGTGAAGCTCTGGGGACCGTTCCTCTGACGACCAGGAGACCTGAAGACTGACGGCGCCCACCAGGCTACTGAGTAGACGCAACAATGCCCTTGAGAAAATACGTTCAATATGAATGAGATTTTGGCCTTTCAGATTTTACGTTTAAGACTATTTACATTCGTAATCAGCAGTGAGTAAACTATAAGCATGAATATACATAATATAACAATGACCAATGTGCCTGTGTGTGTACACACACGTGAACACACACACACACACACACACACACACCCTACTCAGATGAGAAGCACACGTATCGACTCCATTTTCTGACACTGCACACTTTCTTGCTGGCCTCCCCTGGGTGTATACACATGAGAAAGTCTGGGGTCAGGAAAGCAAACTGGAGAGAGGCCACTCAGCAGGCAGGAAACGAGTGACACATGCTGGGGGACAGGCGTAAAGCCCCATGCACTCCCCTGGGCCCTTCTCTTTACAGAGCCTGAGCCTTATGGTGCTGAGAGAGGGGCAGCGAAGCCTGTCCACCCAGGGGCACGGGCGAACACACTGCGGCCGGGGGCAGAGAAGAACTCTCTCCCAGAGAGGGGGGAGCCGTCCTCTGGCGCGAAGACCCTATACTGAGAACTACAGAAGTCTCCCCCTGCTGGGGGGTGGGGGGGCAGGAACCTCTGCCCACCACCGACCACAGATTCAAAGCAGAGACTGGATGCTACAGGGACAGGGTAAGACTCTGAGAAAGCCCAGGGACCCAGGGCTTCCCACACACTGAGGCTGAACCAAAGTAACAGAGATTCTCCCCTTTCCCAGCACGAGCCTACGATGTCCTAACGACCGTCTCGAGCTGGGGGAGGAGAAGAGACCCACCTGGTTCACAAGGGTGCGCGAGAGCCGCAAGCTGAGGGTGGGACGCTGACCCATGAGAAGGCCCCGGCACCCAGCTCCCACCCTCAGCAAAAGGCACCGGCAGGCCATGGGGAGAAGCAGCAAAGCTTACTGGGCACTGAGGGCATTCATAGCCATGACAAAGCCCAAACCCAGTTTGCTCTTGATTAAATGGACCCAACCCTCCACACTAATGGCAGAAGAGATGTGCCCATATTCAGTCAGAAACCTGGCAAGCCAGGACTCAGTGAAGTGAACTTTTAAAATGCACGAAGAAAACAACAACAAAAAACAACCAAGACTGTCAGTCCCAATTCTAAACCCAGCAAAGACATCTTTTAAAAATCCAAGTGAGGGTGTGGTGCATAAAAACGAATCTTGGAACACTGAAAAAAATAAAATTAAGATGTTAAAAACTCAAATAAATAAATAAAAAATATATAAAAATTAAAAATGCAAGCGAGGTCTGGAATCCAGAATACATAAAAAAACACAACTCAATTTAAGACAAACAGCCCACTTAAAAAATGGGCAATGGACTTGCACAGGCATTTCTCTGGATTATACACAAATGGTCAACAAGCATAGGAAAAGGTGTTAAACGTCACCAGTCATTAAGGAAATGCAATTCAAGATCACCACCAAACACTGCTTCACAACCACTCGAATGATGGCTATGATTTGCTAAAAAAGGGGAAACACCCAGTGCTGGGGAGGATGTGGTGAAACTGGAATCCTCATACACTGCTTGTGGGAATGTAAAATGTACACCTGTTGTGGAAAACAGTTTGGTGGTTCCTTGACAAATTAAACAGAATTATCAAATAACCCAGCAAATCCACCTATGGGCACGGGCGAACACACTGCGGCCAGGGGCAAAATAACTGAAGATAGGTGTTCAAAGAAAAATCTGTATATGAACGTTCGTAGCAGTAATAGTCACAGCAACCGAAAATGTAGAAACAATCCAAACATGCATCGACGGATGAATGAATTTTAAAAAGTGGAAAACGAGAGTATTCAGTTATAAAAAGTAATAAAGTTCTCACACATGTTACGGCAGGAATGAATCTTCAAAACATTATGCTAAGTGAAGAAGTCAAACACAAAAAGCCACATGTCATAAAATTCCACTTGTATGATATGTTCAGAATAGGCAAATCCACAGAGGGTAGATTAGCGGTTGCTAGAAGTTGAGGGCAGAGAAGGATGAGGAATGACTGTGGAAGGGCAAGGTATTCCTTTTGGGAGGATGGAATGTTCTAGAACTAGACAATGGTAATGGTTGCACAACGCTACGAGCGTACTAAATTTCACCAATGATAAATTTGGTTATGTGTATTTTACAACAGTAAGGAAAAAAGGCAAAATAGGTTAAAAAAAAAAGCTGAAGAAATTCACTGCTACCAAGACCTGCACTTCAAGAAATGTTTTATAGAACACAAGACAGAAACTTATATCTACACAAAGTGAACAAATCCCAAAAAGGTAAAAATGAACTAAGTAACTACCCCTCCAAAACACAGTCCAGTAAATTGTGAGAACTTACTCAGCCAGTTCAGCTCGAAAGCGCCAATTTCTACTATTATCTGTCACCAAAAACTCCTGAAGTTGATAAAGATATTCTCTTCTTTTGTCAATATGAAGAAGCTGAAGTGACAAAATAAAAAATATTCGCTAAGATACAGACATTATTACTTTTACTAGACTGCTTGAAAACAACTATAATATAGTTAATTCTTCTGAGAACAGATGTAGTAGGTACACTGAATTGTTTTAAAAATTGATGTTAAGATCATTTTCCCTGATAATCCCATTTACCTCCAATAGTCTTAACCCTTTTTGGAAATACTTGCTTCCTGAGCCATGCATGCCCCCCTCTGAACCCTACAGTACCGTGGTCACAGACATACAGTAGGGCTGACCCGCTGTGCCCCGTGCCCGTCACTGTGAGCTCTAGGAGGACAGTCACGTGCTCTCACACAAGTAAGCCCAGCGCCCGGCACAACATGGGGCAGGTGCTCAGGAAATACTTGTTGAGTGAAAAAAAAACCTTATCCCTATAATTGCTCTACAGCCATTTTAAAGTAGGTTTACGGTCACCCAGGGGAAAACCCTAAAATCTGATATATATGGAAGCAAACAAACTTAACTTTCTATCGAGCAGTTAAGAATCGCGCAGGAAGAAAGCACTCTGACTGTACATGCTCGTGGGGCGTGTTCTAGGGACAAAGTGCTGAAGGAAATCTCGAACGGTTTTTTTTGGTTGACGATGTTGGAATTAATATCAGTGGAGTAATTCTGAAACGACTTCGCACATGCTGTGGACCGGAGTGACCGTCCGAGTACATTTATGTTAAGAACAGAGTTTTTACCATGAGAGAAAAGAAAAAAATAGAAAGTGGAAAAAAGAGGGGAAATGGTATGAGCCTGGAAGCTGAGTTATCAATATGAATTTAAACAAAACAAAACAAAACAAAAAAACCCAATCCAAAAAACTGCTCTGGGCCCCTATTCCCCCAGAAGGCGGAGAGGAAATGACCCCCGGGGCAGCGTGCACACCGGGGGCCTGGGGCGTGGTCCCAGCTCCGCTCTCCACAGGAAGACCCCAGGCTCCTCCGAGAAACAGCGGCCCGGGCTGGGGCACAGAAAGGAACGTGGGCCTGGAAGTAAGGATGTGCTGAACGTGAGAGGGCGGATCAGAGGGGCACGGGAGGCAGCTTTCGGGGGTCCGTGAGCCAAACATGTTCAGAACCAAGGACAGAAATGGATTACGCTGAACAGAAAAAAATTCCAGAGTTCACACTTAACACTAAAAAAACACTTCCAAAAAGGGGAGAGAGAGAGAAGGAAAAGATTAACTTTACATGAGAATGCCAACTAATAAACGGAGAAGGGATTATAAAAACAGAAAATCGGTATTTTACAACCAACACAGTAACCACTGAGGCAAGAACCGTGTGTAGACGCACGGATACAAAGCTCTGGGTGAAAGACTGGGGGGGCGGGAAGGTGTTCAGGGTTTGAAAAGTCTCCCCCCGCCCCCCCAGCGATGACTCATCAGGGAGGTGAGGGGTGGTTTTACAACGGAGGGAGCGGGCCGACACCACCCCAGTCGCGCGGCCAGAGTCCGCGTCCCCCGTGAGGCAGCGATTGCCACCCCCCCCCAGAATGTGCAGACAGACTGAGGGGCTGACACCACCCCAGTCGCGCGGCCAGAGTCCGCGTCCCCCGTGAGGCAGCGATTGCCCCCCCCCTCCCCCAGAATGTGCAGACAGACTGAGGGCCATCTGCAAAATGAGCAGCTCGGCCTCTTCAAAGATGCCGGTGACATTCAAGACACAAGTCAGGACACTGTTCTAGAGTTAAGAGGGCTAAAGAGACTATATTCAAATTCAATATGCAATTCCTGATTGGATTTGGAATTGCGAGGGGGGGGCGGCTATCAAGGCACATTAATGGAACAGGCCAAGAAGTTTCAGTATGATCTGTATAAAATATAACAACACCGTCAGATGCAGTACCAATGTTTTTTGAAAGTAGGATTACATTACTTCCGTACCTCCAAACTTCAAACTACAAGAGCCAATTTCAAGGTTAAAATCTAAGAAACAATAGTATTCCAGGACTAACAAGTTGTAAGATCACAGCCGTGCACCCCCCAGACCAGAGTCCATACTGACTCCTAAAATACGGACTCCTACAATATCACATAAAGCCTCCAAACTTAAATGTTCATGAAATTTTTGTACATATATTTAATTCGATAGTTTTGAAAAGTGCTTCTAATCACGATCTAACAGTGCTTAAAAATGACATTTAGTATAATGATTTTAAAAATAAAAATTACAAGGACACCAGCTAAAGTGATCAGAATGGAACTCTCTAAGTCACATCTCACTATCCACTTACGACTCCGTTTTCTTACATAGAACATACAGAAACTTCACCTTGGAGGGAACAGAAAACCAAAAATTCTACAGGAGAACTTTAGTCTGTTTTTATGCAGAAAAATTTAAAAGTTACCTTTAGAAAATCATGCAAATGTTTAAGAACACCTATCCGGACTTCGTCGAGGTCTTTTAAGAATCCATTGAAGATGGGAACCAGATCTGCGGCTGTCAGCTGATCTCCGAGAATGACTGCAAGCTCGTGGATGGAGAAGGCTAACGTTCTTCGAACCTTCCACTGCGGAGATAAAGATGACTGCGTTCGTAAGCGACGCACAAAGCACCGAGTGCTTTACCTCTCAGCCGGTGCATCTGGAGGTTAACCAATCTCAAACAATTAAATCAGAACGGAAGTAATGGGAAGAACAGAAGCTCAGCTTTAGATGCCTGCTATGTCTCAAAAACTGACAGAGAAATTTCAAAGCTCCACACGGTACGTATTAAATTCTCCTCTCATTTACAAAGGAAAGAAAGCTTGAGATCACTAAGGGCATAGTCTCTGTAGTTCTCGGAACACCGGAAGCCCGATTTACAGATGTCCCACGACCATCAGAGGCTGCGAGTATTGTCCTTGCGTACTGTTCCCCTTCTGATTCTTGTACGGTCTGCCTTACGGTTAAAAAAACAATAATGAAACTTGTTTTTAAGGAACTGGTAATTAAGGAAATGTAAGAATAGGAAAATGTAGGAAAGTTTACATTAAAAACATCTTTTTCTTCATGTTGCTTTAGTTTAAAAATTTTTACTTTGCTACTCAGCTTAAAATACTCTACTTGCTGAGAAGCCATTTACAGCAAGGATTTTATCCCCAATCCCAAACACTAGACTCCATTTTTGAAATAAAATTGCATACCCATATTCAACATATCAAGCAGATGAAGGCAGAGATGTTCTGGAGGGGAGGGGAGGGGGGGAGGGAGGCATGAAGCCCCGCCCGTCCGGGGTCTCCTAGTCACCAGGGGCCCTGAGGTGCACGCCCCACAGGAACCATGACAGCCCTGTGCAATGAAGATGGCAAACGGCCAACGTGGAGGGTACCGCACTCTGGAGATTGGGCCTTTGTGGTCCCCTGCCCAGGTCCACCGGTGAAGAAGTGTGTGAACACAGGATAAATTCACTTCACCCAGGCCCTGGCTAACCTCAGAGGTCAGAGAAGGAACTTAAACTCTGTCCTCTCAAGATTACTTCCGACTCCTACCTTGCTGTGTCAGCAGCACAAATTCCTTGAAAAATGCAGTAATTAGTAACACGTTTAAGGGAAAATTATTCATATCTCAGCATAAATTAGTCTAACCAGACTGCTTCCTTAATAACCAAGAGATCAATTTCACCAAACAGATTTTGTGGAAGAGGGGCAAAATTCTGGTGTATGACATAGAAACCAGACTTAATGGCAGGGGAAGTTAAGTCAACAAGATCTAGGGAAAGAGCCACAAAATGACACAGCTATCCAGACAAGATGACCCAGGGTCGACAGTTCACATCTTGCTTTCTTTCAGGTGGTGGTGGTGTGCACACACACACGCGCGCGTGCGCGCGTGCAAACCTTCCCCGACCCTGACTGCAACGCTCACTGACCCAGGGCCCAGAGTTCAGCAGTGCTAACAACACTACAGTTCTACCAAGGTGTTGAGAAAATAAAAGCAGCATTTATGACACCGTGTGTAGAACAATCTACACACAAACTTCACACAAACATTTGTGAGGAACGCAGGTCACATGCAATGACAGTTTCCAAACGGTGGAACCTGGACCACACAGAAAGCAAGCTCTCCGGAATTACTTTTAAGTTCTGCCCATGACTTCCTGTAGCACCAACACTCGCTGGGACGTGAACAGAAGCCCTCCTAGGCTCCGCAGGGCACGTCTGCGCCCACTCACCTGCATGTCCGACGCCAGCGTCTCGTAGGTCTCTCGCAGGCAGTGCCAGTTCTGCCGGCCCAGGGTCAGGGCCACGCCGGGGAGGCTGTACGCACAGTGCTTGGCGATCTCGGTGTCGACCGTCTGCGCGCGAGACGGGTCCGTCATAGACAAGTACTGGTCTAACAGAGCCTGAGGCACGACGTCCTAGCGGAGAGACACACACGGCCCGGATCCCTTTGAGCAGGCTAGGCATAAACTGAGTGAACTTTCAAATAGATGAAGAATAACACAGCATCTCACTGAGCAGAGAAAAACCCAGTCTCTAAGTTTCAGGGATCTACTAAGAGGTAGGAAAAACATGCTAAGGAAAATATATATGTAAATAAAAGAAGCCACTCTAGAAGAAAAATAGTAAGATCTCAAAAAACAGAATACAGCTTAGAGGGTGATTAGAACTGATCACTGAACCTAAAGATGCATCAACAGTAAGACCAGCCCCTCCCAACACCGGCAAGGCTGGGCAAGGCTGACGTCATCTCACGAATGGGGTAAAACGCTGGCACTACTATCAACGTGGATTTCATAAAAACACCACCCACCTTTCAATGGAAATTGGTAATGGTAATCATTACCATTGAAATTACTTTCAATGGTAATCAATTAATTACCTATAAAAATTTAGAGTAAACATCTAACCGTTCATATAAACGTGAGGAAAAGAAGGATGTCTACACAATCCTGTTAACGAATACATAACGTAGCCCTGGAAGCACATACAAATTAAACAAAACCGATTGCTTTGGGGAAAGCCAAGTGGATGGTAGAGGAGAAAACTGAGGAGGAAGTATTGCCGAATGTCTCTGTACCTTTTGAGTTCTGAACTGTGTATACTTACTTATTTTTAAAAAAAATAAATCAAAGTGGAAATAAATTAAGAGACTGAGACCATCTGTTCTTATGAACTTGAAAACATGTCTACAATATAAATGGTAAAAAGCATATTTACGTGATTACTAATTCCATTTTTTTTAAAGATTTTTATTTATTGACACAGAGATCACAAGCAGGCAGAGAGAGAGGGGGAAGCAGGCTCCCCGCCGAGCAGAGAGCCCGATGCGGGGCTCGATCCCAGGACCCCGAGATCATGACCTGAGCCGAAGGCAGAGGCTTTAACCCACTGAGCCCCCCAGGCGCCCCTAATTCCATTTTTAATAAACAGAGCAAAAAGAACACGTGTCATCTGGCCTAGGCAACCCACAGCCCTAGAAGCGAATAGCACACGGTCACAACGGATGCAGCACTGCGTGTGAGATCCCAGGACCGAAACTGGAGGCATCATAAGGAACTTTGGAAGGTACGGTGCCTTTTCAAGACAGAGGCTGTGCCGCGTGGACACTGTGCTGCCGTGATGGGGGGGGGGGGGGCGGCGGTGAGCATACACATGCACGTGCGTGCGCGCCAAGTACAAACTAGCATATTCCAAATATACCATAAGCATATTTTCCCCACATTTAAGATTTCTGAAACTGGAGTGTAACTCGCCACTGATGGCACTTTATATGCCTTTGGGACATTTTTTCATATTTTCATCTCTGAAGTCAAGCTGTATCTTGTAATTCTTGGCAAATTCGGCACCAGGAAATACCTGGGTACGATGGCATGATTCCGTCGCTGACACACAAAAAGGGGTCTGTGTGCATGTTTCTGTACCCGTAAAATGTTACTGAAGAACTAGACAGGGGCGCCTGGTGGCTCAGTTGGATAAGCGTGTGACTCTCGATTTTCAGCTCAGGTCGTGATCTCAGGGCCGTGAGACTGAGACCCTTGTCAGGCTCTGCTCTGGGTGAGGAGCCTGCTTAAAAGTCTCCCCCTCTGTCCCTCGTCTCTTCTCACTCTCGAAAGAAAGAGAGGAAGGAAGGAAGGAAGAAGGAAGGAGGGAGGGAGGGAGGGAGGGAGGGGCTGTGATCCATGGTTACTCTGAAGAACGTGATCCCAGCTGTGAGAAGAGGAAGATCTCTGCTTGTAGTCTACTCTATTTGAATTTTCTTATCGTAAGTATGACATACTAGTCTTAAACTCATTGTAAGGAGGCCCAAATTTGGTGGCAAATGGGTTTCAAAGAGGAATGAACAAGACAGTCACCACATAAAGACTTGCTGTCACTTACTTGCACTTTAGATCTCCTCTCCTCGTCAGGGCTAAAACTACTGTTGGTGCTCAAGTCTGAATCATTATGAATATAGCGAAGGGCAGAGTCCATATTCTGTTGGGAAAAAATATTTATGTGACGAACTGTCCCTTCTGTAAGTGTCCTTCACCTAAACCATCTTACTAAGTTACTTACCTTTCAAGACCACCCGAAAACATAAATACATATAAATTTTTCAAGCTTGTAAAAGCTTATAAACATACCTAAGACCTCGTAAGAACCACCCCCCAACATGAGTCAAACTTGCAGAACAGTTTACTAAATGTATGAAAATGAATTCCAGAATAAACTCATGAAAATATGTAAACTGAGAAGTAATTTTGAAATGGCTCCAATATCTAAAATTAGCTTGCTTATAAGATAGTATTATATTATGGAGGGTGCTTTTGGTCAATGTTTTAGAGGCCATGGGATGTCCTATGTAGTTTTTCTTCCACTGTTGGCTATTTCTAATTTCACAAATACACTTTTTCACCAGCTCCAAAAAACTCCAACAAAACAAAACACCTAAAATGCAGAAATATCAAAGCATTCAAATCTCCAATGATGACAGGAGGCGTTAAGATTTCTGACTCTACCAGCCGTCACCTAACAAAAAGCAACACAGAAACCCAGCGCCGCTCTGAGAGCCCTCTCCACGCCCGACGCCAGGCCAGCGCCCTTCCCTGAGCCTGTCACCCCGGGCCACTCTGACCTGTGGCCGGCAGACCCTGGCAACCCGTGGCGCTACTCCTTCCCCGTGTTTCCCTCAACGGGGGTAAGAAATACAGGCCCCGCGGGACGCTGGCTGGGGGCGGGGGGTGCGGCAGGAGACCAGGGAAGGGTCACACGGAACAGCTCCAAGTACACGGCGAAGACGACGCTGGGGACAGTACCCACCCTCACACTCCAGATCCGGACCAGGCCACTGGCCCTCCGCAACACGGCCTCAAGTCCCGATCTTCCGCTCAGAACGCTGTGTTGCTTGCTGCAGTGAAATGGTCCCATCAGAAACAAAGCACCTCTCCAAAAAGAAAAGGGAAGAGTTAATTATTCTTGACAAAGGGCTTTGTTTCCAGCAAGACTATTTCACTGCAGTGAGCTACGTTAACGCATCGAGGCTACTCAAATGGTCATGTAGACAGGATTGGGATTCACGCTTCCAAGCACCGAACATGACACTAATGTCACGAGGACGGGACGCGGTGACAGTTACTTTCACTATGTGCCAAAGAGCGAGCTGAGAAAATCGGCAACGAACAGAATGCCCTCCTTAGAAAGTGATCAGCTACGACTATTCCCCAACGAGAGACTCCTGAGTGCAACTATTTTCACCGGAGAAACACGGGCCCGAGGGCATTACCTCAACAGCATCGCTGATTAAAGGCACGGAGGCGTCGTGATTGATCGTGCAGTTCGGGAGCTCGTCCCCACCCAGCTCGTCCTGCGCGTCGCTCCTGCGCTCGGCGTCGCCGGCCTCCTCGCGGGCGTCCAGGCTGGAAGCAAGCAGCGCGGCGGACAGCACGTCCACTTGCGCTGCGGGCGGAACAGGGAAGGGCACTGAGCGGCGGGACCGGCAGGCGGCCGCCGAGTGTCCGCTCCATTCGCAACACAGGTTATCAACGAAAGGGACAGCTTTTTTGACCCTGCCATCAAAAAGCTGGAAAAAAAAAAACTACTGTGGTAAATCATTAGTCCTTCGAGAGAAAAAGGAGAAAACTAATATGCTTTCACGGGATTAAAAATGTTTTATCCACTACTGTACATTATTCTGCGTTAGTATGGAAGAGAAACGCTATCTAGTTTTGGAGGTACCTCCAGTGTATTAAAAGGAGTCAATTTCAGCGTGAGTTAACTATGTTTTGGTAGTGCGAGAATCGAACTGACAAGGCTTACTTACTAAGCTATTTAGCAGAAGAGCAGTCACACAAACCCTGCCAACATAAAACAACGGCAATTACAAAGATTTCTGTTGCAGTTACATTTCAACATCTCTTATCTCATTCCAGTGTATCTTCCTCTAATTCCTTTTGAAAATGAAATTAGTGGCTTAGACACCCCCACGTGAGCGCTGTCTTGCTTGCGGCAAACCAAAACGACGAATTTCCAAGCAGGGATTCTTCAATCTGGCAAATACCACTGTCTACTTTTGGAGTTACGCCTTCTTTATAAAAGTGACCCAAAACTAAAGTAAGGCATTCTTCCTTCTCCCAAACAATGGAGACATGTAGGAAAAAAAATTTTTTTGCTTAGTTACCTTGTTCAAGTAACAACACGCTGGGATGCTCAAAATTGATTAGTACAAAGCTCAGAGTGTGGAGTGTCCCCACTCCACTTAAAGATTATATATCTATTTAAAAAAGCAATCCTAGGGCTTTTGCTAAGACAGCCCACTATGCGGCTGCAGCATCCAGGAAACTCAAGCCCAGGCACATTGGGCCCTTGGCAACAGCGACACAGGAAACACACGGGATGAGCTTCTATTCTATTAGGTCATTAGCTGCTGCTCAATTAAGGAAATTGAAGGTGTTTAATAATAAAAAGTTGCTCATGAAAAATATGCTCATTCTTCTGAGAATTCCAGCTGCAATTTGTACTAATACTTTTAATCAGTTTAGGCCCCCTTCTGGAATCTTTTGAAGTTGCCAAAACAAAATCAAAATAGTACTAAAGGAGAGGGCACAATACATAAAGGTTACAATGTTTTGTCCCACATAAAATCTAGGGGTGTGAGTAAAAGCCCTCAAAGCCCTTCCTAGGAAGTAACTAATCAAAAGCCTTTCACAGAAAATGCCTTTCATAAGTCATTTCTCTCTAAATGGTCTACATACTTCCCTTTGTCTACTTTGTACATTCATAAAAGTTTAAATGAGTTACACTGTGAACTTACTTTCCTTAAAAAACTGATATGTAAAGATCATCAAGACAGAGCCTAGTGCTGACTCCTGAAGAAACCTGATGCTTCAACTCTCCAGCCAGAGGATGAAGCAGAATCTAGTGCCCAGCTAAATGCTCAAATTTCAGCAGGATACACCACCACCACAAGTTTAAGAAAACCGAACGCACGGGGCTTCAGCAAAATCTGCATTTTACTTAAAATACAGACTGAAAGCAATCGCAGGAACCAGGGCTGGTTTAAGCACGGACTTGGGAAGAAATACAGTCCCCAGTAATTTATCCTCAGAAGTAGGGACAACCTAGAAACTTGGAATTTTACTCCTTCCCTGAAGAAGCTGGTACGGTTAAACTAAAACTTTATAATAATCTCTCACACTCTTCCACACAACATACTGTGGTTAGTCACAAATTCCTAACAATTTATTGATTCCAATCAGGGAACAATAGGATTTTTCTGACCATGGCTGCCAAAATGGCCCAATTCTTCTGTGGGGCCTAAACTGGGTAGAAGTCTATATTTTGTGAGCTTGGGCATTTTTTTCCTTTTGTAGTCTGAGTCTAGCTAGAGTAAACCAAGGTGGCATCAGTAATGCTACTCATGGAGTTCAATCCTGAATCAGCTTGTTGATCCCAAATGGTAGAGATTTTGAAACTGCCCTAGACAAAGCCAGAAAAACCTCAAATTCCCTAGGTAGGTATTTGAGAAATACCTTACACCTTCTACGTGTTTTCCTACTTATACCTTCTACGTGTTTTCCTACTTCCCTCTTTGGCCTTCCACGTAGGTTATGTTTCTGTCCTATGATTGAGAAAGGGCTTTCTTTCTCTGACAAGAGCATCTTTCTAGCCGCTGGAAGCAGCTAAATTTTTTGACCAAAAATCCACAAAGAAAAAAACCCCACGGATGCCTTGACGAAGGGAAGAGTGAAATTAGTGAGAGTGGGAAGCAAAGGCCGCCTTATAAGCAGGAGCCCCAGCCCTGTCCCGGCTTCCCAGCCACGCCCACTAGCAGCTAGTGACGAGGGGAAGGCAGAGGTGACACAGACGCTCGGGAGCACCTGGACTTGAGCCTACGCCCTAAAAGTTTTTCTCTGGGCAGTGCGGCTTTACCACTCCGCAGGCCAGCTGACATGAAAAACTTACACACGCGACATAACTAGTTCAAAGAGGTGGACATTTCCCGACAGTTTGTGGCTGCCCACAATGGCAGATTTAGAATCGGGGGCAAGTCCAAAATTAAGTATAGCCCCTTAAAACGCTTTCCGACACTATGTGGAAAATTAAGGCATAGTTACTGAAATTTAACACAAGTTAAACATGCACTCAGATTTCAATGAAATACAAAATTCAGGAATTCTGTAGCCTAAGGAGAAAACGGCCAACGCTGCCCACCTCCATTCTACTGCAGAACACGGGACGCCCGGCGGTTTCCTCGCTGGCGCCCGCCTCCCGCGCCCTGCGAGGCCAGGGCTGAGGAAAGGAGCTGGTGCGACAGGGGAGCCCAGGAAGTGACGCTGAGTGCAGCAACCAGTCAAGGGTCACATCCTGAGAGGGTGGTCGTTACAGACAGCGAGAACACTGCCACGGGTTTCGGTCACAGCGGGGGTAAGAGCCCAACTAGGAAGAATGGATTAAACCTCACTATATGGGCGCCTGGGGGGCTCAGTGGGTTAAGTCTCTGCCTTCGGCTCGGGTCATGATCCCAGGGTCCTGGGTTCGAGCCCCGCATAGGGCTCTCTGCTCAGCAGGGAGCCCGCTTCCCCTTCTCCCTCTCTCTGCCTACTTGTGATCTCTCCCTCTCTGTCAAATAAATAAATAAAATCTTTAAAAGAAAAATAAAAACCGCACTATAGTATTTGCACTGAAATCGCTCACCTACAGCCTACACATTCTCAGTCCTATTTTAAGGGAAACAGGATGAGCCACCTTCTGAAACACGAAGTCGGATCCTCAAGCTCCTGTGGGCACACAGGTCTTTTTCTAAAAGGCACACTCTCACTTTTAGCTTATTTGTTAAAAAAAAAATGTTAACATAGCTTATTCAAGTATTTAATTCCCATTTGTGAAGTGCTCTGATGCGTCAGAGACGTAGCAGGGACTGGAATGCGGGGAGGGCTCCCACGGCAGCCCCAATAGCCCAGCCAGTGATCTGTTTCTCAAAAATGCGGCCTAAGATTGATTCAGAATGTGTGTTACTGAAGTTTGACCAACTGAAAAAGCTGACAAATAGTAGAGCTTTTAGAACTAAAAGCTTTTTTTTAAAGCTAAAAGCTGTAAAGACCAATGTTTATCGAGCGTTGAGGACCCTCCACTGCGAACAGCCGGAGTTTCAGGTGCAATTCTCTGGTCTCCGTGCTCCTCATCTGGGGCGGGGGAGACAAATGACCCGGGTAAGATTCTGATGAAGGTGCTAAGAAACCGAAATCTCAGTACCTTCTACCTTGTCAAGTCGTCCTAGAACACAGACTATTGGGTCGGGGGTAAACATCACTGACAGGAGCCGCACGGAGGAATGAGCAAAGAAAGCAAAGCTATAAGGTTTTTATAAAAAATAATCTACCACGAGAGGTTTAAAAAACACAATATCCTATTGGAAATATTCCATCCTCTGCTCTTGCCCTTGCTGCAGAATGTATTAAACAGGAGTGATAAAAATAACGAAAAGGAATGAACTCATGATACACAGAATGACCAGGACAAATTTCAAATACAGGACGCTAAGGGACAGAAATCAGACTCGAAAAAGGATTCTATTACTTGGTTCCATTTATGTTGTATTCTGAAAGAGGCAAAATCGCAGGGACGGAAGACGGGCTGGTGGTTGCTAGCGGCTGGGAAGGGAAGGAAGGACTGACTAAAGGTGGACGAAGGAATGTTCTGGGGCGATGGAGCGGTTCTGTATCTTGACAGCGGGGTGGTCACACACCGCCGGCTGTGCGTCTAACCTCACACAAGTGTCCACTCAGAAGGCTGGATTCTACTGACATAAACTATATTCCAAACAAACCAAAAGGAAAGGTTAAAAAAAAAATGAAACTGACCATCTGCCAGTTAAAATAATGTTCGACAATCAAGGATATGAACTTGCCTTCACTCAAGTCATTTTTCTCCAAGTTTAAAATTATAATTGGAAATCTTTAAAAATGACAAATTAAAGCCAATAAAGATAATTGAGAATTTAACCACCACTGATGCATTTTTCAAAGTCTTAAACACAACAGATTTTGTATGTTTTATAAGAATACTGAAGCTATCTACCATGTTATCTGCTTTAAAAATGGGCATTTCCCAACACCGAGCAAACTGACAGTTTAGAAATTTTAGCTTCTAAAACTAACAAGGTAAAAAAAGGAAAAGGGAAAGGAAAAGGAAAAGAGAGAAAGAGAGGGAGAGAGAGAGAGAGAGAGAGAAAGTCAGCCTACAAAGTGAGAGACGATCTGAAGACTTATGAGAGATTTTCCAAAATCGGTTTTGTGAAATTCAGATTTCACTGGATGGTTACAGAGAGTCACAAGGAGGGCTTCACTCTTCAAAGGAAAAGACAACACATGTATCAGGTCCCGGCCCCATGGACCTTAAACCAGGTCCCAAGCCCCAGCAGGCAGAACAACGGGGACCACCTCGGGGTGGCTCATTTCCCACCAACTGACTTAGAACACATTTCCCCTTTGTAAGAGGGCCCTTTTTATTTTAACATGGAACAACCTTTAAGGCCATTGTCCACTATGAAAGAATCTGGGTGACACACGTGTAACCCAATGGAAAAAAAATCGAAACTGAGAAACCAAAATCCAAATGACTGTTATAAATGTTCATAGGTCTTAAAACATCATATTCCATGGGAAACCTATCTCTGTCCACTGTTAATAGACCCCAGTCCTTCCTTAAAAAAACACTGTATCTGCTATTTTATAAAAAAGTTAATGAGACCCAGAACAAAATAGTTAAGGCAGGGCTCCAGATTGAAATTGCAAAGCACCATTTGAACGACTGTGAAAATGTCAAGGAGAGTGATCTGTAAATTAACAAGTGTGTGCATGTGTGTGTGCGCACACGCACACTCCAGTTATAGCGACACATCTAAACGAGACCTCCTAAGTACCAGATTAATTGTATTTATCAAGACAAGAATACACGATGATGATGGTGAAAATAAATTTTTAAAAGGCAATTTTTCTGGGAAAAGAGTCAGCAAATAGTATTTTATATCAGCTTTAGGGTAAAGAACTGGATGGACTCTTCCGTACCTTTAACATCTGGATCATCAATGTGCGGCTCTAGATTTTCTATCATTTCTTCAAGTTCCTTTCTGGTGGCCATAGTGATATTTGAAGAACCTGGTACGGTGACTTCAGAGGTTTCTTCTGGTCTCTCTGGGCTGAGAGTACTCCCACAGCTCTGCTCAAGCTCTATATCTAGATCTATTTCAGGAAGAGGAGTCCTCCAGAAATGGAAGGAGTTGTACAATTCCTGATCTAAGAGAGCGGAATCTGGTGAACTGGCGCCACCCTCTGGCCGTAATGCAGATTTGCAGTTAGCAGGCTTTTTATCATTCTCATTACTAGCTGCTTCCTGATGAGATTCTGAGGACAAAGTACAAAGTAAAGAGCTGTCCATTGGGACACTTATTTCACCTGGAGATTTCCTAGATGTTTCAGCATGATCTTCCACCATGTTTTCCAGTTTCACACTGGAATTACTAATACTGGGATCTGAAGAAACATCCTCTGGCCTGATCTGTACATCCTCTGGGACTTCTTGATCTCTGATCCTTTTATTGTTTCATTTGGGGGAAAAAAATGAAAGTATAAAAATGATTACTGAAAAAAACTCAATGAAAGACACTACATAAATTATTTAGACAAGTTCGATATTAAAATGTACAGATTATCCATACAAATCGAGTAGTATATATACTGGTAATGCTTCTTTTTCCATCAGCTGTTCTGTACTCAGAGATGTAAACATCTGTTAAGCGTAAGTCTAGATATTAAAGCATTATGTGAGTTGGAAAAAATAACACTGTAGAATCCCAGGATTCTTAAATATCAGGCTAATTTCATAATAAACTAAAGAAAAACTGTAGGAAGATAAAGTCCTACAATGCACTTCAAAAACGATCTTAGAATCATGGTATTACCACTGCTCCAATGATGTATTGAAAAGCTGAGAATTAAAACCTAATTGCTTTTATAAAAAAGAGAAGAAAAAAAACCTCTGTACAGTATTAGAAAAGATCCTTATTTGCTATCTCGCAAAATATTAAAATCCATTTTAGCATAAATGAAGTTTTTAAAAAATTTCTTCCACACTTTCCAGCTCTAGTCCCTTTATTCTAAAGTCATGACTTAACTGATAAGGACAGATGGTTACAAGCTCCTAAAGTCCACTGTTCACTACATTATCTAAACTAAGGCACTACAGTAAGTGTAATGTTTATCCCCTATATTTTATTTGACTCCATTATATTTAACAAACATATATTGAGCACCTACTAGGAGCCAGGGAACGAAGCCAGTCCTGAGGATTCAAATTAGAGGCAAACAGGAGAACCGAACATGTAAGCCAGGAACCACCAGACAGAGTGGTAAGTACAGAAGTAAGCACCCTAAGCACGGGGGTGGGATGCAGGTGAAATGAAAAGGCCTACAAGAAATGACAGGAGCGGTGTTTAGAACAACCAGTAAATATTTACGAGGCTAAGGGGAAGAACGTGTATTCAAGAGAGAAGAAGCATATGCAAAGGCAGGAGTGACCCAAAAATCTGAAAACAGCTATGAGTTTCTTATGGCTCCGAGAAGGAAACAGTGGTGAGCAGGGTGAAGAACTTTGCCAGAACCACCGTGGTCCAAACCCAACCTCTGGAACGGATCCTAGGGGCCACACGGAATAAGGCAGGAATTCGGAGAACAGCATTTTTAGATGTGTTATTTTTGAGAGCATCCTGGAGGCGGGGCAGAAAATGGGGCGGAGGCGAGAACTCCGGAAGGCCAGCAGAGCCGGCGAGGACCCGGTGGATGAAGGCAGCGCATCCTGGGCTATGAAGAAGTAAACACATTCAAATGATGACAGGACCAATAGGCTCTGTGTACTTATTTACCACACGCTGGAGATGGAAAACAAAGGGAGGAATCTGGAAAGACTGCCCAATTTCTGGCTAGTGTAACCGAACAGATTGTGGTAGCCCCAACTAAAGTGGCAAAGACAGAAGAGTGTAATGAGAAGGCTAATCAGTTCCGGTTTGGACACGCCGAGTGAGGTACCTGAGTTGCACTCTGGGGGGTGGGGGGAACGACATTCATGGGAAACCGGTCAGACACCAGGGACCGAGCTGGAGGTCATCAAACTCAGAAGGACGTGTGCAGAGCTTAGATGGGCGCGAGGCAAGGAAGAGGAACGGAAACACGAAAGACACACCGAGTACCAGAGAGCAGGCATTTTTCTCGGGATGCAGTAGAGAAAAAGGTCAGAAGAGATGTAGGAACTGCAGGCACGGGAAACGCTGAAATTCCCGATGAAAGCACTAACTTCTAAGAAGGAGAACGTGAGCTCAAGAGCAGAGGCGTACAGATTCAAGGGGTCAAGACACACCTCTTTCGTAAGAAACAGGAGAGGGAAGTAAGGATGGATTACATGTAAGTTTGAAAGCGAGTGTGGGAAAAAAATTAAAGGTGCTCCCGGAAACAGTGTGCATCTTTAAGTAGACACAGTGTAAGACACAAGGCTTACCGGGACCGAGCAAACCGAAGGTGACATTAACACCTGTGTTAAGGTCCTAGTTAGTAGCCAGCGTACATGTTACCATGAAATTATCAATTTCCCTCTGATTGCACTTTATCTCAGGGTAATGTTCACATAATTTTCAAAAATGTGTATTTTTAAAAACACATTTTAACAAAACTTGAAAAAATCATAGAAAAAATATGTAAGAAGTTATCTGAAAATGTACCACGCAATGATAGCATTTTACTTCTGGTGCTTCCCTTCTAAGGACTACAAACTAGACAGTGTGCACGCACAACCCAGTTGTCACACCTGCAGGCGAGCTGGGCGCCGAGTTCCCAGGTCCTTGTCCCAGCGCCAGCACTGCATTACCGTAAACCTGTGAGCCTTTCCAGGCCCCCAGGATTCCACACTCACTCCTTATTCATAAGGATGAGAGACCGGCTTAGGCAACCTTTAAGATTCCTTCCCTCTCCAAAACAGTTCTTGAAGCCAGTGCTATTATGCCAAATAAATGTCTTCTACATGAATTACATATTTTCTCATCACACAGTCCTTATTAAAAGACATTTTTTTCTTTTGTTTTAAAGAATTTAGTGGGATAATTGGTGAAATATGAATAACGTCTCCAGATTAGAGAATATTAGATCTACATTAATTACTTAATTTTGGTAATTGGACCATGGTTATGTATAAACGCCTGCATTTTGAAGAAATACGCAGTGAAATATTGAAGAAAGGTAAAAAGAATATCATGTCTAAAACCTTAAAGTATTCAGAAAAAAAGTTCAGTCAAGCAAATATGGTAGAAGGTTAACATGTGGAGACTCTGAACAGCGTATGGGATTCTTTGTGCTATTTTTGCAGTTTTTCTGATACGAAAACTAAATGTAAAAAATTACAGTAACAAGATATTGTTTGGTGGGAGTGGAGACCAAATGGGTTAAAACTCGTAAGACTTCATCTATTATCTGATAAATTTTTTAAAAAGCTGCATTTAAAATACACAAAAAGAACCTAATTCAAATGGCCATTCAGAGGGTACCTGGGCGGCTCAGTGGGTTAAGCGTTCAATTGAGTTCAGCTCAGGTCATGATCTCAGGGTGGTGAGACGGAGCCCCATCTCGGACCCTGCACTGGGAGTGGAGCCTGCTTAAGATTCTCTCTCCCCCTAGGCCCCTCCCCGTCTCTCAAATAACAACGGCCGTTCAGTACGCAAAACTATTCCATGGGCCTGAAATTCCTTGATTACTATTCTCATCATGCCATTAAGATTAAACTTTAATATTCTTAGGGAAAAAAAAAGAAGAAATGCCGAGTCCTTCTATTTGTCTAATGTTACAATTATTAGTCTGTCCAAACTTAAAATTCCTAGTATGGTTTTAAGGAGACAAAAAAAATTTTCCCTACTGTTACATTTTGGGAAGAATTACTACATGTATGAATAACAGTTGCTTCAAATTGTCAAAAATATAAATGATCTGAATACGAATTTTTCCCAGAGCTGGGAGCTAGTCAATGTAAGATCAAGCTGCTAAATACTAAAATTCTGATTTTCTTAGTTGTCAGATTTCCAAATGTTATTATACAAGCAAAAATCATTTCGAAAGTTGACAAGACCTCTGATTCTGCAAAATGAGAGAATTACCCCATCTCCTAAAAGATGAAGGTAACAAGAGTACCAGGGTAAGCCAGAAATTTCTCTAACAGAACCTTAATTTTCCTTTAGTGTCTACGTAAGTTTTCTATTAATACCCTCCAAGTTCTGGACTAGAGACTCGGGGCCTAGAAAAATAAGTACACGTATTTCCAGGAGAAAATGACCTGTGGGGACAGCTGGTTAAAGCAGCACTGTGTCCTGACACAAAAGCAAAGAACATACATCTTTCCCATACCATGAATTAGCGAATGAAGTGTTCACATCACTGAAATACTTCCAAATTTGTACCAACAACCATCAGTTTTACCTTCACACAGCTGGCATTACGCTAGACTGATAAAAAGTGACAGAAGTGGTGTAGCCACTTAAGGCTTCTGAGATGAAAGATTCCCTTACAATTCATTCCAGGTTTATCATATGCCAACTACGGGCCAGGCCCAGGGAAGGTGCTCTACGAGCAACAACTCGGAACCGGGCTGCTACGACGGCCAGACTTGCAGTCTGCGGGAGGATACATGCAGATACACAGCTGGGAAGATACGGATCAGAAACCCGTGCTTTCATTCCAGTGCTGACGGCCAAGCTGCAAAAGCTCTGAATTTCCCAAAAAACTCAGGAACAGATGCGTGGAGGTAGTGAGTCTGGAGACGGCAAACACGCTGACGATTCACTTTGTTAAATGAGTACGGATGGAACAGAATAGCTTCTCAAACAGAAAGCAGAGAGAACCAAAAGAACGTAAGTGTATTCACAGAACAGTTTCATAACAACAGCTAATAACTGAGAAGAAAAGGGAATGCTTATTTTACATAATTTAAAAATGCAAATATAAATTTTTAACTCTGCTTCTGGAAGTAGCCTTTATTAACACCTTCCAAGAAGCATTAGTAGCCTCATCTAGGGTGAAAGAAATCTGGTACACAAAGTCAGAGGTCTAAAATCAATTAAGTCTTCAGAGAATATTAAGTGATATGAAACATTTCCAGGATCGGAGGAAACTATATAATAAATAAATAGTAGAAGAAACAGACTGTCAAAAACTTGCCTACTTTGTAAGATATTAATTTGAGAGATCTGAATTCTAGGAAAACTGAGAGGATCTTGAGAACAGGAACCAAGTTCTCAATTTCTATCTATAGGAGCTGGTTCATAGTAGGTGCTCAATTAATTTCCACATAATCAACCAATCAATCTTAAATAACAAAACAAGTTTTAAATAAGACAGCTTAGAACAAAAGCCAGTGCAGTATTTAAGAGAGGGTAAATAAACTAATGGTTTTGAGATTAATAATACACAGGACTATTTTTTTTTTTTGAAGTTAGGAAGTAAAACTACACAAAAGCTTTTAGGATATTTAACACAACTGCCTTAGCCAGAAGTGCTCTCTTCCCTCCCTTCTACCATTAACACAATTCAATGAAGTCTAACAATATAGCGAAAATCCAATGCTACAAAGAGTACTGACTTGACATTAAGACATACCTCATTACAATGGAAGAGAAATTAAGGTATGTAGGTAAAAGACAACTACCGTTAAATATCTCTTCCAGTACTGTCCTACACAGGAAGTCAGTACAACCACTGGCCATGGTAGCCACAACTATTTTTGTCAATGAAGTTTTATCGGAACACAGCCAAGTCCATCCATTTATGTACTGTCTATGGCTGCTTTCATCCTACAAAGGCAGAGGTTAGCAGTCGTGGCAGAGACTGAAAATATTATATTTATTTGGCCTTTTACAGAAAGTCTGCTGACCCTTGACCTATACAATTCTCTGTAAGTTCATATTTTCACTTACTAGACTCTCTCCAGATTTAAAAGTAAATAAAAGTTAGGTAATAGTCTTTGCACAATTAGGTAGCGAATAAGGTATGCTGACTTTAAAAAAGAAAAACATAACATTTCCCCCCATCATCATTTTTGTCAAACTCCCTGCAGTAGCTGTTTTTCAAAAGCACTGACAGAATCTGCTCGCTAGGAAGACAGGTTTAGAGTGATTTTCTTCCTTTACAAAAAACAGTACCTCAGGTTTGTTTGGCTATTCAGCAGGACAGTAGGAGAACGGGCAAAAAGGTAAAACAAGGCAGCAGAGAAGAAAGGAAGAACTGCCAAATCAAAACACCAAGAAAGCAAATATCACAGTATCAAGACCTACAGAAGAAAATGTCCATTAGCATCATGACAAGGGAGGGACAAGACACGCTGGTAACTCAAGCATTATAGTTGGGACTGTTCCAAAAACAGGCTCCAAATTATTTCAAGTGCTCACCTGTAAAAGTGCATATTTCCCATGCACTAAGTTAGGCTTGATGTTTTCCCCCTGAGTATATAGTATAATTTTAAAAACTAAAACTCAAAATTTTTAATTAAAAAAATTTAAAAATAAAAATCAGAGTTGTCATTTTTATTTTAAAATTAGTTGCCCTATTACACCTAAAGTCGATATTCTAGTTAAGAAGTACATTAATTGGGTGCTAATCATAATACTTTCCCTCTCGATTGAGAGATCAAAATCATCATTCTGCAGAGTTCCAGATCCACAATTAACTGACTGAAAGGAAAAATAATAGTAAGAAATGGACTACATACTAAAACATATTGCTAAATTGGGTTTTTACTCCTTAAAACACTAAACGCTTTAAATTGTGTTACAATTACTTCATCTATTCCAAATGTCAATAAATGGTTTATTAGGTAACTTATTAAATAAACCTATTCAAAAATTATCATCACATCTGTCATTTATACTTTTTTCTATGGCCGGGATCAAGCTCAGTGTGCTACCTTCTCACTTAAGATGTAACTAACCAAAGAGACATTTAACAAATGTATTTAAAATATAGCTCTTTAAAAGTATCTACCAATTTTTACAACCAAGAGAAATAGCAAAGTCTCCAAAAAGAACATTATAAAATAGAGGAAATGAAAAATATGTTCACAAGCAATAAAGCTGGAAGGTAAAGTTTAAAGAAATCATACCTGTTTTTGTCTTCTACTGATATATCTTCTGAGCTTTTGCTTTCTTCTTTAAAATACTGGCCTGAGCTAGACGGATTAGCAAAAGTAGATATGAAAGGTCCCAGAGACTGAAAAGCTGCTTGGCGAACCTAGAAAGAAAAAGAGGACAGTAATAAAACGTAAAAATAAGGGATTATTAACAGTCTACTTTCCATATACTGAAGTACGGTTAAGATAATAATAAGGTGTTTTCTACAAAGCCTTCCCAGATTCAGAACCATAAAGCGTTCTTCTGCTAGGATTTAGAATTCTTTATAAACTATTTTCTTTTTTACTTTTGGATTTTTTCAAATCTGACTTGAATATTTAAACCATGAGAATATGAGTATGAGATCTCACAGAGCGTCTGCATGGAACTAAAGGAAATCCTGCAGTGCTCTCAAGGAAAACAGAATGAAGAAAATGAAGATTGCCAAACAGAAAATATAGAGCAATAAAGTTGACAAAATGCAATAAATGCATTTCATGTTTTTTGGTAGGAAAGACCGTAATCTGCTTACCCCAAGGAAACAAGACAGATGTGCCAGAACTACGAACGCACTTACCAGAGACAGAATATTGACTTAAAATATATTTCGCGAAAATCTGGATGCACATACTACTGTCACCTGTGAATGTCTCAAGTAGGAGAGCTGTAAAAAGGGTTATAGAATTTTCTTTCATATTATATTCCTGTATTATTTTTGTAAATCTTCATTACAAAAAAAATTGGGGGAGAGAGGTTTTATGAAAAGAAGCAGGAGGAGGGACACAATCTGAAAGAGGCAACTATGATGGGAGAAACCGCAAACCAATTTCTCTAAGACCCTGCCCATAACAGTACCTTTTCCATGGTTTCAAATGAGGATTACAGGACATGTGTAAATTTTGCAAAGGCAGATACATGTGAAGCATGCCTATTATTAGTATTTGCCTTCTGGGGGAAGCAGATACAAAATGATTCAATTGGTTTTTTTTAAAAAAAAAAAAAGGCTAGAATTATTATATATGAGACAGCAAAGAGAAGCATATGTGTGAACTTACAGGCTGTTTTCTCTTTTACAGTCAATAAAACGTTACTTCCATAAAAACATAAAAGGTAACTTTTAAAATTATACACATGGGTTTAGTCTACTCTGGATACTGTTAAAAGTCTGAGTTTGTCTCAAACCATTATAGGATTTACATACACTTCCAATGACAGATTTCAGGAGTCCTTCTTTTTAATATAAACATATTCCCAAATTAGCAGGAAACACTGTATATCACTACGCTAAGACAATGATAAAGTTAAAATAAAAACTTCAAATAAGCCACATAATTTTTCTAACAATCTTATACTTTTTTTAAAATATTTTATTTATTTATTTGAGAGAGTGATAGCTAGAGAGAACACAAACAGGGAGGAGAGGGAGAAGCAGGCTCCCCATAAGCAGGGAACCCAACATGGGGCTCGATCCCAGGACTCTGAAATCATGACCTGAGCCAAAGGCAGGTGCCACTGAGCCACCCAGGCGCCCTAATCTTATACATTTTAAACAACATTAAAGTCGTGCTCAGGCTTAACAGTCTTTCCTCTCTGTGGAGTCTGCCTGGAAAATGAATACGGTAAGGTCTTGAGATCTATTTCAGGCATGACAGCATAAGGAGAGCCACTGACCCACTCTCCAGTGAAATTGTTGAAAATGGAAAGAAAAAAACAAAAAAAAAAACCCACCTCAAACGTCACCAATAAAAACCTCTGGAAATAGCCCTAAGGGCAGACAACAAAAGAGGGAATATCTATAAAGATTCAGTAAAAATCCCCCGAGAGTCTGTGGTATTTGAACCAGGGAGGCAGAACCTCTACTCCAGACTGCTGCAGCCAACAATGGCCTCCCTCTCTTCTAGCCTCCAGTAAGAGGGCTTTTGAGGTTTTTTATCCTGCCCCCCACCCCCGGCTACCTGTTGGGCATCCCCTCTTCTGCACAACGCCCATTGGTAGAATGGAAGCTCTACCTTGGACGTGGCTCAGAGCCCTGGGCTCTGAGAACACTCAGAACACAGTCGCTGCCCCAGCTTGTAAGGCCAAGATAGATGAGCCAAGAGATCCTGGGGCTGCTGTCCCTCCCACTCCCATCAAAATGTGGTCATCCCAGGATGGGAGGCAGCCATGTAGGCAGGCCCAAAGCTGTGCCTCCTGGAGGGGGAGTAGCAATCCACTAACACATTCCAGCCAGTCACTAAACAAACAAGTAACAGTAACGAGCCCCAGAGAGGGATAGAAGTACCCCAATTTTTTTTAAGATTTTATTTATTCATTCATTCATTCGTTTATTTATTTATTTGACAGAGAGAGATCACAAGTAGGCAGAGAGGCAGGCAGAGAGAGAGAGGGGGAAGCAGGCTCCCTCCTGAGCAGAGAGCCCGATGCGGGGCTCGATCCCAGGACCCTGAGATCACGACCTGAGCCGAAGGCAGAGGCTTGAACCCACTGAGCCACCCAGGGGCCCCTAGAAGTACCCAAATTTGCTGTATTATCTAAAATGACCAGTTAAAAAGCAAATTATAAGGCATGCAAAGGAACAAAAAAGTATAATCCATAGACTGGGGGAAAAATTAAGGAACAGAAACTACATGTGAGAACACTAAGATGCTGGACTTAGAAAACAACTTAGGAAAAAACTTCAAAGTGACCGCTATGAATTGTTCACAGAATGAAAGGAAAGAATGAGTAAAGAAATAAAGGAAAGTATGAGGACAGTGTCATGTTAAACATAGGTTAATGAAGAGAACCAGATGGAAATTCTGGAGTTGACAGGTATAATAACTGAAATAAAAACTTATCACATAAACTTAAGTAGATCTGAACTGGTAGAAAAAAAAATGAGCAAACTCAAGGTATATTAATAAAGATTAGACAAAGAACAGAAAAAAAAAATGAAAAATGAACAGAATCTCAGAAAATGTGGGACTCCATTAAGTGCACCATCATATGTGTAATGGGAATACTAGGAGAGAAAAGACAAATATTTGAAGAAATGATGGCTCAAAATGTCCCAGGTTTATTAAAAATCAATAATCTACACATGAAAGCAGTTCAACATGCAGGATAAATTAAAAGAGCCCTACAAACACATCATAGTAAAAATGCCAGAAGTCGAAAGCAAGCAGAAAATCTTGAAAGCAGCAAAAGGAAAGTGACAAATCACTTACAAGAGAACCCCAATAAAATAAACCTAACTTCCCGCAAAAACAAGAGAGCTCGGAGGGCAGGGGGGAAGACGTAGTCAAAGTACTTGAAGAAATTAAAAAAAAAACAATCAAAAAAACCCCTGTTAACCAAGAGCCCTATACCCAACAAAGCTATCACTCAAAAATAAAAGCAAAATACAGGCGTATCAGATAAGCAGAAACAGAATTTGTTGCTACCACATTTACAGGACAAATAAACACAAAAGGAAGCTCTTCAAGTTAAAAGTCGGTTACCCTGGATGGCAACTCAAAGAAAGAAGGGTGATCTCAAATTGCTAACTTAATCTTCTGTCTCAAGACAATGGAAAACTAAAGAGCAGCAGAGGAGAGGGTATAATATAGATTGGAGTGAAGCTAATGAAATAAAGAACAGAAATACAGAGAAAATAGATGAAACTAAAGCTTTAAAAAGATGAACAAAACAGACAAACCTTCAGCAGACTGGCCAAGAAACAAAGACACTAGAACCATAAAGAAGGGACCTTACTACTGACATGACAGAAATACCAAGATTATGAAGAAAATACCACGGATCATATACCAGCAAATTAGATAACTTACATGAAACAAATTCCTAGACAAACTACCAAAACTGACTCAAGAAAAAATAATCTGAATAACTCTCTAACAAGTGAAGATTATCTGAATAGACCTCTAAGGAGTGAAGAGATTAGGAAACAAAAAGCAAAAAACAAAACTACACACAAAGGAAAGTCCAAAGTCCATGATACTGAGCCGGTATCACGGCTGAATTGTACTTCACATTTAAACGAGAACACCAATTCTTCACAAATTCTCCCAAAGAGGAGGGAGCCCTTCCCAACTTGTTTTATGAGGCCATTATTACCCTGTTAACAAAACAAACCAAAAAAAAAGCCACCGCAAGAAACTATAGACCATTATCTCCTATAATATGGATACAAAAACCCCTAACAAAATAGTAGCAAACAGTCCAGGAACATATCAAAAAAATCACTAGACTATGGCCAGGTGAAACTTGTTGAAGGTTTAACGCCTGAAAACCAATATACCACATCATATCCTTAGAATGAAACCGATTTCTATTTGTACAGAAGTTTTGTCCAGTTTAAAAAAAAAAAAAAAAAGTTAATACGGTAGTTTGCCTACTGTCTACTCCTGAAAGGATTACCAATAACATACTTTAGTAAAGTATTTCTTAAATCATGAAATCAAAATGTTTTGTGTAAAATGTATTATTCTACAAAAACGAGAATTAGACAAAACCCTACCCAACGTGAAGGATCACTGATCAAATTAATAAACAGTGCTGACAGTTTAGTCCGTCGGATTTCTTGACATGTCGCACAGGAAACGGCCATGAAGCATTCGGCACAAGCCTTCCGGACTCCCCACACGTTATCAGAACAAAGCTGGAAAAACCTGGGCAGCTAAGCAAGGACAGTGGTGTGTTAGGCAGACAACGTGGGTTTCAGTGATTCATTTTATTTCATTTTCTGCTTTCACAGTGTTTCAAAATACTAGATTTTCCTATAATAATTTAGAAGATTTGTTTCATGTTAAAGCTCAGTAATCTGAAATAAATCACACCTCATTCACAGCCCTGCTGACTGGAAAAGCAGAAACAACGAATACAGCTTCAGCGTCATACAGAAGCTTGTACCTAAAGTGTTTGCCTAACGGATGCTTTCAGAAACTCTTCAAGTATGTTAACCGGTACACGAAGCATGTATATCCCACGCACTAACCATTTAAAAATAACAAGCTGTAGATCTGTCACTAGAATACTTGAGAGTTGCAATAAAACTCTTCCAATAAGAATTGATTTGTTTAGTAGAAATGAGAGAGGTAAAAATAAATCAATGGTCCTTACGCATCACACAGCTGCATTTTTAACAAACTATAATCAAAACACAATTCAAGTGCCTAGGTTATAGAAATTTAAACTCCCAAACTCGGTCATATTACCTTTCTGGTTCACATTCATGAGATTGTGTTAATAAAATTTGGGGGGTAGATGTATGCATTTTAAACTTTACGTGGGACTCTGTAACGGACTGCTTACCCCTTTATTTCTGCACTACTCACCAACATCTCCTCAGTAGCTTGCTGGCCAACCACACTGCAGATATCTCCGAAATTGGCAGCACACACCTGACAACAGAAGCATCACTGACATTTCACTATCTTCCAAACACAGTGCTTTTAAAATAATCTTTTAAGTTTCATATATCAATACAATAACCACTAAAACCATGTGTTCTTAAACAAACAAAATGCCTAAAAAATACCTTTCGAACATGAAACATTCTGCAATCACAGCACATCTCACAAAACCTAGGGAGGATAAGACGCTCTGTAATGTCCTTCCCAACCATGGGAGCCATTTTGCACATTATCTAAAATGGATAAGAACAAAAGCACACTGAAAACATCTGCAAACTAAGACTTTTCCAATTAAGTCTGTTAACTTATCAAAAGTATATACTTTAGGAAATATAAAATAGGTTATGGCATCATTATACCACATACATCACAAACAACATTCATCTTATTTATCTAGGCTTAAGGCAGAAAAGTAGATACTTACTACTACCAATAATTACTAAATGCACAGTAAACCCAGAGATAATCTGAAAAATTTCATTTCTGAGTATAGTTTCAATCATATTATTTTGCCTGACAATTTTAAAAGTAAAAATCCCTACATTTTCCCAGTAAGAAAATAAATGGTCACTGTTCAAAGGAAAGATTATCCACAAGAAGAATTTGGGTTTAGTATGTTTGTACTATTACGAGAAGACTCTCTGGAGACAGCCCTTACACTGCAAAGTATCGTGTTAACAGAAACTTGTGCAGAAGAATGCGTTCTAACGAAGGCAAGGACCCAGTTCCAACACGCAGTTTCAGGTAACACAGTCCCAGGCAAATGAGGGTGAACTATGCTTGAAAACCAGCCCAATGTTATTTAAATAAATACCCCACTCCACCCTCCGGTTAATACCGAAAGAAATCTGATGGTCTGTTATTACTATACCTACATTCCTAGCCCATAAAAACATGATGAGAAATAAGAGGGATAGAAATTGCAAAGAAAGAAAACACTATTCATACAGGACATGATTTTCTACATATAAAAATTCCAAGGGCTCTACAAAGAAGCCACTAGAACAAATAAGTGAGCTTTGCAAGTTTGCAGGACATATATCAGAACCAAAAATCAAATATATTTCTATAAATTAGCAATGAAATGAAAACATTTAAAAACAGTATCATTCACAGCAATGTTAAGAAACATAGTTGAACAAAATCTAGATGTGTTCTGTCTACTAAAAACTACAAAACATTGATGAGAAACAGAAAACACCTAAATAAATGGAGAGATCTACTGTATTCATGGACTGTCAGGTGGTGATTATCTCCAAACTGATCTATAGATTCAACACAATCCCTATCAAAATCCCAGCATTCTCAGAACTGTTTTTCCCAAATTCCAAAGCCAGTTTTGTTCTTTGACTCTATACTGTTTCTAAGCATTTTCAAGTCCTAAAGATCCAAAGTTATATACTGTATCACTGATCTACCATAATTAAATTCATCAGAATGAATTCTCTCCAAGATAGAGAACAACTAGAAAGCTAGGGTGTGCAAAACATTATAAAATAAAGGAACCAGCTGTAAAAGAATCATGGGTTTCACACTAGTGCTGGATATAGTCTACTATAGGTATAATGCTTCACTATTGTTAAGTCCCATAAAAATAATAGAGCAAGGGCGCCTGGGTGGCTCAGTTGGTTGAGCAACTGCCTTTGGCTCAGGTCATGATCCCGGAGTCCCGGGATCGAGTCCCATATCGGGCTCCCGGCTCTGCGGGAAGTTTGCTTCTCCCTCTGACTTTCTCCCCTCTCATTCTCAGTCTCTCGCTCTCTAATAAATAAATAAAAATCTTTAAAAAAAAAAATAATAGAGCAAGTTAAACTCTGCTCAGTCATACAAACCTTATTTCCTTCATTGAGAAACTTGTGAAATAAGAAAAAAAAAATCTTCATTTTGAGATGTGACAGAGGTGCTGACTGTACAACATGGTGAATGTACTAAATGCTAACTTAATTGTACACTTTAAAATGGTTTTTCATAATGTGAATGTCATTTCAATAAAAATGGTATCACTGAAAAGTATCTAAATTTATTATTAACTGGTATGGAGTATCTAAAAAATAGAACAATGGAATCAAGAAATTTCCAAGGGAAAGGGGACTACAGAGATGACCTAATTCATCCTAATGACCCAGAAACATTATCCAATTTTTGTGTAATTCCTTTCATATCCACAAAGATGCTATTTTAGGGTTTTATTTTTTTATTTTATTTTTAAGTACTCTCTACACACAACATGGGGCTCGAACCCACAACCCCGAGACAAAGAGTCACATGCACCACCAACTAAGCCAGCCAGAGGTTTAAATAATAAACTCTATCCAAATAGATTTGAATTTTTAGATGGGTTTATTAAACCGGACTTTGTTATGTACATGGTTTAATCCATGTGTTTTTTCTTACAATCACAATTTCTATCCCATATTACATATCATTATAAAATTACTTGCTTATCCTTCCCCCAAAGACCACACCGTCAAGGGCAGGAGCTATTTTTTTTCCCCTGTGCTTACATAGTGCCTAGAAAAGTGATCAACAGCAACTAGAGTTTCACCAACGTTTCTTCACCCAATACTGGGTTTTTGTGTTTTTTGTTTTAACTGCACTGATTATTTCTCCCATCTTCTTTCTCCATAACAATGAATTTACAGTTAGTTATTATTCTCCTGCTGCATATCTTGCTGTCTCAGAGCCCTGTGATAGAGCCATCTAATTCACAGGTGCAAAGCATAACGTGGAGCCCACAGAACACAGGCCTTTTTTGTATGCCTATGTCCCTTTCTAGCCCTTTCTACTGATTTGGGGCTACTCTGATACCTCATACATTTAAACCCCGTAGCACATAATACAATATTTGTGCACCTCCTATCTCTCAGTACAGTGACGAATTTTTGCCTGGGCAGAAAAAGCGCTTTCTACTTACAGCCACAGCTTCTGTTTTCACATCATCGTTGCTATCCGGGGCAGTCAGCTCTATGAGGACCGGGCACACTTTGGTCTCCACATCAAATCGCTCAATTAACTCCTGCTCCAGCAGAGCCAGCAAAGCTGCCTGACTTGTTTTTCTTACCTAGAAAAAAGCAGCAATATAAACAAACTACATACATGACCTAACAAAACCCTATTCCCTGATCTTCACGAAACTGAAGACTTTTCTCTCAATGTAAAGCAATTCAGAACTGGCAAAACCTTGCAAATAAAAACTTGTTGCTATTTTCTCCAGCTATCGCCAAGACAGAACTTGGTAGAATGTGATACGACAAACGAAGTGGAACCGAAAAGCCATCCTTGTGGGGCGCCTGGGTGGCTCAGTCGGTTAGGTGCTCGACTGTTAATTCCAGGTCAGGTCATGACCTCAGGGTCTGGGATCGAGCCCCACATTGGGTACCGCACTCAGCGGAGGGCTGCTTCTCTTCCTCTCCCTCTGCCCCTCCTCCTGGCTCCCATGCTATCATGTGCACAAAAGGAAAGCCACCCTTGTGAAAGCTGACTCCCAAATTAGCAAACTTTCTGAGGGACACCCACGAGGGTACCATGTAAGAATGCAGCTACTGGGCACTGTCTTAGCATGGCATTAAGGAGACTTCCTAGATTTGCCAGACTCTCAACATATCTTATCTAAACACACGGTCATTTTGAAAAACAAAATAATGAAGCCGAAGAGGAAAAAGCACTCAAATGAGACCAGCTAGGGAAGGCCATTCTACATACAACATACATTTCCAGTAAGAATATGTAAAGGGCACTCTTACCTGATTATTCTGATCTGCGAGATATCTAACCACAATAGGTAGTAAGTATTTGGAAAAAGCATATGGAATTGAAGGCCGGTTTTCTTGACAAAACAATGCAATATGAGGCACCTGTTCCATCAGCTCTGCTCTCACCGTTGGTTCTATTGAAATAACAGAAATGTGAGCAAACACATTCTCCCACAGTAATAAAATCTTTGCCTGGGCTTAAGACTATTTAGGAAGACTCTGGACTTCCATCCTTAGCATAAAGGGACTTACACAGTGTTCTCTAACTCTAGGATCCTTTCACAATCATATGCACATCAACCCCTCAAGTAAAAGGAAGATCCTACTCCCATCCCAGGCTTCTATCTTCCTACTGTGCACCAAGTATGCAATCATTTCTTATCATGACCAAATTTATCCATCACCTACATTGTGTCACACATGCTAGGGGTTAAAATATCCAATATTCACATCAACAAAATATGTAGTATCTACGAATTATTTAAGGGCCTCCTATGACAAGTCATAAGGACCAGTTCCTCATCTAAATTTAATCAATGAATGGAGAATTTATAGTTAAGACTAAAATGGTAAGTGACCATTAAAGTAGATCAATCAATTTAAAGAAACAAAAAATCTGAAAAGACCCAAGTATGTACAGCAAATTTAAGTATGACCAATACAGCATTTCAAATCTCTGAGTTTCAAAAGGACAAACTGCCTAAGAGTAATGGCAGGAGAATCAGTTATGTGAGAAAAAGAGGATTTCTATTCTGCACATCATACATGAATTCTAAGTGAATTAAAGTTCCAAACTTTTTTTTAAAGATCAAAAGCACTAAAAGATAACATTTAAAAAAAACGTTTAATCTTGAGGTGAGAAGCCCTTCCAAGGCAAACAAAACCCCAAAACCAACTTTGAGACCAACTAATTCCACGTTATAAAGCCTCCATTATGGACAACAGGTACCATACTCAGTTAAAAGACAAACCAGCCTGGGAGAAAATACATGAATAACAAAATATTAATAACTAAATATACAAAGAACCCTTGTTCAAATGAACACAAGAAAGAAAATAAGGATATGGACAGGCGGTTCTCAGAAGAAATGCAAAATGACTAAAACATACAGACATGATGGATTATCAATACAATGCATTGCATCAGACCTAATTAGAACTTTGGTATTAATGACTGTATTGTTACAGTTACTTTAAGGTAAATATGCATGCATGGGTCTAGAGGAACTTTAGATTTCAACAAACGGAAATTAAAGAAAGTATCAGCAGAAAATATTCTAGCATCTTACAAAGCTAAGAATCTTATCAACAAACCAATATTTGGAATTTCTATTACATGGCTCTGCCATTGGAGGTTAGACAGTAATTGAACAAAATAGTGCTTCTATTTTGAAAAATTAGTTAAAAAAAAAAAAAAAGACAGAGGCAGAGTCTCCTTTTCCTCATTGACCCTGAATTTGCTAAATGGACCTAATACTTATATATATTTTTGAAGCAAAAGAAGGATACAAGTTACAGTTCTGATTAAGAATGAAATCAGTAGGGGCGCCTGGATTGGCTCCGTTGGTTGGGCATCTGCCTTTGGCTCAGGTCATGATCTCAGGGATTGAGCCCTGCATCGGGATCCTTTGATCAGCCGGAAGTCTGCTTCTCCCTCTCCCTCTGCCCCTCCCCACTGCTCATTCTCTCTCAAATAAAATCTTAAAAAAAAAAAAAAAAAAAATGAAATCAGTAACTTTGTTTTCTTCGAAGACCTGCTTAGGCAAATAGCCCAATGGAACAAAACAGAGTCAAGAAATGAACGCACTATGAGTGGTATGGAAGGACCTGAAGTGCTGGGGAGGCATTTCAGGGCTACTATGGCGGTTGAAGAGAATGAAGGAAGAAAAGGGAGTTGAGCCTAAGGTCTCTAACTTGGTGGGCTGGGCTGATCATGACTACTGAAAAATATACAGTGGTAAAATTTATGCATATATTCCATTCTCTTAAGCAAACAAGGAGTTTAGAACCTTAAATCTTTCATCTGCCTCATCCTTATCAACTTTTATCTTGATTTTTTTTATTCCCCAAAAGTTATTACTATTTTTAGGATTTTTATATAGCAAATTCTTGTTTAAATTTACTACTAATTTAGTAAGTTTTTTTCATCCAACTTTTTTGGTTCAATTAAAAAAAATTACAAATACAGTTACACACCACGATAAGCTTCAGAAGTATAAAGAAGCTAGACACAAAAGAGCATATTCAGTGTGATTCCATATAAAGTTCAGAGGGGAAAATTAATCTACACACTTAGGAGTCAAAACATGATTCACCTTGGCAAGGAGAACACAACAGAATGAGGCGGAGCCCTGAAACGGTTTCTGGGATGCCGGTTGTATCTCTTGATCTGACAACTAATTAATTTCATGGGCCTTCATTTTGCTTTACTTCATGGAGATGAAAATCTATACTGCATGTACCTTCTGGAGTGAGTTTTAATCAGTATTAAAGTAACGGAGTTTCCCAACAAGTGTTCCTGCTGCCTGCCTCCGTCACCAAGTGTCGATACTGGAACGTCACTGCTCTGTATCACAGGAACGCGCTCCAGCACGGCCCGGTATAAACCCCTACAGCCCAGACCTCGACTGCCTTACTGAACAGCCTCATTAGTTTAAACTGCGGACTCAGTAAACTACCTGCTGACCAAATGGGCCACTATCTTGTACTCCTTACACCTCTAGACCAGTCTTCTCTTCTCCTCATTATGCTCTTTCCCTTCTCTGTACCTCATCATTCTATTAAATTTAACTCAATGTCACTAACTTTCTAAAACCAGCACCAATCCTCCCTGTTCTAATGTATTGTTAATAAGTTATTTGCATTCATTAAACTGTTAATTTAATGATAGGAATTCTTATTCATCTTAGTAACTACGCTAGCATTTATTCTAGAATCTGGCCTAAGACTGTGTACTGTATTATGTTTATCAAATGAACAAAAAAATGTGAATGTCAATAGAGATATTTATCATGACCTCAACAACTTGAGAGTATATTTTAAAAAAACATACGGTTGACCCTTGAACAACTAGGGGGCTGGGGCACTGACCCCTCCCTGTGTAGAAAATCCACATGTAACTTTTGACACCCCCAAAACCCAACTACTATTAGCCTACTGTTGACTGAAAGCCAATAACAGTTGATTAACACACATTTTTTATGTTATATATATTGTGTACTGTATTCTTACAATAAAGTAAGCTAGGGGAAAGAAAATGTTATTAATAAGGAAAATACATTTCGAGTATGTAACTCATTGAAGAAAGTCTGTCCCAATGGACCTGCACAGTTCAAGCCCATGTTCAAGGGTCAACTATATATAGATAACTGTATTTATAAAAACAAGCACTACAGGTGGCAAACAGTAAAAGAAAATAAATACAAATTCCTCCCTAATAAATATCTATTCTAATAACTAAGAAAGGAATAACCGCAATGCAAAAAATAAATAAGTGAAAACTATAATTGATGAGATTCTCCTAAAACCATTCTGGAACAAGCATACACACATGAGCAAGTACATATATCATCACTAGACATCACCATTAGACAGATTTGTAAGCTTACAAATTTTTTCCTACCCTATAGGAAAATAAATAACCGACTTAAGGCTTATGTAAATAGTAAAACATAGACCCAGAAACAAATTGCTCACCAAAAGATGAGCCCATCTAAAAATTTAAAAATGAAACTGCTCACATGCCAAGAAGTTTGTTAGAGAGTGAAAAATAACACATTTTAATAAAGAGATAATGGGTTTAAGAAAAAAACCCACTTTTGAATTGCTTATAAAATAAAAAATAAAGATATGCATAGGACTTAAGATTAAAACGGTAAAGTTTATGTTATGCATATTTTGCCTCAAGAAAAAATATTTTTAAATTTTTTATTTAAAAATTTATTTTTTTATTTAAAAATTTAAAAATTTTTAAAAAATCCAAGCTTGAAGTCAGGTTTACCTCTTTCTTAAGCAGACCCTCCTATCTTCACTTTGGAAACAACATGCTCTAGTTTTATCATGACTGATTAACATTTTTTCATAAGTGAGAAAGCAGAGGAAAAGGAAGCATTTTATATTTGCCTAAAAAAAAAAGGTTATAACTCACTCCATCCTTTCAAAATCTATTCAAAATTATTTTTAAGTTTTCAGCAATCCTAAAATATTAAGACATGATGCAAAAACAACTTATAGATTTTTCTGATGAGAAATTTCCAAAATTAAACAAACTACAAAATGTGGCTCTTAGAAAGTTTTTTTCTTTTTTATACTGATGTATGTGGTAATTTGATTAGGAAATCTTTTAAAGAAGGCTCATATCTTTTAAAGAAGTCTCATATCACACTAAGTCTTTCATTAGCTTTTAAAACCTCAAATTTGGTCAAAGAAACCTTTCTCGGCATAAACATATACCTGAATCGTCAGCTAATCTGCTAATTCTTTCCAAAACAGCAATGCAATCTCTTTCATCATCGCAGACTTCCCTCAACGTGTCCAGCAAACTCCGGGCCACCATTTGTCTAAAAGAAAAAAGAAATGATATAGTGTTTAGTGGTGTTAATAAGTAATATTTAGAATTCCAAAAGGTAGAAGCTACATGATTTTAAAGAATTTTTTTCTTAATACATTTTAGAACATACATTCAGTCACTTATTTCCTAAGTGACAAATGCCAGTATTTTATTTATTGTTAACAACAGGAGACTGAATATTTACCAAAATATTTTTCATCTTTAACTAAAGTGAAAAATTTCAAAGTTAGCTCCAACTATCAAATAATAAGTAAATACACACATTCTTCATTATATAAAATATTACCTTCACATATTTTTACTAAATGAATTTTATACATCTATACTCAAAAAATTTAAGACTTTCCGATTTCCCAGAAAACTGATACAGGTATCCTGGGGCCCACAGCTGGAGAAACAATGCATTGGGAAGAGTGTCCCAATCCCCTTGAACATCACCTGGCACATAGATTTACAAAATCATCTGCTGAGAGAATAATATACTCCCCTCAGTAATCATTTTATACGTATACCAAAATTATGCCTAACAGCAAAAAAGTAATGGTGTTTTTATTTGTTTTGGTTTTTTTTTTTTTTTTTTTTGCTAAAATGCAAAGAAAGAGTGCCACATGCTTACTAAGATCAAGGAGTAAATAATTATAAAAAAGGCCTTGGCTGTGATTATTAGCAAAACACGGTGACTGAGACTACACACGTTAATACTACTTTAAACTGGAAAACTGGACTTCCCCTATTGAAACGAATGTAATAATTAATCCTTCCACTTGCACAAGGAAAAGAATATGCACGTACCTGTTAAACACGTTCTCGCTTGCAGCATACTTGTCCAATCTCCCCAGTGGCGTCAACATTTCATCTTGTGAGACAAAGTCCAGGGCTGAAGGTATAATAATCACATCAGACTCTGAGCTGTAGTCATCCACACCAACTATCAGAGACATCAGAAATACTCCTTATAACACTTTGAAACTAACAAGTACCCCTTGCCTGTCTGAAGCAGCGTAAGACTGTCTTTAATGTTTCTGGAGTGGTATAAAGGATCACAAAAGATTCTTAGATCAACTCTTACATTTAAGCCATGAATGACTCAAGGATGCTCCCTCTCCTTTTTCTACAGATATGTCTGTTTGTCTCTAGAAACAGAGAGGATAGAGGCTACAGAAATTCAGCATGGTGTGATCACTGAGAACTTACATGTTCAATCAGAACACTAACAACATGTAAATAAAATGTCAAACACTGGTAAAGTAAATTTTGCAATGTGGTCGGAATAACTCACATGTTAAGCAAAAGAACAAAGAATTACAGCAGACTTCTCATCAGAAACAATAGAAGCCAGGAGAGAGTAGAACATTCCTTAAAGTACTAAAAGAAAAAAAACAACCCCCAAACCAAAAAACAATGTCACCCTACAACTCTATACCCAGCAAACAAACATCTTTAAAGTATCTCAGAAATTCGTATCTTTCAAATATAAAGATTTCAGACACACAAAGGCTGACAGACATCATCACTAGCAAACCTGCACTACAAGAAATATAAAAGTCCTTCAAGCAAAAAGAAAATTACATCAATTGGAAATCTAGATCTATACAAAGGAATGAAGAACACTAGAAATAAATATGCGGGTAAACACAAATGACTTTTCTTATTTAACAATCTCTTTGAAAGATAATCGTTTAAAGTAAAAATATGTACTGCAAAAAAAAGATAAAAAATCTACTCTTAACTAGAATGAACAGGGGAGGTTGGTGGGGGGATGGGTGAAACAGGTGACGAGGATTAAGGGGTGCCCTTGTGATGAGCACAAATGTTGTATGGAAGTGTTGAATCACAGAATTGTACATCTGAAACTACACTGTATGCTAACTGGAATTTAAATTAAAACTTAAAAAAAATGTACTTCGGGTTTCTAATATATAGAAGTTAAAATGTATGACCTTAATAGTACAAAGGCAGGAAAAGGGCAAAGGACACTGTTCTTACACTGTATGTGAAGAGATACATGTTATTTGAAGGCAGACTGTTTAAAGATGTATACTAATTATAAACTCTACAGTAGCCATTAAACATAAAAAAAAAAAAAAAAAAACCCACCAAAGATTCATAGCTAGTAAGCCAATAAAGGCCATAAAATGGAATCATAAAAAAAATACTCAATCCAAAAGGCAGAAAAAGAGGATAAAAGAAGAGATAGGACACACACAAAGATGGTGAGATTTAAACCCAACCATGTCAATAACCATGCTGAGCACAAATAGGATCAATAACCCCAATTACAAGGCAGAGATTTTTGAACTGGATTAAAAATAACACCTAACATTAAAATAATTACTTACATAGTGCAGACAAATTTTATACAGTTTATGCTGATCTACAATTCAGAGCAAAGTATTTTTGAATCACAAGTTGTAAAAACCACTCAGATGCTCTCATTTGGCTTCTGTTTTCTCTTTCTAGTACAGGACTGTTGAGCTAGCATGACCTCGAAGGCACCTTTATGCAGGCTCTAGAATTCTATGACTATGACCAAACTGTTTCATCAGTCTCATACTTGTTAATCTTAAAGATAACCATTAAAAACATGATTCTGGTCCTTAGAAAGCCAGGACTCCTAGGGTGGCGACCGTCCAATGCTGCCAAGTATAAGGCAAGCTTGGAGCACTTAACTCGAAATGCAGACGGCAGGTGGCATAGTCAAATACTGATTATGTAGGTTTGGAGCGGGCTCCAGTCATTTTTAATAAATACCCCTTCTAATTCAAATGCAGATTGTTGAACAACCATATTTAAGGAACATACTGTTAGAGGGCAACAAAACCGTATTTTGCTTCAACTTCAGACACCACTCTATCCATCACGGTTGACAACGAATGACTTTTCTACAAAAGGAGATGTTCCACTCTGGGATAGGCACTGGTGACAAAGCTTCACTTCCATTTCCCAGAACGACCGCCTCCTGCCTGTATCTGTGGAATCATCCTGGCCTGAAACTTCCTCTCTGAATTCAAGATTTTTTCATCAGTTCTTGATTGGACTAATAAGGCTCTGCATATCATCTTTACAGAGGCCACCAGGATTTGGTACCATAGTGACAGACTGCACACTTAGGTCTTACCCCAGTCATCTGTGTCTGTACCCAAATGTCTGTCCCAAATGTCTGCCACAGGTTACAAAAAAGAGAAACATGAAAATAATCAATAAAAAAGACTATTACCACCAATGAAAAAATCCTACAGCATATACTGAGTGATGATACAGTAAATAATATCCTCCGATAAAACAGACAACATAGGGACACTTGGGTGGCTCAGTGGGTTGAGCCTCTGCCTTCGGATCAGGTCATGATCTCAGGGTCCTGGGATCGAGCCCCGCATTGGGCTCTCTGCTCAGCAGGGAGCCTGCTTCCCCCTCTCTCTGCCTGCCTCTCTGCCTACTTGTGATCTGTCAAATAAATAAATAAAAATTTAAAAACAAAACATAAAACTCAGACAACAAAGAGGTAGTAAACGTAGCTGTATCATTAACAAGGATCCTATAGTTTACGCAAAGCAGAACACTAACTAGATTGTGATAAATTAAAGGTACAAATCCTTATAAGTACTTTCTAAAACATGCAAGAAGAAAATAGCTAGAAAGCCAACAGGGGAATTAAAATGGAATACTAAAAAACATCATTAACCCAAAAGAAAGTCAGGAAAAAAGCAACAGAGGGAAAAAAAAAAGAGAGAGAGAGACAAATAGAAAAAAAACAGACTTAAATCCAACCAGACCAATAATTACATACAAGCAGACTGGACACTTAAAAACAGAGATCCCCAACTAATAAAAAAGTAATACCCAATTATAGCTATCCAGAGACATCATTTTAAAGCCAAAATTTCAACTAATAGGTTGAAAAGAATTTTTTTTTTTTTTACAAAGGATAAAACATGAAACAGTAAGCCTAAGAAAACCAAAGTGGTGATATTATTATTAGAAAAAATAGACAAAGACACGGACTATTACTGCAGATGAAGATAGACATTTCATGCCTCCATACCCCACCTGAGCGCTTTCTTTCTGGAGAACTAACTTAAGTTTACAGATGCTTGGACACTATGGCTTCAAAAGCCCTTTAGGGTTTCACAGCCTTAAAAATCTAGGCTCCTCCACTGATGAAGTTAAAAAAAAAAAAGAACAACCAGGTCATCTTTTCATGTTATTTGAAATTTCAGAGGTGCCTGGGTGGCTCAGTGGGTTGAGCCTCTGCCTTCGGCTCAGGTCATGATCTCAGAGTCCTGGGATCGAGCCCGGCATCGGGCTCTCTGCTCAGCGGGGAACCTGCTTCTCCCTCTCTCTGCCTGCCTCTCTGCCTACTTTTGATCTCTCTCTGTCAAATAAATGAAAAATCTTAAAAAAAAAGAAATTTCAAACTGAGCAAAAAGCATGTAAAAACAATGATCACTCTAGAATGCTTTTTCAAATTATCTGATGTCCCCAAACTCCTTCCTCTTCCCCAGTAAGTTTACTGTCTTAGCTGAAGGGCAACCAGGATGGTGTGGAAAAACGAAGAGGACTTGCAAGCTCTACATAAGAGACAGAATTCCAATAAATACTTAAGTAGGCAATCTTCATTTTTCAAAACCTCATATTTTATCATAAAAAAAGATGCTTCCATGAAAAAGGTATATGACATCTTTTTTACAAAATTTTTACTTAAGCTTTTTACTTTAATTACAGTATGGTTAACATACAGTGTTATATTAGTTTCAGGTGTAAATATAGTTGATTCTACAATTCTATACATTACTAAGTGCCCATCATCGTAAGTCTACTCTTATAGCTTTCAGTGAAAACCTGTGGGTTTTAATGAATTCTAATAGAAGGGAATCTTAGAAGAAAATTCCCAATAGGAATAGAAACCTAGAGGACAAACTGAAGCCTTACGTTTAAGGCATCATATGGCAAAGACCCAAAACATAAATTAGACTCAAAAGATCGATACTTCTAGTCCCAAATTGTAAGAACAAAATGTGTTACAATACACATAAGAGATCAAGAAAAAATGATGAGAAAGTAACAACAGAAAAATGACATTTCTCTTTTTGTTAACTTATAAAACAGAATACTTCCCTTTGTACAAAGCTAAGAGGTCATATAGTGGAAGAGAAGATAATATCCTTACAATTCAGGATATATCCTCTGCCTACCCTCAGCTCCTTGCACCAGCACCAAAGGAAATCTGAAGAAGCAGAAAGCAATGGCCCAATTTTTAGCTGTTTAAAATTTAAGGAAAATGTAAAAGTTTAAAGTTGGACCCACGTGGAAGTGTAAAGATGATTAATTTAACTTCTACATAGTGACAGCAAACAGTGGTGTGCAAAGGGCACAGGCTCTTCAAAGTAAGACAGATCTGGGTTCAAATCTCATGTTTTGCTACTCATTAACTATGTGAACTTACACAAATACCTAATTAATTTGGGTCTGCCTCCTCATCTATAAAATACGAAGAGAAAGACTTTTAAGACACACATCCTAAGATAACGACTATAAAGTCTCTAACGTGGTGTCAGGCAAATGAGTAAATGTTCCCTTCCCTGTGCATTGAGATCTGTTTCTAGATACAAACAGATCTCAATGTGGTTTCCATGTTTTTTTTTTTTTTTTTTTAAAGATTTCACTTATTTATTTAACAGAGAGAGAACACAAGCAGGCAGAGAGGCAGGCAGAGGCAGAGAGAGGAGCAGGTTCCCTGCGGAGCAAGGAGCCCGATGCGGGACTCGATCCCAAGACGCTGGGACCATGACCTGAGCCAAAGGCAGATGCCCAACCAACCGAGCCACCCAGGCGTCCCGGTTTCCGTGTATTTTTAAATGTTCTCATCCATTCCAACCAGTCAGTAGGGCAGCACATATACTGGGAGTGCCAAGCACTCAATAAGGAACACAGATATAAACACCAGACAAAAAGTACATGCATGTAAGTATTTATGTGCAGATACGTGTACACATAAATGGACATACATACTAAGAAAAGATACACAGTATAAGAATAAATACAAGAGTATATACTGTTAACTATTACATGCTGTTAGTTATTGTATGTCTAAATCTGCCCTGGTGAGTACAACAAGACTTCAAAAAGTCAGGCAGTTCTTGGAAGATACACTGGAGTTGCCAAGCGGGGCTGAGGGCGGGGCTGAATGCAAGAGGGCATTCCCAGCAGAGAGATCTAAGGATGGTGAGGGAGTAAAGGCAAACCATGCCATGTCTGGCAAACTGTCCAAGAACCATAGTACAGGTGGGACACAGGGTTCCTACAGAAGGGAGGTAGGAAGAGTAGGAGAATGTAGCCAACCAAAATCAACCTAGCCTTCTAATTTTTAAAAAGGAACATTATTACATTTTGCAGTATCCTCTTACCTGGCTAGAGAAGTCACACTGTCACTCTGCAATTAGGAATGGCATAGGGAATGCTAAGCAACAACTTAAATTCAACAGTCGTTATCTCTTTTGGGCGACAGACAATTCCGGGCAGCATATATGCTTATTCAACTGTGCTACACTATGACTTTATTAAAATTCTCAATTATTAATTAAAACCACATTTTTTTAAAAGTTAAGCAAGAAGCGAAGATCATGATGTCTTTTCCAAGCCAAAAGACCTTTCGCCTTTACGGAGCTTTCTAAGAGAACCCCAGGTATCACATTACTCCTCTCCTGATTATCTGACACCCTTAGTCGCTGGAGCAGAGGAGGAGGAAAGGAGTACAGAGGAGCCCTAGTCCCCTTCAAGAGTACAATCTTCTAATTCAGTGGAGCCAATCCTGGTTCTACCTGCATCAGTACCATAAGTAAGCCTCGTCTCTATTCCTTGTTAACAATGCTCAGACATACTACAAATTCATGCTAATTTCATGCTCTTTCAATAAGAATTCTGAATCTACTATTCCTAAACCTTAAATTCTCTCAGAAGATGTGCCAAATCCCTAAGTTCCCAGAACTACCCTCAAAAAGTCAACCCCATTCCTACCTTACCGTCAGAAAGGTATCTGATGAACTCCATAGCACTGAAGCAGGGGGAGAGAGTGTCGGCAGCCAGGAGAACAAAAGCGAGGGAGAACATTCTGAGTAGCATGAGAAGGTACACAAGTGCTTCAGCTGTCCTGACATGCTTCTCAAAATGTAGCGTCTCACTACTGCTGTTGAAAGATGTATTTTTTCCAACAACATTGCCTTTAAGCACCAACCACCTCATATAAGACCCAACTACAGAAACAGTAACGTTACAATGGTGGAGGGAAAATAAGGTCATGTATACTATTCTTTACAAGCAATATAAAGGTAATTAAGGTCAATTCTAAGTACATGGGTTTTTTTTCCTGACACACTGAATCTAGAACTTAAGCTTGCTATTCTCCAAAATGACTTTTTCATCAAACTTCTTTAAGAGGTAGTTCCCTTTGCAGCCTTCGCCTCCTCAAAACAAGCAATCCATCCTATTTCTCCTCCAGTCTTGGGATTCTCACCTTAAGGATCAGCAATAATTTGCCAAAACTAATACTTAGACCTATTGTGTTACTTCTCTACAGCACTTGACAAGGCTGACTTTCGCTATCCCAACGCCCTCTTCTTAAATTCTTTGAGTTCTCTGGAAGTACGCCATCCTGAGTATTTTTCTACCTTTCTGGACTATTCTTATTTTATTCTGATCGTTTTATGTAGTTTCCCTCTACTTTTGTCCTCACATTTTACACACACACACACACACACACAAACACCCCCTCCCCCCACCCCTTGAAAATGCATGGCTTCAACTATCACTTATAATGCAAATAACCTCCAAAATTCTCCTGCCCTGATCCCCAAGATCCATATTTGCAGGTACATCATAGAATCTACACCTCAATGTCACATTTGTTCTAAAAATTAACCTGTCCAAACAGATCTTATAAAAAAATCAACTCTTCCTCAGGACTTTCTCCCCTGTGACCTTGAGTTCTCAAACCTGAAGTTTTCAGTTACCTTTTTAACGTATCTTTCTGGCCCCCCATCATCTAATCAGTTGCTAAGAACTCTAAATTCTACTTTTATGAAGTATTCTGTATTCCCACCTCTCAGTTCCCAACAGCCTAATTCAGAGGCTCTGATGTCTTTTGCTAAGAGCAAACCAGGCGACACAAAGATTTTCCTGGGAATAAATCAGATGGATGACTTGAAGGGACATTCTAGACCCCAACTACCAGGAGTACTCACTGCAAAAATGTGTCTAGAAGTTTGGATTCTAAGGCTTTCCCTTTCGGAATCTCCGGCCTCCCCGGGACCAGTGAAGACATCTGTCTCTGCTCCAAGGCCACCATGTTACACTGCCCCAAGGCTGGAAAAACCTCCACTATCAAACAGACCCACTGAGATACTTACTACTGGAAGCATTAGAGATCAACTCTCTAAAGACTGTAACAAAGACATTTACAAGTCATATTTTTCAATCCTTTGCTTTCAAAAAATTTGAAGGGCTGATAGCTCATTAAAACATGTTTTTAAAAATTTTAGCATATACGTTGGAAGAAGTTCAAGGAAATTAGTGGCGCTAACAAAACCCTTTCCATCGACTTATTTGTGTCGACACAATTTCTCAATGCACACAGGTCTTAAAAAGTAGAAAGAGATGCTAAATATTGTCTCATTCTGGCAATAAACTATATTCATCATGAATACATACATCACTTATTTATTTTTTTAAGATTTTATTTGACAGAGAGAGAGAGAGAGGGAACACAAGCAGGGGGAGTGGGAGAGGGAGAAGCAGACCCCCGCTGAGCAGGGAGGGAGCCCGATGCAGGGTTCAATCCCAGGACCCTGAAATCATGACCTGAACTGAAGACAGACACTTAACAACTGAGCCACCCAGGCGCCCCCATACCTCACTTTTTAAAAAGCCCCATGCAGGGGACCTGGGTGGCTCAGATGGTGAAGTGTCTGACTTCAGCTCAGGTCATGACCTCAGGGTCCTGGGATGAGCCCCTCGTCAGGCTCCCCACTCAGCAGGGGAGTCTGCTTCTCCCTCTCACTCTCCCTCTGTAACCTCCCCGTGCTCAGGCTCACTTTCTCATTCTAAAACAAGACGAACAAAAAAACTTTTAAAAATCTTTTTAAAAAGCCCTATCCATTTCACTGAGATACCTATTCAGTAAAATTGTGTAGGAAATAGAAAGAGATCAAGAAAAAAGAACAGGCTAAATTTCCCAATTTAAAAGTTTATTCTTGAAAATGGAAGACAGTGGGTATCAAAGTGCTACGCTATGTGGATTTCATTTTTTTAGAAAACTTTTAACAGTTACATGTATAAGTTTTGTTTTAAAAAATAACTGTAAGCTGAAAAACGAATGAGATAGAGTTTTTGAAGCTATTTTAGGAAGTACACAGTGATTAAGTTTGAAGACCACTGCCCTAAATCATCGACTCCATCTCCCCTCGTTCTCCCTCAGTTTACATATCACAACCACTTCCATCCCCTAAAGCTCTACTCTGTTCAACACATTCCCTGCCCTTCCTCCCCCCCCCCTCCCACCCCCCAAAACCAAAACTTCCAGATAGCCAGGGTTAAGGGACTAACTTTCTCATGCTGTAATTCAAGGGACTCCATGATCTGGCACAGCCTCTTTCCCTCTCCTATACACAGCCCATTCAGGAGCCCATTTCCTGTCACAATTCCCACACCCTCCTGTCCTATGTGCTTATTACATCTGCCCCATTTCTGCCCTTTTACCCTCATCTCAGTTTAAATTTACTTATTTATAAACACCATCCAGTTTCTTTTTTAAGATTTTATTTATTTGAGAGAGAGCATAAAAGGGGAGAGGGTCAGAGGTGGAAGCAGATTCCCCACTGAACAGGGAGCCTGATGCAGGACTCGATCCTGAGACTCTGGGATCCTGGGACTTCAAGATCATGACTCTAGCCAAAGGCAGTGGCTTAACCAACTGAGCCACCCAGATGCCCCTCCTCTTCTAATTAAGATCTCTTCCTCCTTTGAATCCCTCAGTCTGGGTGCCCTAGCTTTTATTCTGCCAGCAATAGCAGTGTTTGAGTTGTTTTTTCTTCTTTCATTTTTCTTCTGTCTGATCCTGGTCCCAACACAGATAAATTCCCTGAAGGCAGAGACTGTCCTGTTCATCTTTTCATTAACTAAAAAAAAAAAAAAAAGAGTCTAATGCTTCTCCTGAATAATGCACATTAATTAACATTTGTTAGTGAAAGGCAGCCCATAGGGATACTTGTGGGGACAAGAGTACTTCATCCTCGGCTAAGATACTGACAAGCTCATTAGCATACTAATGCCTCAGAGAAGTACCACACCAAAGAGAATGGTTAATTCGGAGGATCTGACTTTCCCCAAGCTTGATCACAACACAGCATCTTTCCATTCGCCATACAGTCTCCAATAATAGACTCTAAAACGGGGGGGGGGGGGGGGGGGG
>CM052808.1:27629340-27708062 GCA_028533885.1 Nasua narica | reverse complement strand
CTTAAGATATGGCCTTTAAGATGATATTTTAATAAATAAGCCAACGAATGAACAGGCAGGAAGGGGAAGCCCCTCTGTAAAGCAGACTACCAGCCGGTACATGAAAAGGGATTCAAGTAAGAGTCACGGACACATGCTAATCCTAATGGGTAAAAGTTCTTTGGGAATGAGGTATTTCCCCAGTGTCCAACTATTCCCCTTACTAATTACAAAAGGAAACAACAGAATCTTTAGGTGGAGGGGCACCTGGGTGGCTCAGTGGGTTAAAGCCTCTGCCTTCCGCTCAGGCCATGATCTCAGGGTCCTGGGATCGAGCCCCGCATCAGGCTCTCTGCTCAGCAGGGAGCCTGCTTCCCCCTCTCTTTGCCTGCCTCTCCGCCTACTTGTGATCTGTGTGAAATAAATAAATAAAATCTTAAAAAAAAAAAATCTTTAGATGGAGGGCTCTTGCAGACATCCCCTAACCAAGTGGTTAGAATTACCACCACCAAAAACAACTGGCATCAGGTTCCACTTGAGATGAAGCACTGAGAAAAATCACAGTATTGCTTACATAGTATTCCTGTTAAAAAAAAAAAAAAGCACAACCTGAATCAAATCATGAGGGAGCCTATAAAACCAAATTGATTCTTCAAAAATATCAATATCGTGAAAGGTAAAGGCTTTCAAAGAGGCATTACAACTAAATGTAACTAACGCTGGAACCTGGTTTGGTAAGACGGTTGCCATAAAAAATATTATCAAACAATTGGTGAAATTTGAAAATGACTACTACTTACAATGTTACATTTTCTGAATTTGATTGCTGATTATGAGAGAATGGCCTTGCTCTTAGAAGATCCAGGCTAAAGGGCCTGATTTCTAAACTTACTCTCAAAAGAGGCAAAGATTAAGAACAATGTATACTTTACATCGTGTGTGTGTGTGTGTGTGTGTGTGTGTGTGTGTAGAGAAAACAGAGCAAGCTGGCAAAATGTTAAGAGTCGTTGGAGGTAGGTGAAGAGTTTTGGGAATTAACTATAACAGCTATGCAACTTCTGCATTAATTCAATTCAGTCAATTTTTCACACTTATTCTGAAAATAAAGTACTTCATTATTTGACTGCAAGTTTAAGGTTTTATAACCGTATTTAGCTTGGCCAGAAAAACCAAGACTCACCCTAGCAAGTATGTGCTGAAGGTCTACTGTGTGATGGGTACTCTGCTACAGGTAAAGAGCAAAAATGTTACAGACCTTAGACTTAACAGCAGGGGCGGCCAATCACGGCAGGCAGGTGAAACCGGCCCCCAGTCTGTATACAGAGCAGCCAGCCACGCTCATTCATTTTTGTACCGTCTACGGCTGTTTTCATCCTACACCAGCGGACCTGAGTAGCTGCAACAAAGACCATGTGGCCCAAGAAACCTAAAATATTTACAGTCTGGTCCTTCACTGAAACTTTCCAATCCTTGGTCTAGGAACGTAGCAGAAATGCAATTAAGTCATTGCTTGGGGAAAAAAATGATTAAGACAACAAATTTGAAGCACCATATGACTTAGTCCTTAAAGTCTCAAGCGACAGGTATGTTGTTTCAATTTGTACTTTGTGACAATATGTTCATCAGGTAGCTTTCCTCTAAATATAAATATTACCAGTTTACTAAATCCTCAGAAATGATCGTTACTGAGACATATACAGCCATCTATGGCATGTGTAATCTCCTATTTGAAGTTGAGCAAGAATAATTTCCTAAAGTTCATTCCATGTGAATATTCTAAAAACATTTCCCTAAAGTATACATATAAATAAAAGAGGCATCAGTGTGTTTATCTGCTGTCAAATTAGTTACCAAGATCACGCCTCCTAAACAGCGTTTGCCAGAGGAACACGCAGCTCACCAAAGCCCTCGCAAGCGTGGGTCTCCTATACATTATAGATGTGCTGTCTGCTCCCTGCAGTGAGTAAACATTTTCCTTACAGTCTTATTAACCCAATTACTTTGGTTAGTAATCCTTTTTTTCCATAGGGAATCCAAATATAAAATTAGAGTTAATCCAGGTCCAAATTACCACCAATCTCTAATACTCTAGTAAATGGAGTCTTGAATTTTTGAAGTTTAAGTTATTTCTACCAAAAACTGAGTTAACAGATTAAATGTAAAAATGACTTATATCAAGTCTGACTTGGACTATAAATTTAAAACAGTATAGTAAATTTAAATATAAATTCTGACTTTGGAATGAACACTTGATGAGATAACCTGACATATCAGATCCCATCAACGGTCTCACCCACTTTTACTGCAATGACTGGCTCCCCTGTACATGAGGGCTTCACAACCCAAAGAGAAAGTGTGTATTTTGCTTCTAACATTTCCATGACAAACAGGAGCAACTCAGGACAAAAATTATTTTACCTACCAAATACTTAGAGCATGTTACTACCTTCATATCCTCCAGAACCTTTAGGAGGTTAATGACCTAAGTAAGTGATGAATTAAGGAAAGTCAAATTGGGAGGCACAAGAATACAGTAGTAAAAGGTAATAAAGTAAGAAAGACTGTGTCACAGAGGTTCATTAACCTAACACTCTGAAGTTAGGTGACTGAGCAAATTATTTAACCATCAGATAAACCTCATCCGATACCACTTTTGTAACTTTGTGGTTACCACAGACCTCACTGGGAATACTGTAAGTTTATAGCACAACGCCCAACACACAGTATGACAATAAATGGTAATTAAAAAAATAAAATCCAGGGCGCCTGGGTGGCGCAGTTGGTTAGGCAACTGCCTTCAGCTCAGGTCATGATCCCGGAGTCATGGGATCGAGTCCCACATCGGGCTCCCAGCTCCATGGGGAGTCCACTTCTCACTCTGACCTTCTCCCTTCTCATGCTCTCTCTCACTCTCTCTCTTTCCTAATAAATAAATAAATAAAATCTTTAAAAAAATAAAATAAAATAAAATAAAATCCAGAAATTTCTCCCACCTCTTCTGTAACTAAAGAGCGATGTTGGATGATATCTAGGACAAGAACATCTAAACCTCCAAGATCTGAATTGTATTCTAGCCACCTTTATATCTGGGAGACTCTGGGCTTATTAACCTTTCTTCTGCTTAAAGGACGGATACATAATCTGTCCTCTAGCTCTGGATTTTAGGAATTCTGGGATCACAGGCTCACTAGAGGTACATCACAGCTCACAATGTTAAGGGTTATGTGGGCCTCTAGAGGATATGGCAAACCAATTCAAAATACAAAATTCAACTTTCGCTCACCAGTACTCTTTTGTTACCATAAAGGCTGGCCCCAAAGGGTGCAATACGCTTGGCATGATAAAAATAAACAAGGGGCGCCTGGGTGGCTCAGTGGGTTAAAGCCTCTGCCTTCGGCTTGGGTCATGATCTCAGGGTCCTGGGATCGAGCCCCGCGTCAGGCTCTCTGCTCGGCAGGGAGCCTGCTTCTCCCTCTCTCTCTGCCTGCCTCTCTGCCTGCTTGTGATCTCTCTCTCTCTGTCAAATAAAAAATAAAAATAAATAAATAAATAAATAAATAAATAAATAAATAAATAAATAAATAAATAAACAAGATGTTGCTTCTATTAATCTGGCCATCAATATGAAAGTTAACTTAGTAATTGTTCAAATGTGCTTTATTGCAGTAGAACCAGCAAGGCAAATGTCTAAAGAATAATCACTTAGGGGTGTCTGGGTGGCTTAGCTGGTTGAGTCTGACTCTTGATTTGGGCTCAGGTCATGAGCTCAGGGTCCTGCGATGTAGCCCCGTGTCCAGTTGTTATGGGTGTGGCGCCTGTTTAGGATTCTCACCTTCCCTCTCCCTCTGCCCTTGCCCCCCATGCATGCTCTCTCTCAAGTAAATCTTTAAAAAAAAAAAAAGATTTAATCATTCAAACTTTCATTATTTACTATACCTTAGTTCCATTATTCACCATATCTTAGATACCCTTCTGCTCATAGATTAGAGCAACACATTTCAAGTTTATGCCTTGTGAAATATTTATAGTTAAAATAAAATGATACCTGGGATGTCTTTAAAGTACTCTCGCTGCCTCCTCTCTACTCCCCAAAAAAGCCTAGATGTTAGGGGGGGTAAATGAAAGTTGAAGCTAAGTGGTGGGTATATGATGACTCATCCGCTACGTAGGTTTGAAACTTCCCATTCAAAAAATTAATGGCATTCGCTTTAAAAAAAAATCAGTGTAATTCATCATAATAATAAAAAAAAAAAATTAAAGGGACACCTGGGTGGCTCAGTCAGTTAAGCAGCTGCCTTCGGTTCAGGTCATGATCCCAGGGTCCTGGGATCAAGTCCCACATCGGGCTCCTTGCTCAGCGGAAGCCTGCTTCTCTCTCTCCCACTGCCCCACCTGTGTTCCCTCTCTCGGTGTGTCTCTGTCATATAAATAAATAAAATCTTTAAAAAAATTAAAAAGAAAACCATAGCTGTAGAAAAAGAATGTGACAAAATCCAACATCCGCTCCAAATTTCAAAAAAGCTCTCCGTAAACTCATGGAAGTTTCTCAACCTGATAAAGGGCATTTGTGAAAAAACAATAAACCGAACCTCAAAATTCAAAACTTCTGCTCTTCACAAGATACTGTGAAAACAAAAATAAGTCACACACAGAAAATAATAACTGGAAATCACATACCTGAGAAAGAACTTGTGCCTGGAATATATAAAGAACTCCTAAAACTTAATAAGAAAACAAATACCCAATGAAAGAATGGGCAAAAGATTTGAACAGGCACTTCATCAAAGACATATAGATGGCAAATTAGCACAAGAAAATATGAGCATTAGTCATTAAGGAAATGCAAATTCAAACTACGAAAAAAAAACCCACAAAAAAAACAAACAAAAAAAACCAAACCACCATACATACTTAATAGGACGGCTGAAATGAAGACTGCCCACGCCGTATGCTGGCAAGGGTACGGAGCACCGGGAACTCTCACACACTGCTGATGGGACTGTAAAATGGTACAACCACTTTGGAAAACAGTCTGGCAGTTCCTCAAAAAGGGAGGCAGCCATTCCACTCCTAGGTACAGACCCAAGAGAAAGACCATAAGTGTCCACACAAAGACTTGTACATGAATGCTCATCAGGGCCTTATTTGTACCAGCCAAAAACTCTGGATTCTAAAAGTTCATCGATATTTTAAGGACACAGAACAGCTGAGAAGAATGAAGTACTCTGCTCAAGATAATAAGTGAATAAACAGTAAGGGCCAGAATCTGAACGCAGGCCTGATGTCTACAAAACCAAGTGCTCTTTCCTCCTCACAAAACTATACTGGGATTGGGGCACCTGGGTGGCCTCAGGTCAGGATCCCAGGAGTGAGCCCCCGTGTGGGGCTCCCTGCTGAGCAGGGGGTCTGCTTCTCCCTTCCCCCTCCACACGCACTCGCTCTCAAGTAAATAAATAAAATCTTAAAAAACAAACAAACTATACTGAGATGTGTTTCAGAATCACAGCATGATAAAAGCTCAAACACCAACCTGACACCAAGTAGGCCAGAGAACAAGTCTGCTACCGAGTCTGGGGGGGGGGGCGGGGAACGAGCTAAGAACACTTGCCTGAACAGTCTGGAGGATCAAAGGACGGGCCTGGAGAAGGGGGACCTTAGGTGACCTGCCAGCTGAAAGATCAGTGCAAAAGTGTCCACTTCAGAACCTAGAGGGAACGCGGGCCTTTTAACCTCAGCCCCAATTCCACAGGTGTGCCACCACCTCCTCCTCCCAAAACATTAAATTCGGTTTAATTTCAGATCCAAGTTAAATGCAAAGTAACACTTGAATTCTAGCCTAGGGACTGCCCCCTCTATCACGTAGCTGATGGCAAAAATTCTTTGCCATCAAGACAGGAAAATCCCAAATTCCAAAATATAAGACAAACAGAGGAGTGAATATTTAAAATATAAATTGTTTTGATAAAAGGAGGAACTGAGGCAAAAGGACCATAAGTAATAAACCAGTGATCAAACATATGTGGCAGACTAATCAACTTTACTTAGTAAGGGCTGTTTATCTTTCATAGGCAGAAAGAGCAAACAAACACCTGTGTTTGTTTTATTTTTTCCCCCCAAGTCATGCAGATACAAGCCCAGGCAGCTGACATGCATTTTTTACAAAGGGTTCCCCCCCCCCCCCCGCTTTCTTTAAAAAAAAAAAAAAAAAAAATCTGCAGAGAATTGTTACCTAACACATCATTAACTGATTCCATACACATGTGGGTACCACTAAAACCAATTTTAAACATGCTTTTCTAGGATTATTAATCATATTATCTCTAAATAAAGACTTTTCCTGTCCAGTCTTGTTGGGAGCAATCAAAATATGCTATCAAGTCTCACGACTCACTCTTCCAAATCCCCATTTAACAACACTTCTAAATATCATGACTTTCAAGGGCACCTTCCTACAGTTTTTTAATTGATTTCCCCGGCCACTACTACACACAGCCTGAATTTTTTCCTTACTTCCCTTAGGTGGCAAGGACTTTAAGAATCTCATCAAAACTAGTTTTCAAAAGTAGTTCAAGGGCCCAGAGACTCTCTGAAAGAAGCACAGTCTGAGCAATTATACCTAGTTAGTCCCGGGTCCATCCTTAATTCACTCTAATCCAACAGTGCCCTCAAACCTGAAAGCCAATGCAGTGGAAAGATTTCCAAAACTTCTTCGAATACGAACAATTCTGCGGTATGGCCTACAACGTAACATAGCTCCAAAGGCTCTTCGACATCATGCTAGTTACAGCTGAAAGAAAAGTTCACGTAAACACTAAATAAGCTGGATTACACCCACGCTTCATCCGAACGACCTCTCGGTTAACTCAAACCACATGCAGCATGCTAGATTAATCCTCAAGGGTATTTTAAGCATGGGTTCAAACAAATTGCCTCTACAACAGGCTGGGGCTGGTGCTCAACGCTATAAACTGGGCAATTTAAGAAAAGACAGTATTTCCAATACAGTATTTAGAATCAGGAGGCCTTCCTTAAACTTCTGACTGGTAGTTAAGGAGTTTCATTTCCTGAGAAAATAATTTAGTCCCTTGCGTGTCAGCTGACTGACTTAGTAATATAGCAGAATACCACAGCCTTCTAACTCATCCAATCTTACAGAAGAATACTATAAGCCCTATCTCACCTATTTCAGAAATCCAGCAACTGAAATGTAAATCAAAACTGCATCTTTGGAAAATTGACCACAGAAATTTAAAATCTCTTTGAAATCTACCTGTAATTTTGCATTGCCTCCCATGATTCGAGAAACAGAAAGGGTTTTCCCCAACTCTGAACTCACTCTGCTGAGATACCTATTCAAAGAGTGTCCCTGGCTTGCTTTCACTTTGAAATTCAAAGTATGTTTCCTGATACAGTATGCAAAGTACCACTTTTAACCTAAACAAACTTAGCAGCACCTAATCCTTTCATTTACTTACCTTTATGACCTTCTGCTCTGTACATACAAAGCACCATTTTTCACATACTAGGATTTCCTTTCTTTTTCTCAAGGCTATCAGCCAAGTCAGTCTTTGACCTCTTTCCCATTCTACCCACTTTTCTATAGGCTCTGTACAGAGACTTCGGGGCTCAAACCAGAAGACCTGAGACTCTTACCAAGGTCTGGCAATGCCCCCCCCCCCCCATTTCAAGATCCAGACCACACCCAGGACCCCTCCTAGTCTCCACAGCTGCAGATCACCTGGACTGTTATATTCACTCTCTTTGTACTCTAGGTTCTGCATTTAGGAAAGACAACCAAGATTCTAGAGTCTGGCCAGAAAGTGATTTCTTCCCATCACTAGAGCCGACTTAGACCTAGCATGGCGGAAGCAGCGGGACCTGGTACAGAAAATTGGGCTCATATATGTTCCCACTGTTAAGGGTAGCCCAAGCTCCATTCTTTCTAACATCTCTGGTCCTCCAGCTTCTCCAGGATGTGACAAGCTTTCTCATTTCCTCTCCGTTTCTCTTACCCTTGACCTAGGTATCAGAGCCAGATTTCCCCCTCATTCTTTCTCCCTTCCCAATAAACAGCAAGTGGTCCTTCAACTCACCACATGTTCAAAGATCCTTTGTTCCTAAATACTCTGGCTAAAGGTATCACCTGTGAAAATCTTAGCAACTGAAAAACAAAAAAAGCAATTATTCTAAAAAGTCTTCAACCAATTTATAAATATGCAAATAAGCTATTTAAGCCTTCAGATGTCTAATGTTTTATCCTAAATTAAAACGCACTGGGAACTAAGAGAACCTTTAATAAGTTAATTGCAAGCATTAGCAGCATCTATAATTACATTAAATCTGTAGTGTAATGTTCAACATCAGTACTTCCTTCTCTGCTAAGCTTACATTCCTCTTCACTCCTAAGCACCACCATATAACAGTCCCTATTTACCCACCAAGTACTGTTCTAAGCGCTTTATGTGCATTCATTTATGTAAGGCTCTAATCAACTCTAACCAGGCAATACCTACTATGCCTATCCACAAATGACAAAACATCAGCATCTGGAGGTTAAGTGAGTTGTAGGAGTCTGTCCAAAGTGACAATACGAAAACTGGAACAAAACAATCTGGCTTCGGAGTTTTGTCTATTAACTACTGTGGTTCACTGCCTCTGATATCTTCATTATCACACTTGGACTAAAACTGCTTGCAAACCACTAGAGGGCATAGACTGTGACCATCCTTTGCAGAGCTATATCCTCAGCACACAGAAGTCTTGAGGCTCATGAATAAACCATTGTAGAGTTCTTCCCAGGTGTGCTTTCCCCTCTAGACCTTGCTCCTTTAGGGTCAATGAGGAAACTGACACTACAGCTCATGCTTTAGGCCATGGCACCCCAGTGAAAATAAAAGAATAGGCAGAAGTCCTTCCTTCACACATTCCCAACCACCTGCTGAATGACGTGTATTCTATTTATAGTCTTGAACCTAATTACAAGAATGAGAAGCCCCTCTTTGAGATAACAATCAGAGCCACCTTTCCACTCCTAATTCTGCAATCAATGGCTGCCTTGAATAACCTTTTAAACCTGCTAGCAGGCATAACATACATCAGGTGAAATGTAAAAGCTGTCCTTCACTACATTAGCACTGCTCCCTTTGAGTTTAATTAAAAAAAAAAAAACCCTGAGCTAGCAAAAGTTCATTTTGCATATGGTTCATTTGCTTTAAAAATAATTACTCTTTTCAGAGAACCCTTCTGAGTAGTAAATTCCCCCTTACTTCACTCAAAACACCTAGGAATTTAAAAATTAAGCTTAATTTGGCCAAGGGAAACCACATTAGACAATGCTAAGGATTAACTACCCCGTATTTAAAAGAGCAATTTCAAACTGCAACCATCTCTGAATTACTTACCTAGGTATTAGCCACAGTAAATCTCAGCATCAGGCAGGCTTTCCCCTAAATACACCACAAATTCTACCATGGTTATCACTTCAACGCAGAACAATTTCCAAATTATCTTCTGACGCTTAGAAAAGCACACACGAAATAAACAAATTCCTTTCTAAATATCAGTTCCTTCCTGACACTATTCTGCAGACGTCAAAGTTGTGTTTTTCTTTTTCCTTTTTTAAACAAAAGAGCGACTCTCTTAAAACTTCCCTTTCTCAAAGAAAAGCTGAAACTGTAATATTTAGGGAGGTCTAGGTGATGGGCGAACACTTGCGTTAAAGAAATACACTCTCTAAACCTAGTAACTCCTGCTAAGGCCACACCTTCCAGCCTTCCCGTAATCCACAAGTCACAAGGGGGGGGGGGTGTCGAGGCAACCTAAAAACTGCTCCGAGCTAACGAGAAATTACAGGTATGTAGTCTCCACACAGTGAGAGGCCGGTGAACTGCACCGAGGCGGCGGAACCGGGACCAGGCTCCCGTACAGCTGGCCGCCGAGTGATACTTGCGAGCAACTCTAAGAAAACACACCTTCCTTCTCCAAGCCTCTTCCTTCCTGGGGCGGAGAGGCAGGGGTGGGGGGTCCGCAGAGGGCCCCCGCCGGGAACAAGCACAACCCAAATGCCCATTTCACAGTTCGGCCCTGCCACTTTCTCCTCCCGAAACAGACGCCGAGCGGGCCCCGAGCCCTCAGCCGCCCGGGGGGTGATGCGAGGCTGGGCGACGCGGCGGAGTCCGAGCTCGGGCGTCAGACAGGGCATCTCTCGCCGCCCGCGGACCCGGGCGCCCCGTTCCCTCCCCGAAGCTCAATGCTCCCTCCAGCTCGCGGCCCCGGCCGGCCAGGGCCACGCCTCGCCTCGCCCCGTCCCCGCCGGCCGGGCCCAGGCCGCCGCCGCCCGCCCTTCCTTCCCGGCCGCTCCCCGCGGGCCGCCGGAGCCGCGACAGCGAGGCGGGCGCACTCACATCCGTCCGCGTCCTCCTGCAGGTCCTCCTGGAGCAGCGAGAGGTCTGCGCCGAGGGGAGAGAAGAAAGGCCCGGTCAGCGCCCCCGGGACCCAGCGCGCCGCCCCCGCCGCCCGCCCTCCCGGCCCCGCGGCGCCTCCCCGCGCCGAGACCCCGCGCCGGCCGCGAGTCGGGGCGGCGGCAGCGGGCGGGCGGACGCGGGGAGGAGGAGGAGGAGGAGGCGCCGCCGCCGCCGCCGCCGCCGCCCGGAGGACAGGGGGCCACGTACCCGCCATCTTGTGGTCGCCCCCTCCTCCTCGGTCTCCCGGGGATCCGGGGCTACATGGAGCGGCGCGAGCCGGGGAGTCGGGGAGCGCGCGCGGGAGGGGCGGCAAGGAGGAGGGACGGACCGGCGCGGGCGCGCGCGCGCGAGCACGCGCGGGGCGGGCCAAAGGCCCGGGCCTGGGCCGCGGGCGGAGCGGTTCCCGGACGCCGGGGGGCGGGCGAGCGGGCGCCGCGCGCCCCGGACCTCGCCCCGCCTCGCCCGGCCGCTCCGCGCGGCTCCCGGGCAGCCGGCGCTCCCTCCTCCCGCCTCCCTCGCTCCCGGCCCGGCCCGGCGGCGCGCGCTCACACCCTCGGCCGGAGGCGCCCTCACGCCGAGCGCTGCGACGGGGGCGCGCGAGCTGCCGCCGGCCCGGGACCCTGCGGCGTGTGCCCGGAACCGGGCCCGGGCGGGGCCTCCCGCGGCCCGGCAGGCTTTATTGGGTCACCGGCCTCGCCCACCGCCTCGTCGGCCACGGCCCTTCTTCGCGGGCTCGCCGTTCGCCGCCCCGCGCCCCCTCCCCAGGGCTGCACGTACGTCGTCGGCGATCCGAGGCCCGGCGGAGGCCGAGGGTCCCACCCTCCGGGCGGAGGAAGCGCCGCCTCCCCGCGCGCCGGGGGCCCTCGCGAAGTGGCTGGTAACAAAGCCCAGGGCCCGGCTGTACGGCGGCTGAGTGACAAAGTCATCCTAGTGCAGCCCGCTTTCCCACCCGGCGAGTTTAAGGCCGGAGCACAGATTGTTGCCCCCGTGGCCTGCCCTTCGTGCGCTGGCAAAGCGGAAGATGCTCAGGCAAGAGCGCCGGCGGGCCTGGGTTCAGATCCCGATTCTGCCTTTTACTTAGGTGTGTAACCCGTTTGTAAATGAAGGCTGATACCTGACTCAGGTTTCCAGGGATTGATGAAGAATGTGAGGAGCCTAGCATGTTACTTCTTTAAATAGTTTTGCGAACACCTCGTGGGCAGGGCTGAAATCACTATTACTAATTTTATTATTACCGCTGTTTTTTTTTTAACATGTGTTAAGTGATTAGCTCAAATGCAAAGTGGAGGCTGAATCCAGGTTTTCACACTGCCCTATCTCCAAGACTCTAATCTATTCCAGCTCCACCTGAGGTCTCCAAAATGGTAATCTCCCAAAGTGGAGAACAAAACACCCAGTTGTTTAATTGATGCCATATTGACAGGTCTGGTTTCTTGAAGAGGAGAGGGAATTCTGAATCATCAGCTTGTCCCTTTCTGTACTATGTGTTCTTCACCAAGAACACTATCAGTTGACCCTTGAATTACACAGGTTTGAGCTGTATGTAGATTTTTAAAAATAAATACATTAGAAAAATTTTGGCAGATCTGCAACGATTTGAAAAAACTCAAACAGCATAGCCTGGAAATAGCAGAAAAAGAAAAAGTTAGGTATTATTGTAAGAATGCAGGATATACATATTATACACAAATCAACTGGGTTATTGGTAAGGCCTAGAGTTGACAGTTTGCTATAAACAGTTAAGTGTTGGGGAGTCAAAAGTTTCACATGGATTTTTGACTGCAAGGGGGTGGGCACCCTAGCTCATTGTACTGGCATTTAATTCCATTGAGAATCACACTAAGGATCAAATCGATCCTCTGAAATTCATAATTCTGTGTAATAAAATGGGTTCCACATAGTGATACTAAAAACTTCCGTCTCAGCTATGACAAGGTGGGCCACAGATTGTATAGTGTGTATGAAATTTCTAAAAGCAAATAAAAATCAGAACAAAAATCTATTACTCCAGATGTGTGTCTAATTTTCTCAAATATAGACTAATTAAAACTGAAGGCCAAACTGATATCCTATTTCTTTCTTTCCCTTGTAGAATGCCCTTGCATGAATTCAGCTGGCACGAATTCTCAAAATGACAGCTAGAAATTCACAAACTATTAAGAGAAACCAGTCCCAATTGACTCAGTCCATGAGAGTTCTGTCTTGTTGACCACCTATGGTTTTTAGCAGTTCTGGGTAGAAAGGAGAAGGGGGGAGAATTTGGCTCTTTGCACTCAACTGGTGATTTTGCAAGAGCACAAAACCTACAGAGTGTCAACTATACCTCAGCCACTGGGTGGGTACAAAGACGACAAAAAATGTCTGGACCATCTACCCGGAAGTCAGGTTTACAATGTCCATCGATGGTGGTAAAACAGATTATGTACCAATTGCTAGCCTGGGGTACAGAAAGACAAAGGAACTCTGCTTTTGGTAGCTAGACCTCAGTAAACTTCATCTCACTGTTCTCTGGGAAGGCAGCAAAGGAGGAGTCTCTGTGTAATTCTGTCCATGTTCTTCAAGAACCATGCGTTTGTTATCCTACCTGCTTTACATGTCACTGCAGATCCTTTTAAGCAGTGTGGTTTTAAGACATTTCAGGGAGGATTTCCTTACTCACGGTACAGCATAAGTACATATTTTTTACATTTGATTTTCTTTCTCTACTCCTGTCATAAAGATAAGTTAAATGGTTTTTATTTACTTATTTATTTAAGATTTTATTCATGTATTTGACATAGAGAGCGCAAGCAGAGGGAGCAGCTGAGGAAGAGGGAGAGGGAGAAACAGGCTCCCTGCTGAGCAGAGAGCCTGATGTGAGGCTCGATCCCAGGACTCTGGGATCATGACCTGAGCCGAAGGCAGCAGCCCAATGGACTGAGCCACCCACGTGTCCCAAGATAAACGGTTTTTAAACCAGCACTTAGAAAATTCACTCTGTCCCCTCCTTATAAAACAATGATACCTAAACAGAGAATAGCAATCATTTTCCTATATACCCTTCCCCAATTTCACTTAGAATGTAGCCTCTGGGTTCCAGAAGCTGGTGTTTGGTGGTAAGAACACAGCAGAAATGTTTACTCTGAGCCTGTTTTCCACTGAAATCTGTAAAAGGGAGACAATGTCCCAAATCGCTTTTCTTTAAAAGATTTTTTTTTTAAAGTAATCTCTACCCCACACATGGGCCTCAAACACACAACCCAGAGATCAAGAATCATGTATTCCACCAACCGAGTCAGCCGGCACCCCACAAGTCCATTTTTTAAAAAGTATTACCTGAGGGGCGCCTGGAGGGCTCAGTGGGTTAAGTGTCTGTCTTCAGCTCAGGTCATGATCCCAGGGTCCTGGGATGGAGTCCCTCATTGGGGTCCCTGCTTGCTGGGAAGCCTGCTTCCCCCTCTCCCACTCCCGCTGCTTATGTCCACTTTCTCTCTCTCTCTCTCTGTCAAATGAAGTCTTGGGAAAAAAAAAAAAAAGTATTATCTGAGTATGTGGCTACAAAGGCCTGGATTTTTCAGAATAAGTACTCTTTCAAATACTCGTGAAAACTTCCATTAGTTGCCAAAGAGCCTTGGAAATGGATGGCTCTTCCAAAACAAACACAGTAAATATCATGGGGAAAATATTACCAATTAAAAAATTAAAAAAAAAACTACCTGGCATTGCGTGAGCCCATCCCATTTATTAATTTTTGTATCGGCAATTGAACCGTTTACTGTTTGCTTCAGAATGTTCATTCCTGAAGCTGAGAAGATATAACAGGTAGATCTATTATTGTTTTGAACAGTAAAAAAAAAAAAAAAAAGGATCCGTCTGAAAATGGAGAAATACTTATAAGAGAAAATGTTTTTTGAACAGAGTTTTAACATTCATTTCTACTCATGTCTGTGTTTTGGGGAGCCAGGTTGAAGAGATGTCCCTCATAGACCGCCATTTCCCAGTAAAAAGAACATTTTCCTCTTTTTTTCTTTTTTAATTAATTGTCCCAATTAATCTCTTATTGAAAGCCTCCTTTACACATTCTGGCAAATTGTATAAAGATGAATATTTGTGTGCAATTTTTCTTATCTCTTTGTTCCCTTGCCTCTTCCAGCTCCCTTTAAAGTTCAAGGTCAAGGTAGCCTTCCAAAATGTGAAATTAGCCTCTCCTAGACCTTTCATAGTTTGGTTTTGTTTTTCAAAGACATTGGATCTCTTTTTACTCACATCGGCTGACGATACATTTTCTCAGACCATGCTAAAAAAGAGAGAAAGAGAAAGAAAGAAAGAAAAGAAAGAAAGAGAAAGAAAGAAAGAAAGAAAGAAAGAAAGAAAGAAAGAAAGAAAAGAATGGAGGGGGAAGTAGCTGCAGAGCTGAGCCCCATGGAGTCATCCCTATTCCTGCACTTCTTTCTCTATTTACAAGAGTTGAGGGCTGCCCGCCCATGGAATGTGGCAGGACAGAAGCTCCTTCTCAGGGTCAGCCGCTGCTGCAAGTTTTAACATAGGCTTGTTCTGAATAGAATAGAGAATCCTGTTAGAACCACTACCGTAAACGAGGTAGGAAATGTTAGTAGGGCCGAAAGGATTCTCCCACCGAGAATGTAGTAATTCCAGCCAAGGTACAGCAGCCTCTACAATTTGTTTCACAATGTTTAACTTTATGGTAAATGCTAAGATGTGAAAATGGCGAGCAATGAGTACATTAAAGTAGCAGCGTTAATTTTCTTTGTGTCTTCCTCTCAAAATGCAGAAAACGGTAGCTGCGGTTCCAAGCAATGTGGAGGAGTCTACCCTGCAGAGGATGTGCTGAGGAAATGCTTATTCTTCTAAATCTCGACCCCTGAGTCAAGTTGAATCAGGAAAAGACCATAGGTAAACCACATACTGAAATCTAGATAAACTCAGCGAATAAGCCATACGTTGATTTTGAGGTCACTTCACAGTAATGCTGCTCTATGGGTCTGTGGTTCAGAACAAATGGCTTCCACTCTCATTTCGCTTCTGTGTAACTCTTTGGAACCAATTGCTTGTGTTCCTGGTCTTCGATGCCTTCATTTGATAGAAAAAATAAAAAATTTAAAAAATTAGCGCAGTGGCACAATACAATTCGTACACAAGATAGCCGATCCATTTTTTAAACTGTTTATTTTGAAATAATTTCAGATTTACAGGAGGTGGCAAAACATGTACAGGGAGGTCCTGTGCATCGTCCACCCCATCTCTCCCAATGGTAATACAGTGCATTTGGCAACATTTTTGAGTTGTATGTGTCACATATTATGCTGAGTGCTTTTATGTACTTCCTGATTTAACCCTTAAAACAACCCTGTATTATCCTTCCTTTTTAAATATTTTGTTTATTTATTTGAGAGAGAGAGGGAGAGAGCATGAGCAGGGGGAGGGCGGTTGTAGGAGAGGGGGAAGGTGTTAGCAGGGGGAGTGCCAGAGGGAGAAGCAGCCTCCCCACTGAGCAGGGAGCCCGACAGGGGCTGATCTGAGAGAACCCTCAGGATCATAACCTTAGGGAAGGCAGACGCTTAACTGACTGAGCCACCTAGGTGCCCCTGATATTACCATTTTTAAAACAAGGAAACCAAAGCTCAAAGAGGTGAAGTAATTTGTCAAAAGTCAGATTGCAAATAAGGAAGTTGGAATTCAGACACTGGAATCCTCATTCTAATAGCATCTATATACATCATCATGTCCATAACTTCTCCATCAAAACTTCCCCAGGCGATTTCTCTGGCATCGAGAGCGCCTCTGCCCTTTTACGCGTATGGACTCGTCAACCAGGCCATCACCATTCCCTGCTGACTGAACCACTGAAACATTTAAGATCACCTTTTCACTCTTTTCTCACAGAACATCCTGACCAGAGTATTAACCACTTCAAACCCTACTAGCAACTTTCTAACTAGGCTTTTTTCATTCACTCTGGCCAAGGAGGCAAAAACGGTCTTTCTATATTTTGCTCATATCAATTCCATGAAAACCCTAAACATGTGCCTTTAGTCCTCGTAACGAGACTTACTGTGGTGATCAGTTTGCAGTGTGTACAAGTGTGAGGTACACCTGAAACTGATATAATGTAGTAATATAGTGATATAAACTGATAGAATAATGTGATACGATCTGATATAATAATATATATATACACATGTGTATATGTATACATATGTAAATATATATATAGTGTTTCCACCAAATGCCCTTTGCTTCATTAGCTGCCGTTTACCACCACTTAACTCTTCTGGTTTAAGCCAAGTTATCCTGAGTTAAGATAATCTTGAACTGGGGTGCCAACTCATTGCTCCTTCAACCTATGTTCTTGTTGTTTCTGTTTGTTTGTTTTTGTTATTGTCTCTACTCGGGGGAGTAGAGGAGGGAGAGATTCAACCTCTTTGTGACATATATTCTTTTTTATTTTTCCAGTTATAAAAATAATGTTTGGGGCACCCGAGTGGCTCATCTTGCTGTATATCCAGCTCTTGGTTTTGGCTCAGGTCACGATTTTGGGGTCATGAGATCAAGCCCCATATCGGGCTCTGTGCTGGGTGTGGAGCTTGCTTAGGATTCTCTCTCCCCAGCTCACACACACTCTTTCTTTCTCTCTAAAATAAATAAATAAAATCTTTAGAAACACACACACACACACACACGTATAAAATTCCAAAACAGTATAAAGGAAAAATAAGAAATGCCCCAAATCTCCCAATTCAGCCATTATACTACAGAACATTATTGTCCCTTTGCCTCCTTTTTTAAGCTTTCAAAGTCCTACATAAAAAAATTTAAACACGCTTTATTGAGATATAAATCACATACTATCAAAGTCACCCATTTAAAGTGTGGAGTTCAATGGTTTTCAGAATATTCACAGAGTTGTCTCACCATCACCCCATCTAGTTTGAGAACATTTCATCGCCCTCAAAAGAAACGTACCCATTAATAGTCGCTCCCCATTACCACCCACGCACACTTTGGTCCCCGGGAAATTGCTAATTTACCTCTGTCTGGATGGACTTGCCTGTTCTGAATGTTGTACACGAATGGATTCATAAGACATATGGTCTTTTGTGACTGGCTTCTTTCACTCAGCATAATGTTTTCAAGTTTCATCTATGTTGTAGCATCTATCAGTATTCCATTCCTTTGTATGGATGAATCATACCTTATTATACAGATACACATTTTACTCAATAGTTGATGGACCTTTAGATTCTTTCTACTTTATGGCTATTATGAATAGTGCCGCTATAAACATTTACGTGCAAGTTTGTGGGCAGATTCGTGCTTTCCGTTCATTTGGATATATACCTAGGATTGGGATTGCTGGATAGATAGAGTTACCACTCTATCTTTAGCGTTTCGAGGAATTGCCAACTGTCCTCCAAAGCAGCCACACCGTTTTATAGTCTCATCAGTAATGTATGGGGGTTCCAAATGTGCCTCTTCCAAAGTAAAGCTGTCATTATTCATCAATGGTGTGATTGCATATGTGGAAAATACAAGAATCCACAAATAAATTATTAGGAAGTAAATTTAGCAAAGTGACTGGACACAAGGTCTGGTCTATGTATGTCAGCATTCAATAATTATACATAGATCTAAAAATGTAACACCGTTTACAATAGTGTTTAAAAAGTCAAATCCTAGAAATGAATCTAATGACAAGTGTGCGGGACCATTACATACAAAACTAGAAAGACATTATGGAGGGAAATTTATTAAATTCTTAAGTAGAAGGAAAGACTATATCAAGGCCATGGATTAGAAAACTCATTATTTTGTAAAGATGTCAATTGCATTCAATTCAATTCATTCCTAATAAAAATCTGAGCTCTGTGTGTGTGTGTGTGTGTGTGTGTGTATTCGAAATGTCTATGGAACTTCAAAGGGCCAAGACAAGCATAGCCAATAATTTTGAAGGACAACAGAGAAATGAGAGGAATTTCCTTTATTGGATATCCAGGCTTATATTAAAGCTACAAAAATTAAGAGTATGTGGTGTTGGAGTGGACATAACAAATAGACCCAAAAAGAGTCCAGAAACAGACCCATGCATGTATGAATTGCCTTATTTATGACAGCAGCAGCAATGTAGAGTAGTAAGAGAAGGACAAAAGTAGCGCTCTAGAGTTGTAACAGAAAGCTGATGCACGGTCAACTGGTGTGCCATGTGAGGAAAAAAAAAAAGAAAGAAAGAAAAGAAACTTGATCCCTACCTCACTCCATGTACAAAAATCAATTCCAGAGGGGTTGTGATACAAATATGAAATGTAAAACAATAAAGTTTCAAAAGATCTTCTTGACGAATATCTTCTTGGGTCTTGGTGTAGGGGATGATTTCTTAGACACAATAACACTAGCTGTGAGGGAAAAAGATAAATTGGACTATCCTGGAAGTTCTGTTATGCAAAGACCCTATTAGGAGAAGGAAAACACAGGCTATAAAGTGGAAGATAATATAAATACAAAGATATACAAAGAACGACACAAATCAATAAGGAAAGGACAACCAATGGGAAAATGGGCAATAGATACAGACATCATAAAAGAACATATCCACGTGACTAAGAAACTTACAAAAAGGTGCTTAATATAACTTCTGATCAAGGAAATATAAATCAAAACTATGGTGAATGACTATAATACTCTCACCAGAGTAGCAAAAAGCTTGAAATACCAAATATTGTCGAGGAGGTGGAGTCTATTACTTTTCTGTAGCTAACTCCCACAAACCACCACAAATTGAGTGGCTTAAAGCAACTCAAATGTATTCTCTTACAGTTCTGTGGGTCTGAAGTCTGATACGAGTCTCACTGGGCTATATCAATGTTTTAACAGGGCTGCATTCCTTTCTAGAGGATCTACAGGAAAATTCGTTTCCGCTGCTTTTTCTAGCTTCTAAGGACCTCCATGTTTCTTGGCTCTTGTCCTCTTTCCTTCATCCTCTTAGCCAGCAACATAGGTAACTATGTTGGTAACATAGGTAACTATGACCATCCCTCCATGGTCACATCTCCTCTGACTCTCTTTCTCTCTCCCCCACATTTAAGGACTCATGTGATGACATTGGGCCCACCTGTATCATCCAGAGTAACCCCTCTCTGTCAAGATCCTTAATTTATTCCCAGCTGCAAAGTCCCTTTTGCTGTGTAAGATAATATATTTACAGGTTCTGGGAAGTAGGACAGTGAACACCTTTGCAGGGGGAGCTTTATTCTGTCTATCACATAGAGTGACACAACTTTCATACAATTCATACATTTGGTTCAACCACTTCAGAAATTAGTTGGCAATAATTTCTAACACCAAACACGCGCAGAACCTATGATCCAGCAATTCCGCTCCAAAATACAGGTACACATTATGTACACCGTTATTTGTAAAAACTCCCAAACTGGAAAAAATTCAAGTGTCCGTCAGCATTCAGGATGAACTGATTAGGTTGCAGTATATTTGTATTATGGAATACTATATAGCAATAGAAATGAATGAGCAAGTGTCACATACTGTAAAACGAATGACTCACAGATGTAACATTAGCTAATAGAAGCCAGACAGTGAAGAATACATTCTATATGATTCCATTTGTTCAAAATTTAGAAACAGGCCAAACTAATATTTGGTGTTAGAAGTCAGTTTACAGATTAATGGGGGGTAGGGGGTTGGGGGATGGGCAGATACGATTAAAAGAGGACTTGAGCAGTGCTTCTGGGTGTTGGAAACATTGCATCTCTTAACCTGAGTGAAGGTTGCATATGTGTGAACTCTGTAATAATTTTTCATGCTGTGTCTTATGATTTGGGCATTTTTTTCTATTTGTATGTTTTACTTTTATGAAGTTTTATTAAGCATGCAAGCAATATGACTATACGTTACACTACTAAATCGTACATTTAAAAATGGTTAAGATGGTAAATTTAATATTATGTGGCTTTTTTTACCACAATTTAAAAAAAATTACTAAGAAAAAAAAAATCATTTGCCTCTTCCAGAAAAGCCTGTGTGACAAAATCCAATCCAGCACTTGAGAATTTCAAACACTGATTTTTTTACTATCATCTTTAGGGAGAAAAGAAGAAGAGGAGAAGGAGGAGGGGGAGGGGCAGGGAAGGGGGAAAGGGAGGAGGGAAAGGAAGGAGGAGAAGAGCAGGGTGGGGAGGGAAAGGGGTGGAGAGGAAGCACAGAGAGAGGAGGAGGAAGGGGAGGGGAGGAGGAGACAGGGAGGGAAAGAAGGGGAAGGGCTGGGAGAGGAGAACAGGGAGGAGGAAGAGGAGGGGAAGGACATGAGGGGGAGGAGGAAGAAGAATAAGAATGAGACAGAAGAGAAAAAAAATGTTTACCTAATGCAATTAATTATTTACTAATTATTTTGTCTTTTCAAACAAAATGTTCTTCTATGGGCAAGGTAAACTCTACCTTTCTCCAGGCCAATTAAAGAAACCAGTATACATCCTTCGTTTTATTCCCACTTATCTTTTCTTTTTATTCTTCCCTGTTAGGTCTTCCTAACATTTCTTCCCTTCCCTGTTAAGTCTGTGACCTCCTTTTCCTCAGCTGCAATTTTGGGTGTTCGGCCTCTTCCTGCACCTCCATGCCCCATGGGCATAAAGCCCCGGTGAAAGTCCCCAGGCCTGGAACTTGAGAGAACAGGGCACCTGAAGCCAGTCATAGGACAATCCCTCCTTGTCTGCGTGATCGCACACACCCGGGGCAGCGTGGTGGCGTCAGCTCTAGATCCTGGCTTTGCTGTCCCATGTCTGTGGATTTTGAGCAATTGCCTCACCTCTTCCGGATTTGGCTTCCATGTTTGCGTACGGGCAATCATAAAATAAAAGTGCCTTTCTCCCGGGGGCCCCTGGTGACGACTGGAGGCGTTCGTACCTGTAAAGTGCTGAGACAGCGGCTGGCACATGGTCATGACTCAGTAAAGTAAACTCAACAGAGAACTTACTAATAGTCATCCATTCTGAGCATCTGAAATTACTGACGTAAGGAGTAATGTTAGTAGATCCGGCTGAATGCCAATAAACTTTGCCTCTGATTGCTTTCTATTTTTAGGTGTCGCTGCTCTACAGAAAATGCAAATGACAGCCCCCCAAGTTTAATGGCGCTCAGGATGGCCTGGATTTCCCCATGCTCACAGAGCTCTCATTTCTATCTTTCAGCTGTTTTAGAGATAAATAATGCATATCTTAGGGATATAATGGCATTGGACTTCAGCCTTGGTGCTCGGCCCAACTCTGAGATTTAACTTCAGCTTTGTTTTCAGCCTTTGGAAGGCCAAAATGCCCAGCGCTTCCCCAGCGACGTTTCTAGAATCCCTGAGATGCTGCTGCTCAGTGATCAAGCATACGCCACAGGTCCCCAAAGCGTCTAATCGGTGTGACAGTGTCAACAACGGCAACAACCCTGGCATGGATTTGTTGTTATTATCTGAAGATACCCTTTCAAATACAATTAAGCATTCTAAATATAACTTGGAGGAAAATCTCCTTACGTACTTCCCGTGTTGAAATTCTGCCAGTGAAAAGTGCTACATAAATTTATAATTGCCCGAGTAAATGCTGCAATATTCATGGATATCATGAAATCTTTAAATGAAAATGTTTTAGATAATTTTAGAAAGAACATTATATATTTTTGGAGCCAATTTTTTTTTAGATTTTATTTACTTATTTGACAGAGAGATCACAAATAGGCAGAGAGGCTGGCAGAGAGAGAGGGGGAAGCAGGCTCCACGCTGAGCAGAGAGCCCAATGCGGGGCTCGATCCCAGGACCCTGAGATCATGACCTGAGCCGAAGGCAGAGGCTTTAACCCGCTGAGCCACCCAGGCACCCCTGGAGCCAAAAATTTTTATAAAAATTTAATTACTAACATAAGGTAATAGAATAGTGATTATATCATGATTCCAATCTTTTCAGAATTGTTTGTTGTACTCGCAATTCTATCACTAATCAAAATAATCTGTAACAACTGCATTTGATTTAGGTTTAAAAAAAAATTCTCTTTAAGCCAAGAGTCTTCTAAAAAAACGTTCCATTTGAAAATTCTTTATATCTCATGAGAGTATTATTAAAATCATAGTGTCAACTTTGCCATCTCAATTCCACAAGAAAAAAATCCAAAACAGTATACAGTAAATCCATGATGAACTATCTTTAATCCAAACAGGTACACTAAAGTGTGTCAATAGTGGGGAAAAAAAGAAATATTGGAGGGGTACCTGGGTGACTCAGTCGCTTTAAGCGACTGACTTCTGGTTTTGGCTCAGTTCGTGACCTCAGGGTCATGGAATCCAGCCTCATAGCATTGGGGTCTGTGCTCAGCAGGGAGACTGCTTGACATTCTCTCTCTCCCCCTCTTCCGCTGCCCGAGCCCCAGCTCACGTGTGTGTGTGCTCTTTCTCTAAAATAAATAAATAAAACTTTAAAAAAATATGTTAGAGAGGGAGCCTGCGTGGTTCAGTTGGTTAAGCGACGGCTTTCGGCTCAGGTCATGATCCTGGAGTCCCGGGATCATGTCCCACATCGGGTTCTCTGCTTGGCGGAAAGTCTGTTTCTCCTTCTGACCTTTTCCCCTCTCATGCTTTCTCTCTCTCTCTCTCTCTCTCTCATTCTCTCTCAAATAAATAAATAAATAAAATCTTTAAAAAAATTGTGAGAGAAAAATTAGGTATCCCAAATACATTTTGCTCCTAATAAACTTAAAAATAGATGCTGTAGGAACTCTTAGAAGAAAACAATTCTTTATAGAGTTGAGCCAATAGAAACTGAACATTAAAATATAAAGCTTGCTGGGGTGCCTGGGTAGTACAGTCGGTTAAGTGCCCAACTCTTGGTTTCAGGTGGGGTCCTGATCTCAAGGTCCTGAAATGGAGCTTCCCTCTGGATCCGCCCACTCAGCGGGAGGAGGTGGAGTCTGCTTGGGTCTCTCTCTCCCTCTGCCCCTCCCACTTGTGCATGCTCCCTCTCTCAAATAAGTAAATAAATCTTTAAAAGAAATATAAAGACTGCCAAATGTTTGTTGTGCTCTGCCAACTATTTTTTGATAATCGAAGGTATAAGATATTTTTGAGATGTTCGTAGGTGTGCAGTTCTTTTGAGAAAAGTCAGTACTGAAAACTGAATTGCGTTCTGTCCTGCATAAGATTAATGCCATTTGTAAAAAAAAAAAAAAGATTAATGCCATTTGTTCAAAATGCTGGTGGCAGTTGAGTCTGGTGAATGCGCAGGGAAGTGCCTGCAAAAGTGATCTCACAGATGACAACACTAACATATTTTGTTCCTGCGTGATAATGTCAGACTTTAAAGTATTAGTTACTAAAATATTTAAGGGTCAAATTATAATCCTAATTAAGTTTTTGACAATGTGTCACTAATTTTCATACTTCTGAGGTTTAATCTGTGGTGGTGATATTCAGCTTCTGCTTCCGCTTTGGGTGAATTTGGAGCTCTCCCGGCTTTGGCTGAGTATGGTTTTTTTTTAAGATTTGGTTATTTGGTGTTTTACCATGAAAAGCATTCGGTGCACTGCTCAAATGTAGGTAATGAGTAAGAATGGCGTATATATGCATATTTACGTTCATGTCATACAACTTGCCTACAGTTTCTTTATATTTTTCCTCAATATGTCCCAAATCAGTATGAGTTGATAAGGGACACTAGCCTGTAATAAGATGCAAATATTCACACACACACACACACATATATGTAAAAGAACTGTAAGAAATGAGTTCCTCTGAATCACAGTAAAAATTATTTTTTATATTTAATGGGCAAAAGACTAGAAGAGACATTTTCCCCCAAAAGATACAAATGGCCAAAAAGCACATGAAAAGGTTCTCATTATCACTATTTATTAGGGAAATGCAATCAAAGCCACATGATATATCGCTTCATAAAGCCACTCTAACGGCTTTATTAAAAAATAGAGTGGCTTTAGGGGCGCTTGGGTGGCTCAGGGGGTTAAAGCCTCTGCCTTCGGCTCAGGTCATGATCTCAGAGTCCTGGGATCGAGCCCCGCATCGGGCTCTCTGCTCAGCGTGGAGTCTGCATCCCCCTCTCCCTCTGCCTGCCTCTCTGCCTATTTGTGATCTCTCTCTCTGTGTCAAATAAATAAATAAAAATCTTAAAAAATATAGGATGGCTTTATTTTAAAAAAAGAAAAAAGGTGGGGCGCCTGGGTGGCTCAGTTGGTTGAGCAACTGTCTTCAGCTCAGGTCATGATCCTTGAGTTCCGGGATCGAGTCCCACATCGGGCTCCCAGCTCCGTGGGGAGTCTGCTTCTTCCTCTAACCTTCTCTCCTCTCATGCTCTCTCTCACTTTCTCTGTCTCTCAAATAAATAAATAAAATCTTTAAAAAAAAAAGAAAAAAAAGAAAAAAGAACAAACATTGGCAAGGATGTGGAGAAACTGGAGCCTTCCTGAATTGCTGGCACGAACGTACAATGTGGAAACCATTGTGATGGTTCCTAAAGAAATTCAACATAGAATTACCATTGAACCCATTAATTCCACTCCCCAGTATGTACCCCAAAGAATTGAAAGCAGGGACTCGAGCAGATATTTGTACAACAATGTTCATAGTGGCCTTATTCACAATAGCCACGAAGTAGCAACCCAAGTGTCCACTGATGGATGAATGGACAAATCAGATGTGGCAAACACACACACACACACACACACACACACACACACACACACAGGAATATTATACAGCCTTAAAAAGGAAGGACATTCGGACACATGTTACAACATGATGAAACTTGAGGCCATTGTTCTAAGTGAAATAAACCAGTCACAAAACAACAAATGCTGTGTAATTCCATTTATATGAGACAGAAAGTAGAATGAATGATGATTGTTGCCTGGGAAGTGGGGAGGGGAATGGGGATTAGTGTTTCCTGGGTAAAGAGCTTTAGTTTGGGAAGATGAGAAGATTCTGGAGATGGATAGTAGTGATGGTTGTACAACAATGTGAATCTACTTAATTCCAGTGAGTTGTATACTTAAAAATGGTGTATTTTATGTTATATATATTATACCACAATAAAAAATTATTTTATGATTTAAATATTTCTCTTTTTTAAAAGATTTTATTTATTTAGTTGACAGAGAGAGAGAGCACAGGTAGGCAGAGAGAAAGGGGGAAGCAGGCTCCCTGTCAAGCAGAGAGCCTGATGCGGGCCTGATGCGGGGCTCAATCCCAGGACCCCGAGATCATGACTTGAGCCGAAGGCAGAGGCTTTAACCCACTGAGCTACCCAGGCGCCCCTATATTTTAAATATTTCTATATGAGACATGCTTATTTGACTACAATGGACATGGGGAGGATGAGGTTCTCCTGAAGAAGTAAAGGGGGAAAAGAACCCTGATCAAGGTGCTTCGACTTTGCAGATAAAGCATTTTCCTGGCGCACCGGCAGGATAGACTAGAAAGAGGCATTTCTTTGCAAGATCTAATGTTCCTGCTAGCCAGTGGGGCAGGGCACAAGATTGGGAGCCAAGATGGGACAAATATACTACTGTATGCGGTCCAGGATTGGGAGGGCTTGGGGGGATACACACCAGAGCTTTTAAGAGAGTCCCCAGGTGAAAAACTGGGCACACGCCAAGTCCAAGTGGGCCTTGGCTGGATGGAGGGGAGAGGGAGTTCAGTACAGAACTGGACTAGAAATGACAAACGGAGAGGTAACAAACCTGATCATGTTTGCGGTATTGCTTGACTTTTTCATAATCTTAAAAACGAGGAAGATACTCAGATCAATCCTTGGAATGCAGCTTGGGGGCCGTGAGTAAAAGGGACCTCATCAACTCTTCGAATGGTTAGGCATCTCAGAAAGGCCGTTTCTTATTACCCATGGTCGTATATTCAGATGCAATCCAGCTTAGTGATGGCTAGAGACACTGAGGGTCGATCCAACTGGAAAAACATTCGGGGCACCTAACGGCTGCTGGCGAGGAACTGTTAAATGCAGTCAGCACATTTAGGGAGCAGTCCTGGCCCAGAGGCTGTATGGATCCCCCCATATGGAAGCAGAGCTTGGAAAGGGCCAGTTCCCCATACCCTGCTTGAAGCTTCTCTACTATTCGGCTTCCCTGGTTTTCATCCGCTCGGTTTAAACCCGGAATCTCCTCTCCTACTTATCTCTCTGGATGGATGACCCTCTGGCGAGTCTCCATGGCTTCGTAAGTCACCTCTCAACGATGGCTCTACCTTGGGTCTGTGCAGGCTTCTAGACTCAGGCTCTGAAACGTCAAACGCCAATTCAGACCAGCACATACAAGATCCCACTTATCCTTCTAGGGCGAGATACAGCGTCATTCTTCTCCTCAGATAGCACCAGGGCTCCCTGGAGATGCCGATGGACAAATAAACCTCCCCCTTTATCTCAAGTTATTCTCAGGAAATCCTGCTTCAAATGGAGGCAGATGTCCAAGAACTAGGCCTACTACACAAGTATTATTCATTCATTCATTCATTCAGAAAAATATTTACTCAGTGCCTTCCATATGCTTCGGGATTAGGGTTGTGTAGGAAAAACGTGTTCGAGGAGCTCACAGTCTAGGGACGGTAGAGAGTCAAACTATCGTGATGAACTGTGTCGAGGGCTTTAATGGAAGGCGGCAGCCTGCTCTGGGAGCAGTCAGGGTGAATTAGAAGAGGCGGGGCAAACAACGGAATTGATCTGGGGTCCTACGTGACGCGTGCTCCTTGGACAGCACCCGCTGCCGAGTTCCGGCAGACGGCTCCCCTATGGATTGGTTGATGAGGCAAGGACTGGGATTGCCCCCATTTTCCAGAGGAGGAAAGTGAAGGTGGGAGTCTGTGCGATGCTAGCCTCAGGCCTTGTAGGCTCCACGTCCTAGAGCACAGCTGGCACTGGTCCCTCCTCCGGGAGAACATTGCCTGGTGGCATCAGGCCGGTACCCCATCTTGTTGCCTCTCCCTACAGGCAAGACGCTGAGAATGCCAACTTTTCAGGCTGCGCCAAGATCGCAAGCTCGGGGAGCCACAGAGAGCTGTAGCTGTACCAACCTGACGAGGTTTCTCTAAAAGAAGGAGACAAAGGTCACGAGGACACCAAGCAGAATCCGATCAGCAAGTAGGCCAAGAACAAGAAAGGCCCCCAGCTCCACTGTGCAAGACACTGAGGGCTACATCTTTTTTTTAAAAAATTTTTTAAAGATTTTATTTATTTATTTGACAGAGAGAGAGAGAGATCACAAGCAGGCAGAGAGGCAGGCAGAGAGAGAGGGGGAAGTAAGCTCCCCACTGCCAGAAAGCCCCATGCAGGGCTCCATCCCAAGACTCTGAGATCATGACCTGAGCCGAAGGCAGAGGCTTGAACCCACTGAGCCACCCAGGTGCCCCGAGGGCCACATCTTGATTTTAATCAGACACACCAATAAATACTGGTTTCCATATTCATTTGTTTCTGTTCCTGCCACCTCCCCAATACCACCTCCCATTTCACCGGTGCCCCCATGCTAAACCGGGACACAGGGGGCGGCAACCCGGCCCTTAAGACTGCAGTTTTCTTGCCCTTTGCTTCCTCCTTCGCTGCTACCGGGCACCACCTACCAAGGACATTTAATAAATGCACCTGCCTGAGCGCAGAACTGCAGAGCACCCCGTAAAATAAGCCTTTTTTCTTTCATTTTGCCGCTTATAAAGCTCCTTTATAAATTATTTTAAATAATTTTAATTATTTTATATTATTAATTATTATTATATTACATTATATTATTATTATATTATAATAATATTATTATATTATATTATATTATATAATTATTATTAATTATTTTATTTTAATATTTTAAATGACAGATGAAGAGCCTGAAGCTCTGATGCGTGGAAAGCTAGGTAAGGCCAAGCGGATAGTCTGTGGCAGAGCGAGGGCTGAAACCCAGGCCTTCCCACCCGGAAGTTTCGGAGCAAGTACTTCGTTATTTATTTATTTGTTTGTTTGTTTGTTTGTTGTAGGAACTTTACTTTATTTATTAGAGAGAGGGAGGGAGAGAGCACAAGCAGGGGGAGCTGGAGGCAGAGGAAGGGGGAGCCCCATGCCGGGGTTGGACCAGGACCCTGGGATCATGACCTGGGCCGAAGGCAGCCGCTCAACTGACCGAGCCACCCAGGGGCCCCTGTAGGTACTTTATTTTAAAGTAGGTTTAAACATTGGAAAGTAGGTACATAGGCAACACAGAAGAAAAAAAGAACCTCATAATTTTGATTTTTAAATAATCGTCATTTCTACTTTCCAGTCTCCATTTAGTGTACGCGGACCCATGGAGGCATAGCCTATTTTTGTGTAATTTTTTTTCACTCTTATTTTACATAAACATTATTTCCACGGAAGCTAATTTAAAGAGACTCAACGAAACTCTCCGAGGGCCTGGGTCCTTTGCCTGCTCCTAGGTGAGTCTCTCAAATTAGGCATGGAATGAACATCTTCCATCTCATGCTGACTCCATCTTTAGAAGTAAAATTACAGTTTACCTCCATGGGAATAAAAAATATATATATTTGTAGAGGTACCAATAAGAAGAAAGATGTGAAGGGCTAATCCTTAAGTTGCAGAAATTGTATCTTTTCAGTAAGTTCTTTCATAATCATGGTCGACTGGGCTGATTGGAAAATAGCTATAATAAGGCAGGCGACACATTTAATCCCTGTATGGGGCCCACATGACATGGTAACCCGTAGATGCTTCTTTACCCCAAGGGGCTGTTGGCCACTCAAGGGGCCGGGCCAAAACGTGAGCCTGCAATAGTGTAGACCACTGTGAATGTTTGGAAAAAGGACCCAAGTTCTGTTTTCTGGTGAATTAGTAAGACTCTCAATTCTCTTTTGTTAAATAAACTGATGAGGGCAGGAGTCGTCTTCAACTGGTCAGTAGGCTGTCCGGCCTTGGAGAGAATGCACCAAGGGGTAGAAAGCCCCATTGATGTGGATCCACATAAGCATTGAAGCCTGCTACAGTGAGCCCAGAATCTTCCTCGACAAGGTATTTCCTGGTTTCTTCACTCCCCCAAATGAAAAAGGCACTGACAAAACTAGGTGGATAATTTTTATGGGTAAAATTTCTGTACAAAGAAATCAGGGTCATATGGTAGAACAAGAACACGTTTAACCTGAATATAATCAAGTTTTCATCTCTAACCTCCAAGTTACTGGAAATACAAGAGACCGAAAAGCAAGTGAAACAGGCTCTGGAGAAAATGGAGAATTCTAGAAAGTGGAAGAGGAAACAGGACAGTAGGTCACCTCAGCAAGTCAATGTCAAGATTAAAAGCAGCAGAAGAGTACTGATGAAAAGAAAATTTTAATTTTTTTAAACAGCCAAATGGAAAGTGTAATCTTAATGGGAATTTGGTTTGAATAAATCATCTGTCAAAGATGATTTTGGTGCAATGGGGAAAATTCGAATATTGTCTAGGTATTTGTGGATGAGAGGGGAAGTACTATTCACTGAGTTTGATGATAATACTACTCTAGTTCTGTAGAAAAATGCCCCCATTTTTCAGAGGAACATCGTAAGTATTTAAAGATGAAATGACATGTGTCTAATAAACAACTTTTCAGCAAAAGGTGAAGTAAAGGCATTGAATATTTTTTGTTAAATCTAGTTAATGGGTAGATTATACTGCATTCTTCACTGTATTTTTTTTTGTTTTGAAAATTTTCAAAATAGAAGGTTAAAATATATTGGATCTCAAATTTATGTTTAAACAGTTTCTTGGCTTTCTCATTTATTAGCTGTATGAACCTGCATAAGCCATTTAAATTCCCTGAGCCTCTGATTCCTTATTTGTAAATTGATGAAAACAGTAAACTTGCATGAAAATTTAATATATATGTGAACATGCTTCCTAAATGGGCAAAATTCACAAGTTTTGTTCCTTCTTGTTTATATGCATGACTTGAACTCTGGCTTCCATGGCAGTTCATCATGTCTCAAAGTGATGTGGATGCTTGTATTAATCAAGGTTCTCCAGAGAAATTGAGAGACATATTGAGACATATTGAGAGAGAGACAGAGCCAGAGATCAACGTAAAGGGATAGAAAGACAGAGAAAGATTTAAGGAATGGGTGATTGTGGACACTGGTACGTCCAAAATCATAAGGCTAGCAGTCTGGAGACCCTGGGAAGAGCTAAGGCTGCAGTTTGAGTTTGAAGGGAGTTTGCTGGTAGAATTCTATTCTCTCCAGGAGACCTCAGTCCTTGTTCTATTAAGGCCTTCACCTGATTGAACAAGGCCCACCCACATTTGGAGAGTAATCTGCTTTACTCAGTCTACTGATTTAAACATCAAATCTCACCTAAAAAAAAGAAAGAAAAAACCTTCACAGTAACATCTGCAATGTTTGACCGAATATCAGGGTCCCATGGCCTAGCCAAGTTGACACATAAAATTAACCATCTGAGTATTTAATAAATAAGTGATTAATGAGATATCTAGCATTTTGCTCTGCAGAATTCTGTGTTATTACAGAAGAACAACCTGTTGTTGGTGCCATTCTGAGTCGTTCAAAGTCATAGCTTTCCAACCAGCATGACATATTTAGGGTTCTATTTTTTTTTTAATGCATGTACATTTAATTGGTGTCTTTCCTATAACTTCCTATCTAAAATTTACCCTCAACCAAAATATAGTAAAGCCCTCAGTTTCCATAATAAGAATACAAGACATCTTTCTGTCCCTCTACTGCAGTAGTCTTGGTAATTAGAGTGCATGCCTGACAGAGGTCAAGCACTCAGGAAATATTAATAAATGAATCCTTGATGACAGAACTGAGCAGATATCAAAAGTGCAATTAGTAACATGTGATCAGGATATCACTTCTATGGTAAAGTTTATTAGTCTATGGTAAAGTCTATTAGTCTATGGTAAAGTTTAGCACCAGTCCACACACATGGAAGAAATTCCATTTCAGTTTAATTTGGAGCATTTCACTCCTTGCCTGGACATTTAGAGATCAGGTGTATTGAAGTAGCAGTTTGCAATAAAATATGAAGACCATGTCCAAACATATCTCATCTTCCATGCAATCTTTCATATAGATGGAATGACATGCCGAATAGTGAAATGATTTAACTTTTTTATTTTTATTTGTTTATTTATTTTTTGCACACAGGGCTTTGAACTCTTGACTCTGAGATCACGATCTGAGCTGAGCTTGAGAGTCCGACACTTAACTGACTGAGCCACCCAGGTGCCCCAATGATTTAACTTTTTCTAGTGAGAATTCCCAGTGAAGCCATGCTTAGGGCTTACTGATGGGAAACCGTCAGGGGGCAGGACTGTCTTTCCCCAGATGTCTTCCTGTTATCTCAGAGCATAAAATCCCTGAAGTACACAATTTGGGGTGCATTCCTTTGAATCTTGAAGGGATTTTAACTTTCCAGCATTCTCAAGCAACATCAATACCTCACAAAGGATATGTTAAAGCTGTCATTTTAGTACTTCAGCAGAGATCAACTAAATCTACCAATCAACTCGTCAATTGGTAGAGGTCCCGTTCCCATGATTCTTTTCCCTTAGTGATGGCTTTTTCCAATTTTGGCAATTCAGAAATATCCATAATCAATTCTGCCCTTACAACTCTTGAGGAATCAAATCCCGTGAGAGCCGTAGAGTTTATGTTTCGTGTTTTCCTCTTTTCCCCACCTCATACATTGAATTAGCTTTATGTTAGAAATAATCTCATTGTTTCCACGCTTAAGAAAGAGAAGAGCAATGTTCCTTGCTTCCAAAGCTCTCGGAAAAGTAAGGGCTGTGGAATGCTGTTGGATGATTTCCTGCGGACGTGGTCTTTGTAGTTGCTAGGGTAGTGACCCATATGTTTATACACTCATTATAAAAATGACCTAAGAGACGAAGAATGAGCCCAAATACTTCAGGGATTTGGTGATCATTTTCACAAACCTACTAGATCCTGCTTTCCTCCATTCTTCCAAATTCAAAACCATATATTTAACAGAAAACGCAACCACAAAATGTTTACATAATTCGCAGTTGTAGTCTTGGATTCTGAGAGAATATTTGCTCAAATGATACTCTTATGTGGGAAAATGTAATTTGAAAAATACGACCCAAGCCTGTTGGAAGAGTTTAAATCTCCCCAATTGTATGTTAAGGTCTATGATGAATGTATCTACTTCATTATTCCTGTCATTGACCTTAGAACCTCAAGATGCTACACAAGAACTTGGATTTTGACTAGAAAAACTGTTCAGTTCTCTTTCTCGGATACAATTTTACAATATGATATTAGTTTTAAGATCACTCAAGATACAAATGGATAATCAGCAATAAAGTCATATTCTCTGAGGAAAGGATTTCTATGCCCTAATTCTATTTCTTTTGGTAGCGGGGACATTGGAGATGAATGGACTGAAATGAATGCCTTATTTTTGATGCAACCAGAAGCTACATAATAAAGTGGTCTCTAGAGCCTCTCCTAACCACCCATCTCCCGGAGCTCTGGTGGAAATTAATCGAAACAATGTATGAAAGTTCCCAACAAAATGCCTGGCATATTTTAGACAGTCTCCAAGTATTAGTTTTCCTTGCTCATCTTGAGGGAGTTTAAATTTGTATGTGAAAGATTTGAAAAGTAAAAGGATTATATACATGAGAATTTTTATGAATCAGGCAAAATTCTGCTATTACAGGTCAAGCAGTTTGCTTGTGTTTCTATTTTAAATCAAATCAAATCTGTTAAAACATTTTTAAACTCCCAGACTTGTGCGGTCATTGTAAGGCAACCAGATTTCCTTTAAAAAAGATTTTAGAGTAAAATAACAGACTTTCTTGTTATACGTTCATACTTACACAAAGCCACAGGTATTTGCGGAAATGGCTTGCGGTTCTCTTCCCACACTGTGGCTCGGGTTCGGATGGATGTGTAAGTTCTTACACACTCACTCTGTGCTCCCTAACACTGCATTTCACCAAATAAAGGTTTGGAGCCTCAGAGGTGAACAGGGTCTTGCCTCCCCTTTCAGACACACGGAGCTCTCAGCGTCCTCTCCTTTGCAAATAACCATTGTTTCTCTCTGACCTGCTCGGGGCGTCTGCTTCCAGAATTCAGGCCCAACGTTGTCAGAACTGTACTTGCTGGCAGTTACCTAGATCATTACAAGAAACCCATCTCTCAGAGCGTTGAAAAATGGAAATTCCTAATGGGGATTCTCTCAAGTAACAGATTAAAAAAAAAAAAAAATTAGGCGAGATACCGCCGTCTCAATTTTTGTAAAATAAAACCTAAGCACTATCACAGATGGTGACCGGCACTGAGTGCTATCATTTGGGACACCAAAAACAAGCCGTTTGTATTATACATCAAAAAAAAAAAAAAATAGTGACTCTTGTCCCTTTAAGACACTTGAGACTATCTGGCATTCGCAACTATCTTTGCTGCTTTGCCCTCTGTATTAAATGTTTTCTTTGACCTATCGCACTTGCTTACTCATCTTTGTCTCTTTTTGAGCCCGGTTGGTAATGGTAATGCTCAATTGTATCGGGTTTTTTTTTCTGCTCCAATTGCATTAATAACCGAAGCCTGCAGAAGTCCGCCAAGCTTGGGCACCGAGGACAATTATGTTATTGGCTATCTCTTGTGCCTCATTTACTCCCTTCCAGGGAGGAGAACATAAATGCTTGGCACTAAGTGGACTCCAGGAAATTCCAGTCTGTTAGGGGCGGTGCCGAAGATCATTAGGCCTTGTGTGTTGTGAAGTGTCGAAGTCTAAGGCAAATGATATGAATAAGCAACATTACTGCTCCCCCGTCTCTTATCCGGAAGTCAAACAAGGCAACTTGGACTTGGCAAGGAGCAGTACGTGGGCTGGAAAAGTGGAAGGGGCTGCTGGCAATGAAGGGGAGGCCACCGCAACTGTTTCCAATCCCCTCGTGGCTCCCGACAGAAGAAGCTTGGACAAACGCAGAGGAAGAAGTACGTCTAGGGCTGGTCCACCACTTCTCGATACCCCAGAACCGAAGCTCTCTAGGCTAAAGACGCGATAACAAATATCCAGAGCTGGATGCTGTAGGTGGTAGAATCCTAGTTTGGAATATGGATAGTGAGGGATAGGACGATCGTTCACTACGGGTCTGTCCTAACTCGGACTCCATGCACGCTGCACTTAGCGCTGGTGATGACACTGCGAGGAAGTACCATCTCCAGCGACAGGAAAGCGATGGGAAAATTGAACCTAAGAGAAAGTAGCCCAAGGTTGCAGAGTTAGCACAAACTGGAAGTAAGATTCTTACCCAAATGTTTCTGATTATGAACCTTTAGCAGTTTAATCACTAGAAGCATGACCGGGGGAGTGGAAAAAACAGGAGACCTCATATGCACAGGGTTGAGATGGAGTTCTAATCCCCTCACCCTTTCCTTCACCTCTATTTCCTCTTCTCCCTGTCTCACATCTACAAGGCTCAAAAAAAGATCTTGAGCTACCCACTCAAGTTTGCTCAGCCTTGACTTTCCTCAACTGCAGATGCAGGGGATGGATGATGGCGCCGACCCAGTCATGAGCCAGTCATAATCAAAGCCTTGCACCGGTTCAGTGTTCCTTGTTCTGATTTGACTTCATAGAGACTGTCCTTCTTATAATCCCCAGAACATCGTATAAAACAACGTGAACTGGGCAGTCGTTTATCCAGCTCTTATCTTGTTCTCAAAAATGTTTGGAATTTCTCTTCTTTAACAAATGCCTTTTCATCTCAGACCACTTGAAAACAAAACCCATGCTCTGGTGACGCCTTGGAGACAAGTGACTCAGCCCTGTGGCCGGGAGCCTTGTGGGGCCCTTATCTTGGCTTGATACCTGTCCCTCGGCCACACCTGTCCTTGTGCAAACTGAAGAAGGAGAGGGCCTCCGGCAAGGAGGAGGACTCTTTGTGCCGTTTACCGTTGTTAACAAGGCAGGAGAAGGAAACAAATTCTGCCAACTCCCCACCAGGCCCGTGGGGATAAAGAGTCAGGGAACCCATTTCCCACAAGAAAAGTACCAATTCTCTGTACGAGAAGCTTCCAGTCTAAGATGATGTCATGGAGAAAATGAGGGCTCTTTGGTTTTTCAGTTTTGGGGTTTTTTTTTTAAGATTTTATTTTATTTATTTGACAGAGAGAGAGAGAGAGAGAGAGAGAGCACAAGCAGGAGGAGCGGAAGAGGGAGAAGCAGGCTTGATCCCAGGACCCTGGGATCATGACCTGAGTCGAAGGCAGTCACTTAACGATTTAGCCACCCAGGCGCCCCAATAAATAAGATCTTTAAAACAAATTCAAGAGAGAGATGGACCCCTAACAAATTTTATTCACTCAATCATGAATGCATCCATTTATTCAATCAATGACTATTTATGGACCCTTGTATTTAGACACTAAGGCTATTTCAAGATGAGTAAGAAAGGGCTCACCTCCCTTGGACTAGCTGTAGAGTAGACAAGCTAAGTTAGGCACACAACTATCTATCATTCAAGGAAGAAGGGGATAAGTGCTATAAAGTGTTGGAATTTCGGAACACAAAGGAGTAACTCAGCTTGGAGCCAATCCAGGAAGGCTCGTTAAAGCAGATATTCAGACTGAGGCTTGAAAAATGGGCGGGATCTGTACATGTCCAACTAACATATTTCCATTTATGAGGCACAATTTCTTTTTATGTTGACCATTGGTGTTTGGAACGTATTTTGCATAGAAACAACATTCTATCTGGTCTTTGGCGTCCCTGGTCTGCCCACAAAAGCTCATGTAGCCCATAGTGTACTTGAGAAATGTTATAAATACATTCTTTCAACTACACATAGATACAGTGTCAGGGTTCCTGTGGGAAAGTTCAGGGTGTTCAAATGTTTGGGGATAGACACACAGCTTCCTGCTGCCCCACCACAGGACGTGCAACCAAGGCCCCCTCCTCGACTTCCCCCATCCAGGTCTCAAGCCAACATCGCGAGGGTAGTCAAGACTCCTGGAATTGGGGAAATTGGTGATGGTGGGGTATCCAAGCTATAGAGCCTACAGCTTCCAGAACTCTGGGGGCTCTCTTTAAAAAAAAAATAAATAGCTTAAAAAACATTGACTTTCGCCAAATTTACAAAAACATAAGACTGTGTGAACATACTGGTAGGGCACCTCCTGGCCCTGAAAGAGTCTCAGCCAGAAAAAGACCCTGAAGTTTCAGCTTCATTAACTTTCTGGAAAGTGGAACTCTAGGATTTGAAATGCTTGGAGACGAGTGATCTGTTTATTCTCCATTCTTCACTAAAATATACCGAAGTGTTTAGCATCTGGGGGTAAAGGATCTAGACCTCCAGCAGCCAACTCCTTTGCTGACCTTGGGGAAGAGGGAATGATGACGGCGAGGCTGCAGGGAGGCTGGGCAGGGCAAGGTTGGGGCATGGTGTGGTCGATCGCTGCCCAGTGTAGGAGCCAGACGGACCTGGGCTGGTATTCCAGAGTGTTCCAGAGCTGATCCTGACCAAGCGCCCCCACCTTTCTGATACTTGAGATTTCTATTTGTAAAAAGGGGGAAAGGGTCACTATACTTTGTAATAGTGCCAACTCCAGAGGCTGGTTTTTCAATGACACAACATGATTGAAATACCTCGCCCACTCCCTGGCTTGCCCCCAGCGTCTGATAACGTGGAGGGATGAGTCATGGGGAAATTGTAATGCTACCTGTTTTGTAGAGGTTTGCGAAAACCCACTTTCCTGCCTATAATACTAGTTCGCTTGTCTCTGCCTTTCTGACGGAAAGGCAGAAAGGACGGCAGGAGATGTTTCCAGTGTCGGCTAGAATGTAAAGCATTCTGGAGAGATGGAGGTACATGCGTGTGGGTCCTTTACAGATTGCAAATTCCAATGCACACAGGATATGGTGTTGATGGGAGTGTGGCTGTCAGCGATGGTTCCCAGATTTCCCAGCTGCTAGCCAATTATAGGATTTCCAAAGGATGAAGATAAATCAGACGGGTGGGAGGGTGGGGACCAGAGAAGCAAGTCAGGCTAGCAGGTCGAGCTAAAACAATTTAGCATGAGTATTTTTATTAAACACTTGGCAGGCAGAGTCCTTAGCTTTTAGAGACAAGTGCTGCAGTGTTTCGAGGTGAAGTGATATGATGTTTGGGACTGGCTTCCCCGGGAGGCCAGCAGTTGGGGGTGCAGATAAAATGGGCCATCTGTCTTCTTGGGTATGTATATAACATTTTTCATAGTAAAAACTTTTAAGAACGACCAGATAAGTAAAACCACTTCTTTTATAATTGGGCACAAGCCAAAGGGTATCCTTTGCTGTGGTTCCATGCTCTGTCAGCGGGCATGGCCTTAATGCATCAGCTGGGCAAGCCTCAGAACGGCTCTGGATTCTCAGGGAGTGTGTATGAGGCATCTTGGCTGATGTAGACCGTCCCTTATTTTATCTTTTTTTTTTTTTTTAAAGATTTTATTTATTTGACAGAGAGAGAGAGAGAGAAAGAGAGAGATCACAAGTAGTCAGAGAGGCAGGCAGAGAGAGAGAGAGAGGGGGAAGCAGGCTCCCTGCTGAGCAGAGAGCCCGATGCGGGGCTCGATCCCAGGACCCTGAGATCATGACCTGAGCCGAAGACAGACGCTTAACCCACTGAGCCACCCAGGCGCCCCCTCAAGTATCATCCTTGACTCTGACCCCCCCTGCCTTCCTCCTCTTATTTATTTATTTATTTATTTAAGATTTTATTTATTTTTTGACAAGAGAGCAGAGAGAGCGAGAGCAAGAGAGGGAACACAAGCAGCGGGAGTGGGAGAGGGAGAAGCAGGCTTCCCACCCAGCAGGGAGCCCGATGCGGAGCTAGATCCCAGGACCCTGGGATCATGACCTGTGCTAAAGGCAGACACTTAACACCTGAGCCACCCAGGCGCCCCACCCCCTTTCTGTTTTAAAACACTTGTAATTATACCGGGGCCACCATGTGATCCAGAAAAATCTCTTTAAAGCCAGCTAACTAGCCATCTTAATTCCGTCTGTAACCTTAATTCCCCCTTGTCATGTAACCTAACATACACACGGCTTCCAGGGATTAGTGCGTGAACATCTTTGGGGAGGAGGTTATTCTGCCTACCACTTACCATAGTAGAGGTTGAATGTCACTTTAAGGACATCCAGGGCAAAAGTTACCCCAAGAATGAAGCAGCTCGCTTAATAAAAACCATACAGATGACCAAGATACCGTTCAGTTAAGTTTGTCTAAATAAACTGCTGATTGGAACACTTGGGTGGCTCAGTCGGTTAAGCGACCTGAGCCTTTGGCTCAGGTCATGATCCCAGGGTCTCGGGATCAAGTCCCGCATCAGGCTCCCTGCTCAGTGGGGAGCCTGCTTCTCCTTCTCCCTCTACTCGCCACTTCTCCTGCTTGTGTTCTCTCTCTCTCTTTCCCTGACAAATAAATAAAATATGTATTTTCAATAAATAAACTGCTGATTGAACCACTTAGGCTCCCAACACCATCGGTTTCCAACTCAGCTTTTCTATAGGCTCCAGAGTTCCAGAGAGGGCACCTGGTGATTCTGAGTGAACTCCGGAGCCTATGATGCTGTCTTTAGGATAACTGAATGGTGTACATGTATCACTTATTGCTGTTGGCCCAGGACAGCCCTGGACTTGGTCTCTGCTTTGCCCCAGGGCCCCCAGCTGTGCTACCCAAGGGGATGTGTCCCCGGGGACCTGACCTCAGTGTCCAACAGGCCTGGCCCTGTCACGGGCACAGGATGCCCCAAGGCAGAGAAGAGAATCCTGGCCTAAAAGGGAACCCAGAGACGGTCTGTCTTTTTCAGGATATCTTATGGATGGAGAAAACGAGGGGCCGGGATCCTAAGTGACTTTAAATAGACCCACCGTGTTTTCCCCCTTAAATCACCCCAGGTAACATCTAAAATTCTTTTAGAAGAACACTTGTTTTTAACAGAACGCTCAATGTCGCGTAGGGGTGAAGGGACTAGAGCGCAGCGATAACAGAAGAATGAAAGGCCTTTGTTCCAAAAGTGTAAAGTGAGATAAGATGTAGTGGAATAATGTGAAGAAAAGGAACACTGGGAAGACAAGGGTGGAGCCCACATTCAGAAGGAGCTGGGAAGCGGGGCAGAGAGGGTTGCATCTCACCACCCAGATCCCCCTGTGAGGTGAGGGGACTCCTGAGGCCGGCTGCACCCCAGCACTCCTGGGCTGGGCGTGTCCAAGGCAACAGTCCCCCCCCCCCCCCAGACGAAGTACTTCTCCCTGTGCCCTTGCTCGTGCCCTCTGGAGCCACTCATCCATTCACGATAGTTCATTCATCCTCAGTCAACAAATCAGTAATAGGCTCCAGCTCTGAGACCCAGAGCAGCGGGGACCGGAGGGGACGAAGCAACCCACAGTCCCGCAGGTGGCGACTTCACGGTGCCTCCTGTGCAGCTGAGATGTTGGAAGGATGAAACTTTCATACAACCGAGCTGAAAGCACCTGTCAAAGTAGCACAGCTAGAAATGTGTGAGTGTGCGGAAGGCGGGCCCAGAAAAAAAGGCCCTCGGAAGGGTACCCCGAGAGAGCCTGGACCCCCTAGAACAGAGGCAGCTCTCTTTTCTAAAGAGTAAAGTACATCTGTGATGCTGCTCAGGGCTATTTCATCCTCCCCTGGAAAACATGGTCAGAATTCAACAGACCACTTGCAACCTATTCATTTCAGCCCTTCCGGTGAGTAGACTCTACCCTTCCCCAGGCGAGCCATCAATAAGTAGATGTTTATTGCTCTTTGGGGCCCAGAGGCTGGCATGTGCAGAGTGCGTCCTTATTTGGCAATACTGTTTGCAAATGAACCCAGGCCTCAGTGAACGGGAAAACATGGTACACTTTGTGACAGTTTTGAAGGGACAACTTGTGTTAGACAGTGTCTTTAATTGTGAGGTGTTTTCCCAATCACGGACTGGCGGTTTGGTACGACAGCTATTTGTCAATGGGTTTTTCCATGATCAGACATCTGTGTAAGCTGTGTTAGACGAAGGGAACTATGTTTCCTGCATCGAGGATATCGAGATGACTTATACATTTTTAATGCATAAAAATGATGTCTAGTTGAACAATGTATTAAATAATACAAAATGATCTCTGACCAGTAGGCATCAGATTAAAAAAATAGGTAGGCTATTTAATTCAGTTTCACACCATTTGATCTTGATATTCTAATTCATTGCCATATAAAATGAACTTTCATGAGAGAGACTGATTTATTGCTATTAGTCTTCTAGTTCCTTTTTTACAGTACTCCTGAAACAGGGCCAGAGTTATTTTGAAAAACCCAGCTCTTTAAGTGGGTCTGATCAACAGCAAAATAATCTAGCATTTTAAATAAAGCAAATGGGAAGGTCCTTATAAGCCTCACCTTGGAGACCAGGAAGCGCACTGTTACCATGGAGACCTTTTTGAGTTCGCTCTGCCTGGAGTTAATGATTACCACACATTCAGATATAATCGGATATCGTATGAAAGCATTTTAAATTCCTCACTGGAAGCATGACATTAGTAGTAGATTTCAATGCTCATCTCTGGCACATGAAGGGGAAACCCGCAGTTCCCAGACTTCACCCCAATTCCTGATTCAGTCTGGAATGCAGGCCGAGCAATTCATATTTTACCAGGGCTCGCGGGGAGCCACTGAGAGCCCGACCAGTGCAAGAATCCCACAAACAAGGGTTTCTGGGTACGTGGTCATCAGGCATCTCAGTTTTGTTTTGTTTGTTTTTTTAAAGATTTTATTTATTTATTTGACAGAGAGAGATCACAAGTAGGCAGAGAGGCAGGCAGAGAGAGAGGGGGAAGCAGGTTCCCTCCTGAGCAGAGAGCCCAATGTGGGGCTCGATCCCAGGACCCTGGGTCCATGACCTGAGCCAAAGGCAGAGGCTTTAACCCACTGAGCCACCCAGGTGCCCCAGGCACCCCAGGCATCTCAGTTTTATTTTGGTCTATAAAGAAGAGATTTTCCTGATTGTTTAGCGGTTTATTTTAAGGTTGAAAACGAATTGCAATTCATTAAAATTTGTCGAAACTTAATTCTTCCTTAAGCATTTGTCCTCAATTCACCTATCTTGCTCTATTTATTAATTTGACACCTCCTGGCTCTCCCTTTTAGAGGATACAACTTAAATTCCCTTAGATATTTCAAACTGTATCATTATAACATACCTGATATTTTTAAGCACCTCAAACTTTAAAACTTTCTCAAGTTTTTTTTTTTTTTTAAGATTTATTTTAAATCTTAAAATGGTGGGGAGGGACAGAGGGAGAGAGGGAATCAAAAACTTAAGCAGACTCCCTGCAGAGTGTAGAGCTGGAAGGAGGGCTCAATCTCATGACCCTGAGGTCATGACCTGAGCTGAAACCAAGAGTTGGTGCTTAACTGACTATGCCACCCAGGCGCCCTTCAAGTTCTTAAGTAACTAATAAAACTTGAAAATTTGAACTTCTAGTCTTATCAGTATTCTAACAGTATAAAAGCATGGTGAGATTTCAATGAAATAATTACAAATCAAATAATTACACATTTTACATTTGAATCACTGCCCTAAGTTCTCTGACTCTGATAAACCGATCATTAAAACCTTTGTAAGTATATAAAATTCAAATTTACAAATTCCACAACACAAAAATCCATTTATTAAACTCTGCAGATTTGATTTTCTTTTTCTTTTTTTAAAGATATACTTATTGGGGCGCCTGGGTGGCTCAGTCATTAAGCATCTACCTTCGGCTCAGGTGGTGATCCCAGGGTCCTGGGATCGAGCCCTGCATCAGGCTCTCTGCTTGGAGGGAAGCCTGCTTTTCCCTCTCTTGCTCCCCCTGCTTGTGTTCCCTCTCTCGCTCTGCCTCTCTCTGTCAATTAAATAAATAAATAATCTAAAAAGGAAAAAAGAAACTACATTAAAAAAAAAAAGTAAGATGTATTTATTTATTCCCGAGAGAGACACAGAGAGAGAGACAGAGGGAGAGGGAAAGGGAGAAGCAGACTCCCCACTGAATGGGGAGCCAGATCTGGGGCTCCATCCCAGGATCTTGAGTTCACGACCTGAGCAGAAACCAAGAGTCAGACACTTACCTGACTGAGCCACCCACGTGCTTCGATTTGATTCTCTTAAACACTTCTGGACAATTCTAACTCCTCTCAGGGAGGAAACTTCCTCCTTGCTTATCAATTCGAGATTTGGGAGGTGACACTAAGGGATGGGATATGGGGAAGACGAGTTTTAATCACTGTGTATCTATTAAGGGTTAGAGTTTTTTCTAGAGCTCCTAGGCGGCAGCCTCATGTGGCCAGAGATAATTACCACTGCTGAGACTAGGAGCCCAGGGCCTGCATACACAGTCTCCCAGAGGGGCTGTGTGTCACAGCCACCCCATTTAGGCACCACAGGATAGCAAGTGTGTAGGGTTTTAATTTTTCAAAATTATACATATTTTGTCTTTTTTGGAAATAATTTAAGACACAGGGAAGTGATGTTGTAATTTTAAGCCAGAGCCCTTTAACATGCTTTTCCACCTAAAGGCCTGGGGATTGAAATTGGGAGAGGGTGGCAAGATGCTAGGGCTCTCACCTGATAAATGTATCTTCCAGGAGAGGATAATCATAATGGATTTCCTAATGGAAATAATGGATTTCCCTGTAGGGACAATAGGTCCCAAATAACCAGAGTCTGAGAAGTAGTTCTCCACTTGGATTTGGTGAAAGAAGGTCATAGGTTCATGAATTCACTGAATAGTGGTGCGTATTAGTGAGGGGCAAAGGTTAAGCTGCTATGACGAAGAACATAGGACGGCTCATCAAAAATAGAACTTTATTTGACTTTCACTTAAGGCCCTATGGAAAATGGGCCAAATCAATCAGGAGACTCTGCTCCACGTGGCCATTGTGGGACCCAGGTACCCCCAAACTGTTACTCGGCCATCCCTCAAGGCTACTAAACTGGGGTTCTTGGACCTCCGAAGAGTCCATGAGTAGAGTTCAGAGGCACCATAAATTTGAAAGGGAAAAAAATTAAGTCTCTGTTTTATATTTAGCATTTCCTTCAATTATGAATATAAGCAGCAAACCATAGTATTATTAGCAATACTTACAAATTTATCACCAATACACATGAAAAATATTTTACATCAATTTCAATTGTCTTGAAATATCACATTCATCACTACTTTGAAATTGTGGTGGTTATTAGACTTGTTGGTACTTACTATCAGCATGTGATCCATCACTAAAGAAACGAATGTGCTACTATATACAAATTAGGTTTTTTAAACATTTATGATATTTTAATAGTGTATTCCAATATAATTTCTTTAAAAATTTTAAGTTTTTTAAAAAATAAACTCTAACCCCAACACAAGGCTCGAACTCATGACTCCAAGATCAAGGGTTGCATGCTCTACCAATTGAGCCAGCTAGATGCTCTGAGAATTGTATCTTCTCCTTCTTCTTCTTCTTCTTCTTCTTCTTCTTCTTCTTCTTCTTCTTCTTCTTCTTCTTCTTATTCTTATTCTTTTTAATATTTTATCTATTCATTTGAGAGAGAGAGCATGAGCAGGGAGAGAGGCACATGGAGAGGGAGAGACAGACTTCCCCACTGAGCAGGGAGCCTGATGAGGGGCTTGATCCCAGGACCATGGGATCATGACCTGAGCTGAAAACAGATGCTTAACTGACTGAGCCACCCAGGCACCCTAGAATTGTATATTCTTGATATAGAATACAATAATTGTATATTTATTTATTTATTTGCGTGTAGTCTGCTATTTCACTGAGTTATATATACAGTAAAGTGAATAAAATAAACACAAATCCTATGTGTACAAGTAGGTAAAAATATACATTTTAATGGCATTAAAGTATAGAACTTTTTCATTATCCCAGATATTTCCTGGGTCCTTTTGCGGTGCCTTTCCTGCAAAGGTAATGATTATTCAGATTCCATTATCATTAACTGTTGTTATCTGTTCTTAACATTCATATAAATGAAATTATATAGTGTGTATATTTATTTATTTATTATTATGTTCAAGTTTTATTTATTTATTATGTTCAGAGTACACTTTTTTTCTAAGACTTAATTTTTTTTTAGAGCAGTTTTAAGCTTACACCAAAATTAAGACGGAGGTACAGATATTTCTCATAGTCACCCTGTTCCCCCACATTCACAGTCTCACCCATTAACAACTTTCCAGAATGCTGTAGATATAGATACAGATATAGATATAGATATAGATATAGATTTTTTTTTACCAAGAATGAACATATATTGACGCATCATAATCACCAAGTCAATAGTTTACTTTTGGGTTCCCTCTTGGTGTTGGACAGTCCATGGATTTGAACAAATGCTTTTGATGTGTATCTATTATTATAATATCATGCAGAACATTTTCACTGCCCTAACCCCCCACCCTGTGCTCTGCCTATTCATCTCTCCTTGTGACTCTGGAATATTTTTTTATTGGGACATAATTGGCCTATAAAATTATATTAATTTCAAGTGTGTAACTTGATGATTTGATATTTCTATCTATTGCAAAACAATAACCACAAAGTCTAGTAAGTGTGTATACACTTTTGTGTTGGCTTCTTTCACTCAACATAATGTCTTGATAGTCATCTGAGTTTTTGCATGTGTTTTAACCCATTCCCTTTATTTTGTGTAGCATGTCATTTCATGAATAGAAACAATTGATTTGTCTATTCTTCGGTTGATGGACATTAGTTACTTCTCGTTTTTTGACATAAATAAAGCTACTATGAACATTCTTATATGTGTCTTTTATTTTTTAAGATTTATTTATTTATTTACAGAGAGCGCGTGTGCACGTGTAGTGGGGCGGGGTGGAGGGAGAGAGAGAGAGAAAGGCAAGAGGACTCTGTGCTGAATGTGGAGCCCGACTCAGGGCTCAATTATACAACCAAGAGACTTCAACCTGAGCCGAAACTGAGAGTCAGATGCTTAACTGATGGTACCGTGCAAGTGCCCATATATATATTTTGAGTATATATATGAGCTCACTTCCCTTGGATGTAATCGTAGGGGTGGGGTTGCTGGGTCATGGCTAAACATATGTTTAGCTTGAGCAGATACTGCTGAACTATTTTTCAAAATGGCTGAGCGAGATTATACTCCTGTTAGCAAGTAACGTATAAGAGGTCCAGTTGCTCCATGTTCTCACAGATATAAGGGGTTATCTGTCTTTGAAACTTTAGCTACTCTCGTGGGTGTTTTGTGGTGTATTTTATTTTATGCACTTATTTTTCTGAGAAAGCATTCCTAGGTGTCACCAGTCTCTAAGGTGTCCACGGCACAAAAGGTTCTTAGATCACAGTTGCGGTCCAACTACGGCCTGGTCGAAGGTCTGCTCAACCTTGGGCACTTTGGCCTTCCCACTCTAGGGAAGGACAAAAAGCAGAAGTTTGGGACGAGCAATTTCCTTTCAAGCAATGAGGAAGTTGCTCATTGCTTAGTCACTTACTAACTTAGTCACTGGGCCACGCCTAGCCTCCTGGGTGACTGGGAAATGTAGTCTCTCTCTGGGCAACCATGTGGTCCGTGTAAAATCTATCAATAAGGAACACCAGACTTGGACTACTGGCAATCTCCACAATATGCTCTCGACTGTCCCAGTGATGTTTTGATGGGTCAGACTCTCCCAGCAGCACAAACGCACCTCCACCCAGGGTGAGGAACTGCTGAATCACCTAGCTGCCCCATCCTGACTTTTGGCAACAGATTGCTGGGCCCGGGACAATCTCTCCAGGTCAGATCAGGCCCTCTTTTCAAGCCCTCATGCTAAGCCTGCCCCTCAGGCAAATGCATAGATTGATCAGGTCCAAAAATGGACATATGAGACATGTTACCTGAGATGTGTCAGTGAGTAAGTAGATGACCCAAGGGTGAGTAGGGCAGTTTTATTCAGGTCTTGGGGAAGGAAGCTGAAGGCATCCGTGCAAGGTGGCCCGAGTCATGCCTTTGTGAATGCCTTGCATGACACTTTGGTCTTCAACAGGACTGACAAAACTGTGTTGAAACCTTTCCAGGAAGTTGTCACAGTGTCTCAACCAACTCTCTTGGGTCACTCATGGGTGTGGCTTTACCCACTTATCAGATTGCGTCAGTGGCTGGCTGTCCAAATGCATCCAAGTCAGCTGCCCCAATTTCTACATTCCACACACTTAAAACAGCAGTTACAGAGGGGAGCAGATGATGAGGTGGGAAGAAACGAGAACATGTCTATCAGTGGAAATACATAGATAGTACCCAAACTCTGTGCTTGTGTTACTCAGGAATTAGGGAAGCATACATCAGCCTGGTTCCTACTGACGCCATATTGATGGATGAAGCTTTGCCACGAGTCGAACCGATACTCTTTCTTTATAGTAAACACACATGCCAGCAGGGCTTGGGATGGAGATTTGAGTCCACGTGAAAACTCAAAGAAGGCCATGATAAAGGGATTAAATCAGTCAGTATGAACTATATGTAATTTAAAACATATATTCTTGGAAACAGTCACAGAAAAGCAAAAAGCCAAATCCCACCTGGGAAGTGGAGAATCCCCCAAAACCCCTTCCTTCCCACTCAGTGGAATCTTGGGATCCTCTGTTTGTACCTTCCCTCTATTTAGCAGATATACAGGGAGAGATGAGAATAGCTTTGATTTACAACTCAAGGAGGGGACTGGGAAAATCTCTAAGACTCCACAGAAGGTTCGGGATCTGCTAACATCTGGGAGCAAGGGAGGAGGCATACAGCGCTGCCAAGAAAGGGGGGAGGCAGGAATTTGGGGAGAAGAAAAGACATCAGAAAGGCAAATGGTAATGGGAAGAAAGTGGGTTTACCCAGTGAATCCCTGTTAAGGGAAGTTCGGGCAGTTTTGATGCTGGAGACCTTGAATGGCTGGAGTCCTATGTGGTGTGTATGAGTGCACGGGACACCCACCTCCCCACTCTCCCCAACCCAGGAACACTGAGGACATGCTCTGTGGGTCGGTCGCATAGGTGTGCACAGCTCACCAAGGGGGTTTTGTGGAAAACCCAGCTCTCTGAATATCACGGCCCCTCCTTTCGTTTCAGGGGTTGTGTCGACTGCACCTCAGCTTTGAACGTGTGAATTCCATTCAGATTTGTTCAGAAATTCTAGTTTGGGAAATGTTATAAATAGGTTTCTCATGAACGCTTATGAGGAAAAAATCACACAAGTGAAAACACACCCATTGGCTGAGGCTCTGCCGACAGATCTGAATAAAAACTTCTTGGTTGGCACAAAATACACTAAGATCTTTTGAAATAAGCCTCATGCCTGCTTGGCAGAACCTGAATGTGGTGACTGTGTATTAAAAGGGCATATTATCTTCATTTGGCAATACACACAAGAAGCGTGCTTACTGGACAATAAAATTCGGACCTTAACTTAATACCCTTTTACCCCCTCATTTACAATATTTGGCTTAATTAAGAAGTGAAATTGTGAAAGTTTTCTTGGCAATTTGGCCATAAACATCTGTATTGAATATAAAGTTCCATTTGGTATTTGGGGGCAAAGTTACCAGTTCATTAATGTACGGGTTAGTTTCTTGGAAAGTGAAAGAGGGCCAGTGTTGGGATCCAACCTTCTTCTTAAACATGGTAATGTGCTTGGCCTTGCCGAAGGGGAGCAGAGAGGGGAGGTTGGCCAGAGTACTTCATCAATAGGACAAGAACCTTTGAGAAGTCCAGGCACGGGGAGGAAGTTGTTGACAGCACTGATAATCATTTCCAAGCAGTATTTCTTCAGAACCCTTCTTAGAGCTGCAGAATATGGTAAGATCACAGCCTTGGTCTGAGCTAAAATGGCAGCGTCGCAAATGAAGAAAGAGAGGCATAGTCAACAAATGAATACTCATTTGCTTCAAATCCTTTGCTAAAATTCAGTTCATTATGAGCAGAAGCTAAGGATAAAATGGCAACCCTAAGAAAACTGGAAGAAAATATAATGGAATAGTAATCAGACCTTGGGTGTGTGGATGTGAGAAGTCTTTTGCGTTGAGAAGAAATCACACAGCAGAAGAAAGATGTGAATGCATCTTTTGAAATTCAGTATCTGCAAGTAACAAAAAAGGTGAAAAAATTAAAAGATGGGGAAATATCACAGGACAATGAGAAACAAGTGATTAATTGTTGCCTTAGATCAGGTTCCCTGGCACCTGGCTCAGATGAAGCTTTGGTATACAACAAGTTTGTTTGTTTGTTTGTTTGTTTGTTTTTGGCTCTAAGTGTCTGTCAACAGATGAGTGGATCAAGAAAATGTGGTGGATTTATACAGCAGAATGTTTATTATTCAGCCTTAAAAACGAAGGCAGTTCTGTCATTTGTGACAATGTGGCTGAACCTGGAGGGCGTTGTGCAACCGAAATCAGCCAGACAGAGAAACACAAATATTGCACCGTATCACTTGTATGTGGAATCTTTAAAAAAAAAAGTCAAACTCAGGCGCCTGGGTGACTCAGTTGGTTAAGCGTTTGCCTTCAGCTTAGGTCGTATGATCCCAGGGTCCTGGGATTGAATCCTGCATCGGGCTCCCTGCTCAGCGGGGAGTCTGCTTCTCCCTCGGCCCCTGCCCCTCCCCCTGCTTGTGTTCCCTCTCCTTCTATCTCTCTCTCTCTCTCAAATAAATAAAAAAAATCCTTTTAGAAAAAAGAAATAGACTCATAGAGAGTAGAATGATGGTTTTCATCAGAGTCTAGGGGTAGGAGAAATAGGGAGAGGCTGGTAAAAGGGGACAAACTTTCAGATATGAGGAATGAGATCTGAGAATCTACTATGACTTGGTGATTATAGCTGATAACACTCTACCATATGATTGAAATTTGCTAACAGTAGAACTTGGATGTTCTCTCACACACATACAAAAAGGTAAATATGTGAGGTGATGAATGAGTTAATTAACTTAATAGGGGAATATTTTCACAATGTATATATTTATAGATACTTTATATCTTTAGATATTTATAGATATAGATATGATATAGATCAAATCATCACATTCATACTTTAAATATCTTACAATTTTATTTGTCAATTGTACTTCAGTAAAGCTGAAAGAACAAAAAGTTTATTGGAGGGACACCTGGGTGGTTCAGTTGGTTGAGCAGCTGCCTTCAGCTCAGGTCATGATCCCAGGGTCCTGGGATCGAGTCCCGCACGTGCTCCTTGCTCCGCAGGGAGCCTGCTCCTCTCTCTGCCTCTGCCTGCCTCTCTGCCTGCTTGTGTTCTCCCTCTGTTAAAATAAACAAAATCTTTAAAAAAAAAAAAAGTTTATTGGAGAGGGTTCTAGAAACAGCCCCGCGAGGGAGCAGGGCTTGCGGAGGGAGAAGCTGAGCAGTGATGCAGCGGCAGCTAAGGCTACAGACGGCCTCGCAGAATTGTTTCAAATTGAGTCAAGGGGCCTAGTTTCCACTGGATTCATCTATGGGTGCCCCCAGAGACGGGCTCTAACCTTGAGCACGGTGTTCCCTTCCCTGAAGACAATTATCAGAGAGGGAAGTGGTTTCGAAATGTCCACAGCAAGTCTGACAATGAGGCAATGAGAGCATCCCGGTCTTCAAGGCAGTTCTAAATGGCAACTGTGAAATAAAAGGAAATCTCATATAAAATGGAATTGGGAAGCCAGAAGGGGGAGCTCTCTCACTCTATCATTCCTTGTCCATTGTAGACCCAAACAGGAAGAGATATACCCTGCAAGTGAGCGCTGTTTTCCTAGCCCCTCCCCGCCCCCAGGAAGAAGGGTTTTCTCCTTCCCCCTACAACAGTCCAACCAGTGAGAGACTGTCATAGCTCAGCCAATGAGAAGCCACTACACTTTGAACTCCCACTTTAGTCCAATGGATTTGCTTTTAACAACCCCTCCCCATGCTTCTCTTTCCTCTATAAAAGAGCTTTCCTCCCCTTTGTTCTCTGGGCTTGTCTATGGTTTCACTGTGGCTTGTAAATCCTGATATCCAGTTCTCTGCTATTCCTGCATAAATTTATTTTTGGTGGCAAAATGACTGGCAGTTTTATTTTTAAGGTTAACACACCCATAGCGTTCACTATAAAATAGAGCTAAACACTAAAAAACTCACAGTGCTACTAGGAAAAACCATGATTCCAATAAAGAAATTAATAAAAGACATGAATAGACAATCCACAGTTCACGAATAGGAAGATGTCCAACATCACTAGGAATTAAAGAGATACAAATCAAGGGCGCCTGGATGGCTCAGTCAGTTAAGCGTCTGCCTTCAGCTTAGGTCATGATCCCAGGGTCCTGGGATCGAACCCCGTATGGGGCTTCCACTTAGGGAGGAGTCTGCTTCTCTCTCTCCTTTGCCCCTCCCCTCTGTTCATGTGTGCGCTCTCTCTCGCTCAAATAAATAAGTAAAATCTCCAAGAAAAAGAAATACAAGTCAAACAAAAAATGATAAAACATAATCTTTACCAAAATTAAAATATACAAAATATAATAGCCAGTTCTAGAGGAATTGTGGTACTACCTGTAAGCATGACAGATGAGTGTAAATCACAGCCTTTTTGGAAAGCAGTTTGGCATTCTATACTAACCTCAAAAATGCCCCAATTTCTTTGACCTATCCTAGAGAGACAGTTAATTATTTGAAAAGACCACATGCATGAAGGTATTTGTTATAGCATTCTTTATAGATGTGGAAAAAAAGATGGTATAATTTTAATGTCCAATGATAGAGACAAAATTTAAGTAAATATAATTATGAAGCTGTGCAGCTATGAGAAAAATGTTTTAGACACATTATTTAAAAAGATAGTGGAATTCTATATAGATATGGTTCAAACTATAACAGATTGTAAGAAAAGAAACTTGAAGGAAGGAGGAATGGAACTAAATACTTTTAAAATTCAAGGGAAGAATAAATATATGCAAATAGTAATGATGATTTTGAAAAATTGGCAGAACTACTCTAATACATATTTATAAACTATTCTGGTGATCTATTGCTGTATAAGAAATCACCCTAAATTCAGTGCCTTAAATAACAATAATCATTTCCTTAACATCTCTCATGAATCTGGGCATTGACTCGGCTCAGCTAGGTGGTTCCTACTTGGGAATCCATGTGGCATTACAGGCAGATGATGCCTGGAGACGTCTAAACAAATGTCCAGCATCACTAGTAATCAAAGAAATACAGAGCAAGGGCACCTGGATGGCTCAGTCGGCTAAGCATCTGCCTTTGGTTCAGGTCATGACCCCGGATCCTGGGATTGAGCCCCATGTTGGACTCCCCGCTCAGCGGGGAGTCTGCTTCTCCCTGCTCATGCTCACCCTCTCTCTCTCTCAAATAAATAAATAAACTCTTAACAACAACAACAAAATCCCTGCTCACTCCCAGACCTGATGGGTGCTTGGGCCAGGAAGGCTCAAATTGCTGAGGCTGGACCTATGGGGCTCCCGGTCATCTCTCTCTTCCACATGCTCTCTCCAGCATGGCGGACGTGGGGTAGCAGCACTGCTCGGATAAGGCTCAGGACCCCCAGAGCCAGTGTCACCCAGGGTCAGCTTCACGGTATCATATTCCTTGAGGCAGTCACAAGGGTCCATCCAGTTTTAAGGAGAAGGAACACAGCTTCCACATCTTAATAGAGGAATGCAAAAGTTCTAGAAGCCCGTGCGGGATGGGAAATATTATTGCGGCCATTTTTTGCAAAATGTAATCTGCTACACAAAACTGCAATAATTAAACAGGATTGTAGGATTGTAGCAATGTAAAATAAAACACACTCACCGATGGCACAAAATAGAAAGTCAAACAACTGGATGTATTATACTTAAATTTTAAGATATGATTAAATAATCATCTCAACTCAGTAGGAACGAAAAATTATTCAATTACTTAGGTCTCAATAACTGATGAGTTAAAGAATTAGGTGTAAAAAAAAGAAAAAAACTGAAAAAATATCAAAACACTAGGACGGGTGGGCCGCTTCAGAAGCTTGAAGTTGTAAGGGATATCCCAAAGGAGATTTTTAAATGACTAAATAATTATGATAAACTTCTCAGTTTAAAAAAAAATCCCATTTTCCTAGGATGCCTGGGTGGCTCAGCTGGTTAAGCATCTATCTTCAGCTCAGGTCATGATCCTGGGGTCATCTTAAGATGACCAGACAGAAGCTCCATGTCTGGACCCTCATGGACTCTGCTCCATGTGTCCCTGCCCTCGGCTTATTTTAATGTTTTTTTAATCTGTAATAAATCAAAACCATAAGTATTATAAACACTGAAGGTGGTTTTGGGAACTTCTCCAACTTGCAATTGATATCAGAAGGATGGACATTCTCTTTTGGGAACTGTTCCCTCTAACTGGACAGTGGACTAAATTCCTGCATTCAGGTTCTGGAAGTCTGTGATGCTGAGTCCGAGTCACAAGTTGTCTGATGCTGAGTTATGCTGAGTCACAAGTTATCTCTAAGATAACTTAGAGAGTTATCACTCTCTAGGGAGTTACAAATTCCTTCTGCCGAGGTGCTCATAGCTGGCCTGATTCCCTCTCCTCCCGGGGTAGATCTTCTGAGGATTCTGCAATAACTAGTATCTTGCCAAGAAACTATGTTTTCTCTTGAGCTTTTCCAAACTGGGTTCTGTTATTTGCGACCAAAAGAATTCTTCCCTGTTCTAGAAGAACAGTCCTGAATACCTATGGTGGGGGATTTGACCACATCCCCAAGGAATTCCTCTAACGGACAGACAAAAGTCAACTCAGGTGAAGAGGGGACAGGAGAGAACAGGTGAAACATTTATTCTGCATCCTTGGCTGGTTGTTTCATAGTAGACAATAGTCAATGGGACAAGTTATTTAGAGAGGGAGAAAAGTTAATGATCGCAGGGACAAATATACAGTCGGAAAATCGCTGTGTGCCTCCTTTAATCAAATAATAGATGCAGGCAATGAAGAATGACCTCTAAAGCCAGCAGGGGAAGAGTTGATGGGGGAGGGGATGGTTGGGCTGACCATACCTGAATCACTGATCCATCTTGGTATGACTAAGGGTCAGACCTGAGTGTCCTTCCTCATGACATGCGATAGGAAATACCCAGCCCTACCTTTGAAGTATTTCTGCCTCCAACCTAACTATTCTGAATATCAACACATTTTTGGATCTGCCCATCAGTTTACAAGTAATGTGGGGTATATCAAATACTAACTGAGCAACAAGGGTTCCATACACCAAAATCAGATTGTGAGAAATTCTACGGGAAAATTGTCCCAACGTCTTCAACAGATAAATGGTAGGAATAAAATGGAGAGGACAGGTAGATTGTTGAAGTCTACAAGAGCCTTGAGACTTAGCAAATGCATTGTCTGGTCCTAGTTTGAACCCTACTTTGAACAAACTGATTGGGAAAAGACATTAGGAAGACAGTTGAGAAAAAATTCTTTTTTAAAGATTTTACTCATCTATTTTTAGATAGAGAAAGAGAGTACATGCGAGTGAGTGTGGGGTGGGGGAGAAGAGGCAGAGGAGGAGGGAGAGGGAGAGGAAAAGAATCTCAAGCAGGCTCTGTGCTGAGTGTGGAGACCCACACAAGGCTTGATCGCATGACCCTGAGATCATGACCTGAGCTGAAACCAAGAACCTGACACTTAACTGACTGAGACACCGAGGCGCCCCAACAGTTGGGAAAATTTGAACACTGACTCTGTATTTGATAATATTAAAGCAACTTTTTTAAAAAAGATTTTTTATGTATTTATTTGACAAAGAGAGAGAGAGAGAGAACACAAGTAGGCAGAGAGGCAAGCAGAGGGAGAGGAGGGGAAGCAGGCTCCCTGCTGAGCAGAGAGCCCAATGCGGGGCTCGATCCCAGGATCTCGAGATCATGACCTGAGCCGAAGGCAGAGGCTTTAACCACTGAGCCATGCAGGTGCCCCAAAAGCAACTTTTTTTTTTTTTTAAAAAGAAAAGATACTAAATATGTTGTGGTTGGTTATGTTTTAAAAAAAGAAAAGAATTAAATTTTAATCTCTTAGAGTACATCCTGAAGTATTTCAGGTGGAAGATTATGTTTTCCATATAACAATAAAATGTACTGAAAGTGACAGCAGTTAAAATTATGTGGTGCTAGCACTTGAATAGAGACGTCAGTGGACTAGAAAGCATCGTGAAATCCAGACTTCATGGCTATAATGTGGTTGAGTCGGAGGAGATGGGAGGGAAGGGTATCTCTGAAACAAAAATCATCAAATACTTAAAACTATTAAAGCTGGAGGACAGGAAGTCATTCTATCCTGCATGTAAAGCCAACTTTTGTGTATGTTTGAGTATTTTGACAATAAAAATGACTTCGGGGGAAACTGGGTAACATTTCTCACATCTTACCCTGGGATCACTAAACCTTATCTATAAAAACGGAAACCAAAAAGCATTGGAAGAAACCAGGGAGGATTGTTTTCATAACCTCAAAAATGTGGCAGGATTCTCTAAGGATAATAGAGTCCTATTCGTCTTCTGATGTGACTGCATTCCATTTGTTCATATTTTATTAATGCTCTGCTTCTATCACAAAGGATGTTTGATGGCATTTTTCTTCTCTGTGCTGCTTTGTCAGCTTTTCACATTAGGCTTAGGATACCTTCATAAAGTGAACGGTGATGTCTCCCATCTTTGCGGAAACTCGGGATTAAAGTACCAGTTTCGAGACAGTTCTCCAGCCCCGGGTTTATTGATGAGTTGTTGAGTGTGCACATGAGTGTTTTTCTTGTCCTCTTTCAGTATCATGATGAGTTGATGAGTTTTTATAGATCCCATGTATTTCAATCTTCTCTTGAAGTTGGTTCCTGAGTCTTTGACATTAACTTTAAAGTCGCTGATTGTTTCCTCGCTCAGTTGTTGCTCATCCTGTACTTTCTCAGCCCCGGGCCCTGTAAACAGCCATTTCTCCAAGAAGTCCTGGTTCCATTTAGTGAGAAATGGTCTCTGGAGGCCACAGGTTGGATACCAGGTATCCTCAATGCTACTGTCATCATTGCTTCAAGGGCTTTCCAGTTTAGAGCTAGGAAAGGCATATTAATTTTTTTTCCAAAAAAGAGAAATACATCATGAGTTCATACTTATCTTTCAATTCAAATTAAATATCTCATGGGCTTCCCGTCTAGATTTTTATATTTGTATCTTTTCCCTCTTATATCAAATACCTTGATTCCTAATTAAACCTAATTATGTTATATATACATAGGTATACAAATACATACTATGTAGACATATTTGGCTTAATAACATGTCAACATGGCTAAACAGAACTACATTTCCCAGAATTCCCTTCCTAGCAGCTCTCAGGCCAAGGTTGGACTCAGGAAAAATTTGCAAGAAATTCTGAAGTAGTCATGCTTACTCTCTGACATTCAGTGTAGACCAGGCCGTGTGGGAGCTCCAGCACATTTATGGGAATCTGCCGGCTCATCTCTTACAGGTGAAGTCCTGCAGGACCTGGGGGACCTGTCGGGGTACCAGGTGGGAGGAGAAGAGAGTTGGAGTAAGTCCCTAATCCCCTCCCATTTCCCATGGGTCTTTCTTGCCTGACCACAGTCCTGTGATGTCAGGTTTAAAACCGGGTGCAGAATAAAGACCTGAATCGAGCCTGGTTAATCAGCTCCCACAATTGCATTTGGTCCAGTCCCTAGACGTGAATTCTTTATTCTATAGCATTTGTAGTGGTTTTACCTCTCGGATTGATTCCTTACTGGTACATATGTACATATAGCATACGTATATCGGTATATGTGTATAAGATGTATGTACATATATCCTACTATCCTTCCCCAGGTCGGGCTCTCTGTTCAGTGGGGAGTCTGCTTGTCCCTCTGCACCTCTCCTCTGCTGTGCTCTCTCTCTCTCTCAAATGAATATATAGAATCTTTTAAAAAATTGTGTATTGAATAACGCATCTTTTCTCCATGATTTGAAATGCCACTAGTGTCCTATATTAAATTTTCATATTTCTTTGAGTCTAGTCTGGACTTCATGATGTTTCAGTCTGTTGATATCTTTATTCAAGTGTCAGTACCACACGACTTTAATTGCTGTAGTTTTTAAATGCATTTTAATATCTGATAGGACCACCCTCTTCTCAATTATATAATTTTTTTAATTTTTCAGAATTTTCCGGCCATTACTGTTTGTCTTTCCTATGAAATTTAGAGTCAGATAGTTTACTTTGAAATAATCCTGGTCATATTTTTATTGGTTATATAAGTTTTGATCATTTATGTTTTCATTTCTTTCTTTTTTTTTCACTTATGTTTTCTAAGAAAATTATGCCTTACATGTTAAATTTTTTTTCCACAGAAATCTCACATATTAACTGTGGTTGTATCCTCTGACTCTGTCTTAATGAAATGATGTTCAAATGGTATTTTGTTTGCATCTGTCTACAAATTCTTTTTTTTTTCCTTTTTTTGAGAGAGAAAGCGAGCAGAGGGAGGGGCAGAAGGAGACTCCCCGCTGAGCAGGAAGACCAATGCTGGACTTGATCCCAGGACTCTGGGATCATGACCTGAGTCAAAGGCAGACGCTTAACCCATTGAGCCACCCAGGAGCCCCTAAAATTCAATGTTCTGAGTTAGATGCTAGGCAAGACAAAAATTGAAAGATCCCTTTTATAGTGAAATAGAAATGCTCCAGCATGTAAATACCATCAGATTCACAAGAATGCTTTTCTGGAAATTGTAAACCTGAATTGGCAGGCCCCGGCTTTTCTCTGGCTCCGTTCATCATCCCTTAGGTGGGTTCCCTAGTTGTGACCTCTCTACCTTTAATGGAATAACAGAGTTCTGAGAACTGGGGTTAATGCTTTACAGGTATTGTTCTGAGATGCCTTAATCGTGGCTCTCTCCCACTGGTGTCTCGGGGCCGATCCCCCTCTAAATCACACCCTTGTGAGCCGGGAGGTCTTAGATGCCACAAGTCACGTGATCCTCTGGCTACCAGCGAAAGGTAATTAGATCCCAACAAGTACAAACCTCTCATCCAAATGAGGGCACTCTCTTGTGTAAGTATCATGCTATTTAGCATATACTTCTTGAAGCAATTTAATCGTTTCTCTCATGTGTAGTAAATGGATGTCAACCAGAAATAAAATTTCATGCCGGAACAGTAAAAGATGTTCCTCTCATCTCTGAGTTTCCGTAACACAGATGTTTCCTTTTCATTGCTTCATACGCGAATAGCGGACCAAGAAGGGCCTGTTGGCTTCCAGTCACTGCCATCTAATGTCAGAGGTTAGAAACCACACAGAGGCGGGTCTAGCCCTTCTGCAGAGGAGGAGTCAGTGAATGGCCCAAGGACATGGGGAATTGGGGCAAGAGGGTGGTTCCAGCCTACTCTTCCTGTAAGGTCTCATTCCCTCCTCTGCAAAGCAGGGACATCAGAACAGTGGGCGATATTATCATTGTGAGAACTAGAGGGGTTCAGGGACAGAAAGTGCCAAGTGTAATCACTGGTGTATCCCATTCAGTAAGTGTAGGTTGAAATTTTTACAACATTCGTAGGCACCTGGATACCTGGGATCTTCAACACTTCAAGGGTTGCGGTATCCCTGGATTCCTAGAATTAGATGTTAGAGAAAATATAGCAACCTTGATTTGCAGAACTTTAAGAACTTTTAACTTATCCCATGAAACCAATGGGCTGACTGCAGCGTTTCCACCTGAGAAATGTTAGCAGTTAGCCGTCTGGGTGAAATCAGAGCACTATTTCATAGTAAACCCCTACTTTTTACTTACATATCATATCTCTGTGCACATCGTTTACGATGGCATAGATTTTATTCAATGTATATAATATTGCGGCAAAGGTCAATTTTCCAGATAAGAAATAGCACTTTGTGGGTTCTCGAAGATTCTAGAGGGCTTAATGCCCTCCCCGTGCAACTCTTTGCTTCCCCCACTGGACATCATCTCAGGTGATATCTCTGGAAATAATTCAAAGCAGCAAACTTATTTTTTTTTAATTTTTTAAAAAGATTTTTTTTTATTTATTTATTTGAGACACAGAGAAAGTGAGAGAGAGCATGAGAGGAGAGAAGGTTAGAGGAAGAAGCAGACTCCTCGTGGAGCTGGGAGCCCGATGTGGGACTCGATCCCAGAACTCAAGGATCATGACCTGAGCCGAAGGCAGTTGCTCAACCAACTGAGCCACTCAGGCGTCCCGCAGCAAACTTATTTTTAACCAAAGTTCTAAATAAATTGAGCCCTGGTCCATTAACTTGATTTCCTATGCTCCTCCCCCTGCTCCAACATTAGGTTAGCAAGAGAGTTTCAATATCCGGGGGACAGGGTTTTTACCTTGGGGTTTCTACTGATGACCTTTCAGTATTCATTGGATGGAGAGCATTTGAAAGCCCTGTTCAAGGATCAGTGGAATTTTTGGGACCCAAGTTTACTCCTTCAAAAATAATAGATAAGACCAAGGTCTATTGAAAATATGTGGGGGAAAAAAGTTCCAGCTGAAAAAGGGAATTTTAGTTGCCAGAAAGGAATACAAGTCCTATCTGAGATGATAAGAAGTGGGAGTGTGGCCCAGGGGGACTTGAAATAGCTTTCAGTTACCAATTTCTCAGATAGCTTACCCAGAGTGCTCACCTGACGCTGTTTGAGTATCTTCCTTTTCTGCAGAGATGAAATTCCAAAATGATTTGCAACTCACTTATGGCCTGACTGGACATTGCCTGTGCCTCCAGGTTCCATCGGGTGGATAATCAGTCTCGGTTGCTTGTTTCTGCTGCAGGGGTGGGGGCCGTGGGCAGTAGATTTGGCAAATATACCAAGGAGTGGGAAACTCTCGGCTGTGTCTCCTTGAAATTCTACTCTCAGAATACTTCTGTACTCTCAATACTACTTGGCTTCAGACAACTTCTTGTCACCAAATGTGTGGGTGTTTTTCTCACCAGCTAGGTGCCCTACAATTTAACTCAATTCTGACACTATCTTCCTGGAGACAGCATCAGATCCCACAGGTGAAGGGCTCGGTCTTGTAAGATTCCCCCAACTTTGGATGCCAACTGTAAGTCCAAGTTGTTGCCTTGTGCTTCTGACCTACCAGTTCTGTATCGGAGGTGCCTATGACAACCTCCTGGGTTTCGCTAAAATGGCTCACTAAACTCTTTACTTACTATTGCTGATTTGTTACAAAGAATATGTCGAAGGATACAAAGGAACATCTGGATGGAAGAAATGTGGAGGGCAATGTATGGGGGAAGAGGCACAAACCTTCTGTGCCTTCTTCAGGCACAGTGCGTCAGTCCAGAAACTCGGAGGAACCCTGGTCTTTGAGGTTTTATGGAGGTTTCATTACACAAGCATGCTTGATTAAATCATTGGCCATCGGTGATTACGTCAACCTCCAGCCACTGAAAGTTCCATCCCTCTAATGGCACGGTTGGTTCCCCTGGCAACCAGCCCCATCCTGTGGTTAGTTATCTGGGGGCTTTCCAAAATTCGCCTCACTATCATAAACTCCAATGTGGTAGAAAGGGTCGACCAGGGGAAAGAAGAAAGAAAGAAAGAAAGAAAGAAAGAAAGAAAGAAAGAAAGAAAGAAAGAAAGAAAGAGTCAACCGGAAGTGTCTAACAGAAGATTTTTACCTTTATGACTCTTATTGCTTAAGAAATTTGAAAGGTTTTAGAAGCTCTGTGCCAGGAACAGGGACAAAGACCAAATATATACTTCTTATTATAAATCACAACATCACAACCACTGTTTGTTTATCCATTCACCTGTTGCTGGACTTTGGACTATTTCCAATTTGAGGCAAATATACATAAAGTGCTATAAGGGGTTCCTGAGTGGCTCAGTGGTTTGAGCGTCTGAGTCTTGGTTTTGGCTCAGGTCATGATCTCAGGGTCGTGAGATCAGGCCCCAGGTGGGGCTGTGCGCTCAACGGGAGTTTGCTTGAGATTCTTTCTCACTTCCTCTCCACCAATCCCTCTCCCCCTCTGCATGCTCTCTCTCTCTTAAATAAATTTTAAAAATACTAAACAAACAAACAAACAAACCCAAAGTGCTATAAACATGTTTTCATTCCTTTTGGTGTTTAAGAATAAAATGTCTGTTTCAAATGATAGATAAATGTTTAATTTTTTTTTAAGATTTTATTTATTTATTTGACAAAGAGAAATTACAAGTAGGCAGAGAGGCAGGCAGAGAGAGAAAGGGTAGCAGGCTTCCCGCTGAGCAGAGAGCCCAATGCGGGGCTCAATCCCAGGACCTTGAGGTCATGACCCCAGCGGAAGGCAGAGGCTTTAACCGACTGAGACACCCAGGCGCCCCAATGTTTAAGTTTTTAAGAAACTGCAAAACTTTTCCCCCAAAAAGTTGTAACATTCTGCATTCCTACCAGTAGTGTAGGAGGGTTTCACCACCCCTTGGAATGATCAGTCTTAATTTGGGTCAATCTAATGGGTGAGCAGAGGTATCTTATTGGGGTTTTAATTTTCATTTCCCTAATGTGTAATGATGTTATGTATCTTTAAATGTGAAAATTTGCTATTCAAATCTTCTCTGGTGAATGTTTATTCAGATTTTTTTTTAAAGATTTTATTTATTTATTTATTAGGAAAGAGAGAGAGTGAGAGAGAGCATGAGAAGGGAGACGGTCAGAGTGAGAAGCGGACTCCCCATGGAGCCGGGAGTCCGATGTGGGACTCGATCCCGGAACTCCGGGATCACGACCCGAGCCGAAGGCAGTCGCTCAACCAACTGCGCCACCCAGGCGCCCTTATTCAGATTTTTTGCCCATTCTAAAATTGTTTTCTTATTATTGAGTTTTCAGAGTTCTTCATGTATGCTACATCCAAGTCATTTATCAGATACGTGATTCGTAAATATTTTCCCATTTTCTGTGGTTTGTCTTTTCAAAGGAACAGAAGTTTTTAATTTAAAAAAAAAAAAAAACATCAATTTTTCTTTAGTAGGTCATGCTTTTGGGGGTTGTATCACAAAACCTTCAATTAACCCAAGGGCACAAAAGTTTTCTTCTGTTTGTTCCTAGATGTTCAGTAATCTTAGCTTTTACATTTAGGTCTAAGCCTAATTTGAGTTAATTTTTGCATGTGGTGTGAACAAAGTTCTTTCTTTTTTTTTCATATGAATACTCAACCGTTTCAATATCTGTGAAATGTCTTGGTATCTTTGTCAAAATCATGTGTTCATGTATATGTGGGTCTGTTTCTGGACCCCCTCTTTTGTTCTACGGAGCAAATTGTCTATAGGCCAATAATATGCTGTTTGGATTACTGTAGCTATAAAAGAAATCTGCAAGTCAACTAGTGGTCGGCCTCCAACTTCCTTTTTCTTTTCCTTTTAAAAATATTTTATTGATTGATTGATTGATAGAGATCACAAGTAGGCAGAGAGGCAGGCAGAGAGAGAAGGGGAAGCAGGCTCCGAGAGGAGAGCCCAATGTGGTGCTCGACCCCAGGACCCTGAGACCGTGACCTGAGCCGAAGACAGAGGCTTTAACCCACTGAGCCACCCAGGTGCCCCTCTTTTTCATTTTCAAAGATGTTTTGTCTACGTGGGTTCTTTGTGTTTTTATGATAATTTTGGAATCATCTTGTCAATTTCTATAAAAAAGTCTACTGAGATTTTGATTCAGATTATGTTAGAACTATAAATCGATTTATGGAGGATTGATATCTTAACAACTTTGAGTCAGTCAGTGAACAAAGTCTATCCCTCCATTTATTTAGGTCTTATTTAATTTCCTTCAGCAATGTTTTATAGTTTTGTGTATAGGTCTTGCGCATCTTTTGTCAGATTTATTCTTAAGAATTTCATAATTTTTGATGTTATTGTAAATGATATATTTTTAAAAATTATTTATTTATTTGCCAGAGAGAGAGAGAGAGAGCGAGCATGCAAGCAGGGGAGTGATGGGCAGAGAGAGAAGCAGGCAGCTCAATGTGGGGGTGGATTTGGGGCTTGATCCCAGCACCCTGAAATCATGACCTGAACGGAAGGCAGCTGCTTAACTGACTGAGCCACCCAGGCGCCCTTTCTTCTAATTTTCTACACAGATAATCAAGTCATCTATAAAGAAAGAGTTTTACTTATTCCTTTTCAATGTGGCTATGCTTATTTTTATTTTATATTTTTCTTTTATCACACTGGCTTGAATCTCAATGTTTGTTGAATAAAAGTAGTAAAAGCATAAATCCTTGTTTTGTCCCTAATCTTAGGCAGAAAGACTTCGGTCTTCCACTATTAAGTATGATGTTAGCTGTAGGTTTTCATAGATGCTTTTTATCATGTTGAGAATATTTCCTTCTATATCTAGTTTGCCAAGAATTTCAGGAATGGCTATGATATGTTATTATTTAAAGGTGGACTATGATGAGTTGAATATGTTAAGTTGGTTTGACTATGTTTTTCAGGTCTTCCATATCCTTACTGATTTTCTGTTTAATTCTTCTACCACCAATTATTGGGGATCTCTGACTGTAATTATAGATTCATCTGTTTCCCCTTGCAATTCTGTCAGTTTGTATTTCATGTCTTTTTCAGCTCAGTTATTATGTGCCTAAACATTTAAGATTATTCTGTCCTCCTTATGAATTGACCTCTTTATCATTATGAAATGACCTTCTTTTTCACTGGTAATATTCTTTGTTCTAAAATCAACTTTGATGTTGATGTAGCCACTCCATCTTTCTTTTGATGAACATAGCATATATTTTCCCATTATTTTACTTTTAACTCTGTGTGTTTTTACATTTAAAGTGCGTTTGTGGGGTAACCTGGGTGGCTCAGTTGGTTAAGCATCTGCCTTCAGCTCAAGTTATGATCTCAGGGTCCTGGGATCGAGTCCCACATCGTGCTCCCTGTTCAGTTGGGAGCCTGCTTCTCTCTCACCCTCTACCTCTCTCCCCTGTTCATTCTCTCTCTCAAATAAAAAAATAAAATCTTAAAAAAAAATAAAATGTGTTATGGGCAGCATGCAGTTGTACTGTTTTTTTAATCCAACCTAAAAATCTCTGCCTTTTAATTGGAGTGTTTAGACCATTCACATTCATGATTATTGAAATGATTTAGTGAGATGTATTATCTTGCAATTTGTTTTCTATTTGACTCATTTTTGTTCCTTCCCCTTTCTCTTCTTCTTCTTCTTTTTTTGAATTAACTGAGTATTTTTTATCATTCCATTTTACACCTTTTGTTGACTTATTACCTGGAACTTTTGTATTATTTAAGTAATTGCTTTAGAGTTTATAGATTATGTCTTTAACTTATCACAATCTACCTTTAAGTGATATTATATTACTGAATGTGTAGTATTATAACATTGTACTTCTATTTCTCCCCTCCCAACTTTTGTGCTGTTGTTATCACACATTTTGCTTTTATATACATTATATTCTCTGTAGTACATTGTCTCCATATTTGTGCAGTCAATGACCTTTAAAATATATTTAAATATACTCATATAATAATTTACTCATAGAAATTTACTCATATAATAAACCATGCCTGGTGTTCTTCATTCCTTTATGTAGATCCAAATTTCTACTTGGCATCAGTTTGAGTTTTTTTAACCTTAAAAGAAATTATTATGAAAAATTTCTTTAAAGGTGGGAGAACAGTATAGTGAACCCCATATGTATCCATTACCCGGCTTTAGTGATTACTAGCATTTTGGTACCATTTGTTTTTTAGTATGGGGCTCAGGAATCTGATTTTAACCAGATTCTTGCCTAGCTGGTATCATTCATTGCCTGAATCCAGGGTCTTGAAACTTTTCTTGATCTAGCTTTTCTTGGGGGGGCGGGGAACAAGGTTGTTTCAGGTAAGAATATAAATCAGGTACTCATTACTCCATTTTGGCCAGAAATAGGAATTTAGAATCTTCTTTTTAATTTCTATATTTCTTTCTAAATCTAGTAAATGAAGCTATACTAGATCTACATTCCAATAAGAAAATAAGAAAGCATCCATAGCGAGCTTCCTTTATGTGTGAACAGGAAACGCATCTGGTTATACACATTATTTGAAGACATTAAAAATCAAGTGCAAATGGCTGCCTCAGATAAATTTTAACTTCTCTCAATAGGTTGAACTCTATAGAAAGATTTGCACAGCAAATGGAAGAAAAGGCATATAGTGATTAGCCAGAACATTCAAGAAGAACATGCATAACTCTTAAATTTCCTTTTCGCTTGTGATGTTCTCTCTTTCTCTTTCCCTCTCTCTCTCTCTCTCTCCCTCTCTATTCCTCCTTCTGCCCCACACTCTGCCTCCCTCCCTTTAAAATTATAATATCTGGAACTGCCTTTAGAGCAAAAAGGGGAACTAGTTAAAGTGTTTACATCAGTAGCCGAAAATTTGGTTTTACATAAAGAGTACCTCTTTAAGTAAAATAATAAAATGAAAGAATAACATATTCAGTATTTCAAAAATGTTCCTGTTTCAAAACCCAAACAAAAGTCTCTGAACATTCAACTTTCATAGCTCTGTTTTCACCAGACACTGGAAAACATTGAAACCACACCAATCCCTCAGAAATGTGTTCCTAACCACAACTCCATGTAGGCAGACAGAGAGAATTTAGGTCAGTTCCTGGAAAAGAAAGGCTTAGGAATCACATTTAACTATTTCATGTCTGTTCATTTGTTCTCCATCTGTTTCTCTTCTTCAGAGGTCATGAAGGCCACATGTCACAATGTCAGTTCTCTTCTCACCTCTGCTCTGATTGTACATTTGGGTTCTCACTGGTCTGCCTGATTTCCTGGAGGTCTTCATCTGGCTCCTTATTCCTTCCCAACTATGTCCAGAAAAATTTGGTTTCCCTAGCTTCTTTCCATGATGACCCAATTCAAGCTGAGACAGAGGTGTTAAATAGAAAAACTTGTTCCCTTTGTGTTGTATTTGGGATTCCTCTCCTTTTGTTCCAAATTCTTGGTGCTCTTGCTCTCTGCTGTAGGTGCCCCATTCTAGAGGCTGATGCCCCATTCCAGCGCAGTCAGCCTGCAGTGCAGGGGCCGTTGAGGACCAGCCTCTTGGTTTGTGTGTGAATATCACTTTAGTAGGTGGAGTTCAGGGATGGTGTCTTGGTCAGGACCTGCCACGTGGATGGAACAAGCAGAGACACTCAGCAGCCTGTAGACCAAAAGAAGAAGAAATCCGATGTGCTGACAGAAGCAAAAAGGAAGGTCCAGATGACTTTGCTCTTCCAAGTTCAGTCCCTTCCTGAGTTTTACATGTGTTTTCCATTGGCTATCCTTGAAGCTGTTCAATCAATATCTCCCTCTAATTACCATTTTTTTCAGGTCTAAGTGAGCTCCAAAGCTGGCTCCTATTACATGACACGAAGCTGCTCCCATATCTGTTTCACTCCAGCAGATTATTAAAAAAACTTTTTTTCCTTTTCTTTTTTTTTAAATTTAAATTTCAGTTAGTTAACATACAGTGCAATATTGGTTTCTGGAGTGGAATTCAGTGATCCATCACTTATGTATAATATCCAGGGCTTATCACAACAAGCACCCTCCTTAATACCCATCAACTGTCTAGCCCATTGCCCACTCACCTCCCTCCCTCAACCCTCAATTTGTTCTAAATCATTAAGAATCTCTTATGTTTTTTTTCCCTTTCTCCTTTTTTTCTTTTCCCTCTTCTCATATGTTTATCTATTTTCTTTCTTAAATTCCACATATGTGGTATTTCTCTTTCTCTGACTGACTTATGTCACTTAACATAATACACTCTAGCTCCATCCACTTCATTGCAAATAGCGAGATTTTATTCTTTTTGATGGCTGTATAGCAATCCACACATTCAATGCAATCCCTATGAAAATACCACCAGCATTTTTCACAGAGCTAGAGCAAACAATCCTAAATTTTGTGTGGAACCACAAAAGACCCCAAATAGCCAAAGTAATCATGAAGAAGAAAAACAAAACTGGAGGTACCATTATTCTGGATTTTAAGCTCTATTACAAAGCTGTAGTCATCAAGACAACATGGTACTGACACAACGACATATACGTAGATCAAGGGAACAGAATAAAGAACCCAGAAAAGGATCCACAATTGTATGGCTAATTAATCTTCGATAAAGCAGGAAAGAATATCCAATGGAAAAAAGACAGTCTCTTCAACAAGTGGTGGTGGGAAAACTGGACAGCCGCAGGCAGAAAAATGAAACTGGACCACTTTCTTACACCATACACAAAAATAAATTCAAAATGGATGAAAGACCTAAATGTGAGGTGTAAAACCATCAAAATCCTAGAGGATACCACAGGCAGCAGCCTCTTCGACCTCAGCCTCAGCAACTTCTTGCTAGACACGTCTCCAAAGGCAAGGGAAACAAAGGCAAAAATGAACTATAGGGACTTCATTAAGATAAAAATCGTTGGCACAGTGAAGGAAATAATCAAAAAAACTAAAATGCAGCCCATGGAATAGGAGAAGATATTTGCAAATGACATTATCAGACAAAGGGTTAGTATCCAAAATCCCTAAAGAACTTATCAAACTCAACACCTCAAAAACAAATAACTCGGTTAAGAAATGGGCAGAAGATATGAATAGACACTTTCCCAAAGAAGACATACAGATGGCTCACAGACACATGATAAGATGCCCAACATCACTCATCGTCAGGGAAATACAAACCAAAACCATGATGAGCTACCACCTCACACTTGTCAGAATGGTTAAATTAACAACACAAGAACAATAGGTGTTGGCAAGGATGAGGAGAAAGGGGAACCCTCTTACATTGTTGGTGGGAATTCAAACTGATGCAGCCACGCTGGAGAACAGTATGGAAGTTTCTCAAAAAGTTAAAAATAGAATGATTTTCTACAGCCCAGCAATTGCACTATCAGGTATTTACCCAAGGGTTACAAAAATAGAGATTCAAAAGGGTGCATACACCCCAAGTTTATAACAGCATTATCAACAATAGCCAAACTTGGAGAAAGCCCAAATGTCCACTGACTGATGAATGGGTAAAGAAGATGTGGTATATATAATGGAATTTTACTTGGCCATGAAGATGGTTTTGAAATCATCTGTGCACACTCCATTCTCTGGCCTCCCTGGCCTTTACTTCCTCAGAGATTTCAAGATTTATGTGACATATCTCTGCATATGTTACTCCATCTGCCCCAGATCCTTCCCTCCAACCCTCTACTTTCCCTTGATTCCAGATCGATTGTCACTTCCTCAGGGTTACCTTTCCTGACCCCCATGCCTGTAATAACTCCCCACAGCACCGTATATATATCTCACCTTTGTGGCACTTGGAGAAATTACCAATTGTGGTTTTAAATTTATTTGCATTCTTATTTGATTAACGATTGTTTTGTCACTAGAATATAAGAACAGGAAGAGGTCCTTCCCTTCCTTTCCCTTCCCTTCCCTTCTTTTCCCTTTTTCCCCCTTCTTTTCTCTTCTTTCCTTTTCTTTTATTTATTTTCCTTTTTATTAGATTGACTTTATTTCTTGGGGCAATTTTACATTCATGGAAAATTGAGCAGGAAGTGCAAAGAACTCCTATACATACCTTGCCCCCTCACCACACACATACTTTCCACTATCGACATCCTTCACCTGAGTGGTACCTTTGTTACAATCACTGAATGAACAGACACGTCATTATCATCCAAAGTATGTAGTTTATGTTAGGATTCATTGTTGACATTGCACATCTTTTGGGCTTAGACAAATGTATAATGACATGTATCCACCATTACAGTGTCATACAGAATAGTTTCACTGCCCTAAAAATCCTTTGTGTTCTAGCTCACCCATTCATTCTTCCCTCTCCCCAACCCCTAGCAACCATTGATATTTTCCATGTCTTCATAGTTTTGTCTTTAGCAGAATGTTATACAGTTGGAATCCTACAGTGTGCAGACTTTTCATTTGGCTTCCTTCACTTGGCAATATGCATTTAAGATTCCTCCATATCTCTTTATGGCTTGAGAGTTCATTTCTTTTTAGTGCTGAATAATATTCCATTGTCTGGATGTGCCAGAAGTTATTTATCTATTCACCTATTGAAGGACATCTTGGTTGCTTCCAAATTTTGGCAATTATGATTAGAGCTTCTCTAAGTACCCAGATTTTGTGGGGATGTGTTTTCAACTCCTTTGGGTAAATATTAAGGAGTGCAACTGCTGGATCATATGGTAAGAGTATGCTTAGTTTTTTAAAAATATTTTATTTATTTATTTGACAGAGAGAGAGACACAGTGAGAGTGGGAATACAAGCGGGGGGGTGGGTGGGAGAGGAAGAGGTAGGTGTCCTGCCAAGCAGGGAGCCCAATGTGGGGCTCGATCCCAGGACCCTGAGATCACGACCTGACCCGAAGGCAGACGCTTAACAACTGAGCCACCCAGGTGCCCTGAGTACACTTAGTTTTTAAGAAACCACCAAACTTTTCCAGAGTGGCTGTCCCATTTTGAATTTTCACCAGCAATGGATGAGAGTTCATCTTGTTCCATATCCTTGCCAGTATTTGGTGTTGACAGTGTTTTGAATTGTGACTGCTATTTTTAGTAGTGTCTAATTATTTTAATTTGCAATTCCCTGATAATATATAGTGTTGAGAATCTTTTCATATGCTTATATGCCATCTTCTTTGGTAAGGTGTGTACATTATTTTTTTTAAAGATTTTATTTATTTATTTGAGAGTGAGAGAGCACAAGTGGTGGGGGAGGATAAGAGGCAGAGAGAGAAATAGAGTCCCCGCTGAACAGGGAGCTGGACACGGGTCTTTATCCCAGGACTCTGAGATCATGACCTGAACCAAAGGCAGATGCTTAACCAACTAAGCCACCCAGGCGCCCCGAGTAAATGTACATTAAATAAATGAACAATAAAAGAAAATGGCAGGTAATTCAAGCTGCAGATAAAGACTAGTTATTGAAATAGACCGTATAAGAATGAGACGAAAAGAGAATATTTAGGAGCAAGATTTTGAGGATTTCCCTCATTTAATGGCTGGGTAGAAGAGACTAATCAAATGGCCATAGAACATAAGGAAAGAGGCTCAATCTCATTAGTCATTGGAGAAATGCAGATTAAAACCCCTATGAAATACTACTATACACCCACCAGAATGGTTAAAATTCTTGAAAAAGAGAAATATCACGTATTAGTAAGGATCTGGAGCAACTGGAATGCTCATGCTCTTAGGGCAACTGTAAATTCAAACAAACCACTTGGCCAACTGTAGCAATCAGAATGCTTGTACTCTTCTGGGGAACATGGAAATTCATGCAACCAACGCGCAAAACTGGTGGCATCAAACCAAACTGAATGTATTCATATTTTACGATCTAGCAATTCCATTGTACAGTATATAGCCAACAGGCTGATACATAGGACGTTATGATTCTATTTACATTCAGTTCAACAGGCTAAACAAATCTATTGCATTAAAAACCAGGATAGCCATTACCTTTGGGGAGAGGTAGTTACTTGGAGGAGGACCAAGATGAGGATGATTCTAAGGTTCTGGTATTTCCTGATCTGGGTGTTGGTTATATGAGTGTGCTCAATGTGGGTGATTCATCAAAGTGTTCACTTTATGGTTTCTAGGCTTTTCTGTATGCATGTTTATACTGTAATAAATTAAAAATGCATTCAGAGAGAAAAAGATAAATCTATTTGGAATCCTCCAAAAGGAAATAGTAAAGCTCTTTTACCGTCTTTTCAGTGCCCCAAAGAGTGAGTCTCTGGGCCATTATAAGAGCAAAGGAAACTGTCCATAAAAACATGTGAAGCATTTAAAGTGTTGGTGTTTTAACATGGAGCCTAATACTGTTGTGAAGAAAAAACTTAATTGATGATCATGGAATGATAAAAATAGTTCAGAAGTGGTCTAAGATATGTAATGGTCATGATTGAAAACATTTGGTCTTCCAAGCTGGGTTCCACTGTTGGTTCTTATCAATGTAAACTTTATTAGCCTGGACAAGAACATATAAATGAAATAATTTATTTGCCTGGACATTCATTCTGGGTTTTGTAAATTCATTATTGTTGATGAATATTAAAGTCATGAGTAGCTCTCAGCTGAGCTTGAGGTAATTGCCCAGAAATGCTATGACGCTTTCTACTAGTTTCTACCACTGAAACAGGGTTGAACGTGGAAAGTTGTCCATAGAGCTGGTTAGTTTCTCATAAGCCCTTACTTACTTCCTGGAGTAAAGGCCACTCAGGGATTGTTAGCACCTTGAATTGTGGAATTAGGGTAAAAAAAATCTTGACCACAACCTTGGACTTAGACACGTTAAATCCCTCTGTCTCTTGGATCAAAGTTGGCGTTTCTCTTTCTTCTAAAATACACACCAAGAAAGCAACCCAAACTATGCTCTCCAGGCTTAAAATCTTAATTATAAATGCTGTCTCTTTTGAAAGTTTTCATGCCACCTGACCATGTTTCTCAAAGGTAAAGTTTGACCTCATGCAATCTCTCTTTTCTTCTACTATGGGTATTGGCATGGTTATCACAGTTCTTTCCCACCTCTCTGAAATGGGAGAAATGGAAGCAATCTTGAGCTTTCTTGGACTGACTTGGATGCAGCAATTCTTTGTTCCCTAAGGTGAATTCTTTCTCAAACGATGCATTGCTGAGAGACTAAGATAGGGGGTACATTTGGGGAGTCTTGGTCCTGGCGACTGGCCACAATCCCAATGGATTCAATCATGCTTCCACCCTTATTCAGATAAATCCAAGTCAACCTGTTCATTTTTCTTTACGCACATGAGAAAAATATTTACATGTGTATATATTTATCTATTTTTATCTATTATCTATATTTATCTATTATAAGTGCATAGTTTTTCTACAGGCTCGTTAAAATCCCCGAAACTCTTATTAATCTTTATTAAGTCTTTTTTTCAAGGATTTTATTTATTTGACAGAGAGAGACACAGCGAGAAAGGGAACACAAGCAGGGGGAGTGGGAGAGGGAGAAGCAGGCTTCCTGCTGAGCAGAGAGCCCTATGTGGGGCTCCATGTGGGGCTTGATCCCAGGGCCCTGGGATCATGACCTGAGCTGAAGGCAGACGCTTAACGGACTGAGCCATCCAGGTGCCCCAATCTTTATTAACTCTTATTATTCCTTGTAGTATAGCACGATATTTAAAACACATGCTTTGGGTCTAGGGAAAATGTGGCTTTCAATCCTGGTTTTATCACTGACCAGCTGATATTTCAGGCTAACCTCTCATTTAGGCTTGGTTTCCCTAATAAATTATCTCAGACACTGTCTGTCTGATTTGTTCTGAGTCCTATGAGGTATTTAATAACCATAATCTACGTAGAGACATCTGATGCATATAGGCTTGCCAATTATTTTTGGTTTTCATCTGTATGTTCATTCTGGCCATGACCCTACTGTTCCAGAGAAGCAGGTGTCCCAGACTCTTATAAGAAATCAACAATATGTGAACGAAGAAGGCAAAGGCTGCCATCACAAAATATAACCTGGCTGAAACAACAGAAATTTATTTTCTCACAGTCTGGAGGCTAGAAGTGATACCAGGGTTTGGCTGATTTCAGTTTCTGGGGAGGGCTGTTGTTCCCTCTTGCAGATGACCCCCTGCCTACTCTCTGTAGCCTTCTTTCAGTGCACACCCACGTTCAAGCTCCCGAGGGGTCTCTTCTTGTAAGGACAATAATCCTATCAGATCGGGGCCCTACCCTTATGACTTTGTTTAACTATAATTACCCTTTCTATGGGCCCTATCTCTAAATAATAATAATAATAATAATAATAATAATAATAGGGATTAGGACTTTAACATATGAATTTGGGGGACACGATTCAGTCCATTGCACAAAACAAAACAAAATTAACCTAAAATCGAATGTAAATAGAAACAAACAAAGCTAACTGTACATCCAATTACATAACCACAGAGAAAAAACAGTGCAATTAACTTTTGAACTATGTGCTCGGTTGTATAATCTTAGTGGATCTCAGGACAAAAAGAACTGCAGAGAAAATCTGAATTTGCTCAGTAGTTTTGTTGTAGGAAGTGGTACTGGTTTACCTATATTGGAACTATTTTCTCTACATTGTAGGATAGATATGTTTTGTGTTGTTGGGAACCAGGGAAGGGAAGGAGAAAATAAGTCATGATGGGGAGGTGAGACAGAAGAGCTATAGTTGTATTAGTGTGAACTCATCTTTGTTCCTTTAATCAAGTCCATTGAAAGAAACTATATGTTATTTCCAATGTCACTGAAATACTTAGCACCAAAATCTTGGTGTTTAAAAAAATCAGGGATCCTTAGAGAAATAGCTGACTTGGGTCTGGGGCAGAGAAAGTGAAAGGTGAATCTGAAACCCTTACTGTGTCAGATTACTTATTCACTACAGAGGGAAAAGTTACCTTTACAATGAGAAATCCGGTGGACGCATCTTAACTGAATTAAGATCACCAGTAATGGGATACATTTGCAACCGAGCCCCCTGCTCTGATGTGAGGGGAAGAATACAACACCAGCTTTGTAGTATTTTTGCCAAGATACTCAACCCGCATCTAATTAAGGGAAAACAATCACACAAGTCCAGAATATAGAAGACATTCTGCCAGACAACTAGCTTTTCAAAAATGTCAAAAATCATGATAGGTAGAACAAAGCATGAAACTGGGTTGTATATTGATATTAATTAATACAGTGACAAATTATTGTAACAATTATTAAAGTAACAATATTAGTTTATCAAAGTTAAATATCTTGAGAATTATATTGTTACTATAGTTTTATATGAGAATGTTTTTGTTTTTAGGAGATAAATGCTGAAGTACTTAAGAGTGAAATGTGATGATAACTCTAATTTACTTTGAAATGGTACGGCCAAAAAAAGTATCATATATTATATATTTTATAAAATATATGATATTATATATTCACCACATATATATGGTTTATAGATATAAATACATATTTTTGTTACTTATATTTTTATATTTATTTATATTTATATTATTACATATTTAACAGATAACTAAATATGTATTTATAAATATATATGAACTATATATATACATACACACACATATACATATGGTGAAGGTGAAGGATAGCTGAATGATTTCTTTAATTCTTTTTTTTAAGATTTATTTATTTATTTGATGGAAGGGAGAGAGATCACAAGTAGGCAGAGAGGCAGGCGGCAGGCGGGGGGCGGGGGGGAATGGGAAGCAGGCTCCCTGCTGAGCAGAGAGCTGGATGCGGGGCTCAATCCCAGGACCCTGAGATCATGACCTGAGCCAAAGGCCGAGGCCGAACCCACTGAGCCACCCAGGTGCCCCGATTTGTTCAATTCTTTTAACATTTTGGTAGATTCAAAAATTTTCAAAATAGAAAATTTGAGGCAAAACTCTAATGTCTCTTTCAGTGTAACACTATAAATTTCCCCATTGGACAGCAGCTCCTTGGCTAGAAAATTGAGGCAAGTCAAGAGTGATTCTAGAGGAAGTCATGTTGCTTTCATTGGCTTGTCCACATTAGGTGTTAGGACAGATTGCAAGGTTTGCTGCAGATAAAGTTCAATCCTAGAGTCTAGAATCCATGGTTGGACGGGGGCTTAAGGTCATAGTTCACATACAAATAAGTCATGGCAGAAGGTGAGAAAGGAGAGTAGTTCCAGTCTCTTGGATTTCTGGAGTGATATAAACAAACATACAAACAAATAAATAAATACACACACACACACGCACACACAGGCACATGCACATAGAAGAACAAAACAAAATATTGGGGGGAACTGATGTCTAGTTGCTAACGCCATATTTTGTCTAGTGAAGACTGACATAAAAAATTAAAAGCTCACCCATTATTCCATCTGTTATCACACTTGTGTCACTAAAAATGTCATTTTCATGAAATAATGACCTCAAAGAAAAAAGGCAGTTAGGGTGAGAAGATTTTTTAAAAACCAGCTGCATTCAGCCATGTGAATGCACACATTGTTCTTGTTCAGGGTGGACAAGCGAAGATGTGGCAGGCTGCTGTGAGTCGCTGGATAGGCACCGGGGACCACCACGGAGTCCTACCACCTCCCGACGGGGAATCGCACCTGCCACTTGGCTTTGCTTTGAGCCTCCCGGAGAGGCAGGAGGACGGTTAAATCCTTGCTGCAGATTGTATTCCACCTCAGACAATTCCTTGAAGAGTAAGTTTCTCCTGTAGATGAGCAGAAATGGGCCACTCTCTGAATTTTCCTCTTTGACAGCTACTTTGCCATCTGGAGGACATCAGAATTCAGCCAGATCAATGTTTTCCCCTCAAATGAGGTAAGGCAGGAGTCCAAAAAGAAATGAAGTAGGTACCAATCCTTCCCCCTCTTTTTGAATATGCTCATGATATTTGAAGGTGGCCGTCTTGTCTTAACTCATTGCTAGTTGTAATGCACCAGTTGCACCACCAGATGCACCACCATCTTTCAAAGATCCTTTCTAAGCTATTCGTTGGTTACTTGATTGGTTTGTTGTTTCGTGAGCTTCCACTGGTTGCTAGGATTGGTGTCATACCAGTTTGTCTGTGGTCCTATGAGTCTCCCTTCTAGTCAAAGCTCCCTGGTTTGCTCTCCTGGGACACCAGAATCTTGACTGGGATTGTCATTTGGGGTCGGGTTTGGCTGGAAGATCTGTCTTCACTGAATTTCTTTGGGCTATAAAAAATGGAACCTCACTTCCTGCTCACGTGAGTGAAGAAGCAGAATACGGTATATTTCATGAGTAGGTCAGAGATCCAGGTTAGGGAACGTGGATCTCTCATGAGAAGCCTGACCCAGGAACTGGAGGGCGGACTGGAACACTGTCAGTCATTTCCTGGACTCCCTCTTCCTCTTGAAACGTGGTCAAAACTCATTTGTCTCTTTATAAATTGGTTTCACCCCCTCTTCTACATCAGGCATGTGGCTCATGTTATATCACCTGGGTTTCCAGCGCCTTCATTCCAGCGGCATGTGGAGACTGAATAGAATCTCGGCCTCAATTCCAAATTCCATTGGTTGTTTTCAATCAGATATCCACCTGTGCCCACCTGTGGTCTAATCAGTGGCCAGGGAGTTGGGTAGGTAGTAAAATAATAGCTGCTGGGCCCTCCCACCCCTAAAGTCCACTTTTTAATTTAATTTAATTTTTATTTTATTTTATTTTGTTTTGTTTTATTTTATTTTATTTTATTTTTTGGTAGAAGGAGCATTCCTTCGAGGAAAGTGTCTTTCTAAACTGGGCACGATTTCTAAAAAATCATCTGCTGGAGGATTCTTGAATCTATTTAAGACTTCATAAATATGGCAATAGTAACAAAACGAGAAAAACTGAACTCATTTCTGAACAAGCTGGGTTGAGTTTATCACCACTCAACTGAAACATAAATACTGTCAGTAATCTATCACTCTCTTGCCAATTATGGCTGGGAGAATGATGTCTGTCCTGTCTCATCCTGCTCATGCTGAACTTTTCTCCTGCTTGCTTACTATCTGCTGGGGCTTAATGTGCTGATCTCTGCTGATAATGGACCATGCAGTAGGATTTATTTTTTAAAGACAAATCTCAGGGCTTCTATAGACACTCCATCTGCATTTCTTCAAAGTTCAGATTTGGAGTACTCATCAGCTGTTTTTATAGCTCTAGTTACTGGGTGTGTGCGCGTGCACGTGTATAAACCTACAAGCTGGAACGTAGGGGGTTTGCTTTCCTTCAAAATGCTTTCCGTCATGCGTGTTGAATACCCTTATCACCCCAGCAGTGGGTTTCCCTTCGCCCTATCTCTTTCTTAGCTGAGCTCTGTGATCTCTGAGCTATGGCTCTGACACATTTACAGCAGGCCCTGACACTTGGCAGGGGAGAGCAGTTTTGAAGCTGAATATGGCCCAAGGATGGCTCCTGAACTGTGTAGAAGCCAGGCATTCCCAGATGGTTCCAGAGCAGTGCTTCCAAACACCTCCCTGGCTGAGCTCCTCCCACGCCCACCATCTTTATAGGCCATGGGTTCCCAGACAGAGCAATACAATGAGAACACCTGACCTCTGATAATAGACTTGTAAGCAAAAACAACACACACCCAAATAAGACCCCCAAAGTCCAAACATCCCGTCTATGACTGTTATCATTCATAAGAGAAAGGGCATTTTGGGGTACCTGGGTGGCTCAGTTGGCTAAGCATCTGACTCTTGATCTCTTGGCTTGGGTCTTGATCTTGAGGTCGTGAGTTCGAACCCCGCATTAGGCTCCACACTAGGCAAGGAGCCTACTTGAAAAAAGAAAGGACATTTTAATACCCACGAAACAAGAACATTATAACCTCAGGATAATAAACTTGGATACATTTGGTGTAAGGGAAGCTTATTACTTTATATTTTTTCCTCTTCTCATTTTGCGGCACGTTGATGGAAGTCTGTCCTATACGACTTGGGAGCCACCCTTTCAGCTACCAAGTGCAACGGAAGATGTAGGAAAGTTCTAGACCTGTCCTTGGGAGTTCAGGCCTGAAATCTCAGCAGGAGACAACCTTCAAAATGGTCTTCTCCAAACTCCTTCTCAGTTTGATAGCCCTACTACTTTATTCTAAGGCAGATAAACTAAATACACAGCATGTTCTGGTGGTGGAGCTATGACCACAGCATGGTGTAAAAAGTGAGAAATCCTCTCAAGGAGGTAGGAAAATGTCCAATGGGAAGTAAGAGGAGACAAAAAGCTGAGGTTCCAGGGACAAGCATATGAGCCAGACTTTGAGGACTTGAGTGATTTAGACCCATGGCTCTCAAACTTAATATACATTAGAATCAACCCACAGAACTGGGTCTTTCAGTTAGTATGACAGTTTCCCGGGTGGTAATGTTCCTGCAGATGCTCTGGGGACCGTACTTTGAGAACCATGGGTTTAGAGCTGCAGAACCTGGGGCTAAGGCAGAGGTGCAGAGGCCAGCAAGTAGTGTAGGTTGGTGCAGGTAAGATGGGTGGACCAGATTTTATAGAATAGTGAATGCCATGTGAGGGAGCTCAGACTTCATTTGGATAGGCAACGGGGAGCCATACAAGAGTTTTGAGCCAAAGAGTAGAATTTAAAACAGTATCACATAAAAAGGAATGAAGTGCTAACACATGCCACAACATGGGTGGACCTTGAAGACTATGCTAAATCAAGGAAGCCAGTCACAAAGGACCATGTATGTTCCATTTATGTGAAATACCAAGAGTTGGCAAATCCATAAAGACAGAAGGCAGATCAGTGCTGGGGGCTGGGGAGAGGGGGCTGTGGACGATGACTGCTTAATGAGTAGAAGGTTTCTTTTTGAGGTGATGAAACTGTTCTAGAACTGGATAGTGGTGATAGGTGCATAAGCTTGTGAGTGCAAATGTCACTAATGGTAAATTTTATGTTCTGGGTATTTCATTATAGTAAATCAAGTTTCTTACAAAATTAGATTATGTCACATGAAACTATTTTAGATGGAATGTTAATAGGAAAAAATACAAAATTATGTATGCAGAATGGTTATAACCATTTCAGGATATAACTTTATGTATAGAAAAAAGATCAGAAATAACTTACTATTAGGGGTGTGTGTGTGTGTGTGTGTGTGTGTGTGTGTGTGTTTTGGATGGTGAAAATAATGTGATTTCTCCTTTGTCATAGTGTTTGTTAATTTTCAATAAATGACCAGATAATTACAATTATATCATTAAAAAACCACTTTAGAAAAGGAGAAAAAGGGAATGACTGGGTATCTCAGTCAGTTAAGCATCTGCCTTTGGATCAGGTCATGATCCCAGGGCCTTGGGATCAAGCCCCACATGGGGGTCCCTGCTCAGTGGGGAGCCTGATTCTCACTCTCCCTCTGCCTGTCGCTCCCCCTGCTTGTACTGTCTCTCTGTCAAATAAATGAATAAAATCTTTAAAAAAAAAAAGAAAAGAAAAAGAGAAAAAGGAGAGTACCAGCTCTGGGTAACTTCAAGAATACCTGTGTGTTATCTGCACAGGCAGGATTGAGCCTGAGCTTTGGGACAGATGTGCATCCCAGATGCTGGGACTGAGAAGTCAGACTGACATGAGCAACCTAGGAGGGCACCAGTATGAGGAAGTAAGCAGTCCCCAGCAGAAGTGGTAACTTCTCACTACTCACCATCTAAAGGTCTCCTCCTTGGCATCCAGCCCTTCTTTCTACT
>CM052808.1:27556766-27628840 GCA_028533885.1 Nasua narica | reverse complement strand
TTCTCAAACCTCTATACTCATGGCCACACCATGAGAATTCACAAACATAAATGTAAGTTTGGGCCACATCCATGTTGTGAAAGAGAGGGCCATGATGACTTAAAAATAAAAATACAAAGTGGAGGAGCTTCCGGGTTGGTGTATGCTAGGAATTGGCACACATGGAGACAGTGTGCAATCTCCTTGCTCTTTCCCACCCTGTGCCTCTCTTCCATTTGGCTGTTCCTGAGCCTCATCATAAACCAGCAAGATGGCAGAGGAGTAGGACCTAAATATTATCAGGTCTCAGAAGTTTAGCTAGATAGTCCTACACACATTATGGAGGGTAATCTGCTTTACCCAAAGTCTACTAATTTAAATGTTGATCTCATCTAGAAATATCTTTACAAAAACATCCAGAATAATGTTTGACCAAATATCTGGGTACCATGGGCAAGTCAAGGTAACATGTGAAGTTCACTATCACAAATACTATTGGGTTTATTGTTTGCTCTTTAGGTAAGAACTTTAGGGCATCAAGAATAATACTGAGTGGAAAATTCTGTGTTTCATAGACATGATCTCATGTGTTCCACAAATATTTATTATTTTTACACTCTGGGGAGACTACTTAGCCCTGGAGAGATAATCGAAATGTTCAGGATACCATCCTGGACCCCTAGGAGCTTCCAGTGAACAAGGAAGAATGGGATCTGTCCAAAGAGCAGTGTGTGTGTGTGTGTGTGTGTGTGTGTGTGTGTGTGTGAGCACCAACTCTCTTATCTTTGCGTCAAACTCTAGACTCTCTATGTCTAGCTTGGATATTTTAGTTTCACCTCAGCTCATCATTTTTACCTGCATATCCTTGTCAGGACCTCAAACTCTATAGAAACCAAGTGAAGGGCTCACTGAATAGTAGCAATGTCTGGGCTTGAATCCTGGCGTTGGCCCATAAAGGCAGATCTTTCCAGAGACCTCTTTGCCTCTATTTCCAGAACAATTGCACCTTATTCTAGTCAGGAAGACAGTGACATAACTGATAAAATACACTTGGCAGAGTGGTACGAGGTATCCAGCTAGCCATCAACACTTGATTAGTGTTCACTCTTGTTTTTAAGAGTCATTTTCCCATCCAAGTTCCCATATTCAAAAGAGGAGCATTTTCTGAGTTGTCCTAACCTAAACCCTCTAAGTCCCCTTTCCTCCCCTCCTTATCTTCTATATGCAAATATTACTTATTTGTCAAAGAGAGAATTTTCAGATCCTTTATCTCCCTTCTCAACAGAACCTAAAAGTAAGCTTGACAAAAATATAATTTTACTTAATGAGAAAATAAATCGACGTTGCATCAGAGAAACGATGGGTGAAGGTACCCACATGACAGAATGGCTGTGAGGATATTAACATATCAATGTTGAATCACTACGTTGTACACCTGAAACTAATATAATATCAAATATCAACTATACTTCAATTAAAAATAAAAAAAGAAAGAGACAATATGTGATTCCAAAGAGGTCAAGTCAGCTTCCTCTCAGAACACCCTGAACGACCATTTCACTTTCTACCTCACTCAGAGCAGCGTGGAGCTTTAGGTTCTACGACTGATAATTTGATAAGTAGAGAATAGTTTTCTGGATGCTTCATCTTTATTTTTACTTATCAAATTGAACATTTTCTTTGTCCCTTCATTTCCTACTTGGGGATTGCCTGGTCGTGTCCACTCATTTTTTAAAGACCATTTTTCTAGATGCATTTTAGGTTCACAGCAAAGTTGTGAGGAGGGTGCAATAGCCTTCCCTTATCCATGGAGCATACATTCCAAGACCTGCAGTGCATGCCTGAAACCAGATAAGACTGAACCCTGTATATATTATGTTTTCTCCTATGCACACATATCTGTGATAGAGTTTGATTTATAAATTAGGCAAAATAAGAGATGAGCAATAACTAATAATGAGATAGAACAATTATAACGATACACTGTAATAAAAGTGTGAAGGTGGTCTTAAGATCTTATTGTATTTACCCTTCATGATGTGAGACGATAAAGTGCCTACAAGAGGAGGTAAAGTGAGGTGAATGACCTAGGCATTGTGACATTATTGACCTTCTGACGATATGTCAGAAGGATGATCATCTGCTTCTGGACCGCAGTTGACCGTGGGTAACTGGAACCTCAGAAAGCAAAACTGTGGCTAAGGGAGGGACCACCGTAGAGAGATTTCCCATATTCCTCCTGGCCCCACACATGCATAGCTTCCTCTATTCTAAAAATCCCTCACTGGAGGGTATGATTTTTAAAATTGATAACCTATGTTGGGACATCATAATCAGAGTCTACAGTTTACATTAGGGTTCACTCTTTTTTTTTTTTTTTTTTAAGATTTTATTTATTTATTTGAGAGACAGAGAAAGTGAGAGAGAGCATGAGAGGAGAGAAGGTTAGAGGAAGAAGCAGACTCCCCGTGGGGCTGGGAGCCCAATGTGGGACTCGATCCAGGAACCTGAGGATCATGACCTGAGCCGAAGGCAGTTGCTTAACCAACTGAGCCACCCAGGCGCCCAGGGTTCACTCTTAATGTTGTATATTCCTTGGGTGTGGACAAATGTATGACGATATGTATCCTTCATTACAGTATCATGCAAAGTATTTTCACTACCCTGGAAATCCCTGTGCTCCACTCTGTCATCTCCTCCCCTGACCCCTAACCCCAGGAAACCACTGACCTTGAATAGTCTCCATAGTTTTGCCCTTTTTTGTTGTTGTTGTTGTTGTTCATTCTCCATTTATTACGAAGGGCCCTCCAGCTTTCCAGCCCCGGCCCCACATCCACACCGAGCTCACTTGGCAGGAAACCGGCCCCTGGAGCATTACAGTGATGGTGCGGGGCGTCCCCGCCCCGGGGAACTGAAGACAAAGCGAGGTGGCCTCGCCCCTGGCCTGCTGGGACTGACCCCGTGGCACTGCCTCCGTTCTGGTACCTGGGCCGCGGAGGCCCTAAAGGGCCAGGAAGAGCCGGGGCTGTGGCAGAGCGTCTGAGTTTGTTGGCACCGCCTGATGGTCCGGGTCATATAGTTGGAATCGTACAGGGTGTAGCCTTTTCAGACTGGCTTCTTTCACCTAGTAATAGGCATATAATGTTCCTCCGTGTCTTTTATGGCTTGATCGCTCATTTCTATTTAGGACTGAATTATATTCCATTGTCTGGATGTACCACAGTAAATCTACTGACATACTGAAGGACATCTTGGTTGCTTCCAACTTTTGGCGATTATGAATAACTGCTATAAATGACTATGTGCAGGGTTTTGTGTGGATATTAAGTCTTCAACTCTGAGTCAACACGAAGGAGGATGATTTTGAATTATATGGTGAGATTATGTTTAACTGTATAAGAAACTGCCAATCTGTCTTCCAAGGTGGTCATACCATTTTGAATTCCCAGGAGCAATGAAAGAGAGTTCCTGTTGCTTCACATCTTCACTGCATTTGGTGTGGTCAGTGTTCTGGACTTTGATAATGCTAATAGGTAGGAGAATCATACAACCTAGTAATTCATTGTTCTAGCACCATCTGTTGAAAGACTGTTTTTTGGGTTTTTTTTCGAAAGACTGTCTTTGCTTCATTGTATTGCCTGTGGTCCTCTGCCAAAGATCAGTTGACTACATTTATGGGGGGGCTATTTCTGGGCTCTTTATTTTGTTCCATTGATCTATTTGTCTAGTGTTTCATCAATATCATACTGTTTTGATTACTGTAGCTTTATAGTGAGCCTTAAAGTCAAGTAGTGTCAGTCCTCCCAATTTGTTCTTCTCCTTTAATATCAAGTTAGCCATTCTGGGTCTTTTGCCTTTCCATATGAACTTTAGAATCCTTGTCAACATCCATAAACATCCACTGTCTTGAAGCTATAGATCAATTTGGGAAGAGCTGACAATATTAAACGTTCCTATCTATGAACATGTATCTTCTTTCATTTCATTCATCAGAGTTTTATAGTTTTCTTCATGTAGATCTTATACTTATTTTGTTAGATTTATATCTAAGTAGCTCAATTTTTGGGGTGATAATGTAAAAGGTACTGTGTTTTTAATTTGAAATTCCATTTGTTCATTGCTAGTGTACAAGAAAGTGATTGACTTTTTTATATGAAGCTTGTATCCTGCAACCTTGGTATAATTGCTTATTAGTTTCAGATTTGCTTTTTTTTTTTAATCAATCCTTCGAGATTTTCTACATAGACAATAATGTCATCTGACCACAAAGACAGTTTTATGTCTTCCTTTAAAATATGTATACATTTTAATTTCCTTTCTTGTTTTATTTTATTTATTTATTTAAGATTTTCTTTATTTGAGAGAGAGAGAGAAAGTGAGAAAGTGAGAGAGAGCATGAGAGGAGAGAAGGTCAGAGGGAGAAGCAGACTCCCCGCGGAGCTGGGTGTGGGACTCGATCCCGGAACTCCATCCCGGAACTCCAGGATCATGACCTGAACCGAAGGCCGTCGCTTAACCAACCGAGCCACCCAGGCACCCCCCTTTTCTTGTTTTACTGCATTAGCAAGAACTTCTAGTTTGATGTTGAAAAGGAGTGGTGAGAGGGAATATCTTTGCCTCATACCTGATCTTAGTGTCTGCTCATTTTTTTCTAATGAGATCTTCGTCTCTTTCTTTCTCACTGAGTCATATTTATGTCAAATATTCTTTTCGATTGCTGTTTAAAAAATTACGCTTATAATATTTCCTGCATAAAGAAGGAGTTAACTTTTACGTGTTCAAATCTATCAGTCTTTCTCCTTGTGATTTCTGAAAGTAAATCTGCATTTTCCTTTCTCCATTTAGGAGAAATAGAGCCAGAGCCCTCCCAACTCAGCCTCTCCACAGCATCCCGCCAGATGACTTTGAGCAACCGCTGATAGCAGAACCAAGAGAGGTGCCATAGCCTGAAACTCAGGCCACCACATGTGGGCTAAGGGAATAAGTATTTGGAGGAAGGTCAACTTCCTGGAATATTTACCCAAGAAAGGATTTTTTTTGCCTTAAAAATCCCTTCCACCAGAGCTACGATGGCTTGGTTCTGAGAAGGCAAGTTTTAGTTCAGTAGGAGAATATAACATTTGAGATGTGTGTGGGAAGGTATGGAGTGGCCATCAGAAATGAGAGACAGAGGGAACTGTAAACCACTGAAAGGGGGAAAGGGGCCTTACCAGGGGCCTGGAAAACTAAGCAATCTTTTCCTAGTTCCCGTTTTTAAAAACGTAGTGTGTCATTTTGTGAAATAGCTGTTATTTCGCTGAGGTGGTAATTTGCGTATTTAAGTCTCCCGTGGGAGCCAAGTGTAAAATGGTGAAAGCTTATAGGTATTTTAGGTGTTTATGGGTCTGTGTAAAGTGTGGGTGCTGCTTTCTAATCTAGAGTCTTTTCTATATTCAGAGCTGAAAAATGGAGGAAGGAAGTGAGGCTGATTGGAAGTTAACACTTCCTTTCTAAGGATGATAGCAACCCAAAAAGAGTCTTACAGGCTTGAGGAAGGGAATAGGGCGGCCAACCGGCACAGTTTACCTGGGACTGAGAGTTTAGTATTAAAACTTGGACAGTCCCACGCAAACTGGGACAGTCAGTCAATTTTCTGGGTTTGCTAGTCATACACACACACACACACACACACACACACACACACACACATCTAAGGTAAACTTCCCCCCAAAATAATGCAACAGCCTTTCTATAACCACCCTAACAGAATATGAACCTGCAGGTCTAAGAGATTCAGGAATTTCCCTAAATTCACATGAGCAGGGGATGAAGGAACCTCAACTTGAACCTTGTTCCTTCTGCTGTCAGCTGCTCTTTCTGCCCCACCACCCCTGTGGTGCTGACACACTCACTCTCCCCTCGACTCAAACACCCTCAGAGTGCCAAACGTGGGCTGCTCTAAGGACTGATTACAGACGATTTATGACAGGCTCTGTCACATTGGCAAATCAAGCAAGTCAGTGAATAACGATGAGAGCGACAGTCCAACAACAATAACCACAATAATAGAAACACAAAATGCAAGAGTTCCAATGTAATTAAACCCTTAAGGCAGCTCAGTTAACCCTTAAATTACGTTCTTAGGTCTTCTGAGAGGCACTTGGAATTAGGGGATTGTTAGCATTAGGCTCTTCCTAGTCTAGGGTAGTGTTGGGAATTCAGACAGAACAAAGATCTCTGTGTCTGTGTCTGTCTCACACACACACACACACACCCCTCCTGATTGGCTAGGTTCAAACTCTATCCTTCTTGATCATCGTCCCCCTTACTCGGGGACTGGACTGGGTCTTATTGCATTTAAGGTTTGCTGACTCGGGGAATTATACTCATTTTCTCAATCAGAAGAGTAAGAAAAATAAAACAGAAGTACTGAACTTCACACGTTTAACAGCATAGGAGAGTTGCTGGTTTATTTGTTTGCCCGTTTCCATTGTGGGCTCCACGCCAGTGGATGTTTTCTGTCTCACTTGGTTCCACGCCCAGTGTCTAGCCCATAGTCAGCATCTACCATTTGCTGAATGGCTATGTCAACAATTAAAAACAGAAATTCCTAAAGATATGAGAGTTGTTTCCAACATCTAAAATCGGTGTTCTAGTTTGGTAACAAATAATGTTTAAGTACAAAAAAAAAAAAAAAAAAAAAGAAGTCACACACAGTGTCTTTTAAGAAAAAAGTAGATCCTAAACTCTTAGCATTACTCTAATCAATGACAGTAAAACTCACAGGAACGGTGGGAAAGGACTACCCACTGATGGCCTAAGAAATGAAACTGAGTTGGGTTGACTTTGGGCTGCACCATTGTAATTTCATTTCTCAATTTTACAAATAAGCAAGGAGAGAAGACGACTGACTGGGTTTCATACTGTTTCTGGGCTTTAGGGGGTGGTCTCCCTGTGGAATCTGTTCATTTCTATTTTGTGGGAGGTGTTAATATATATCTTGTATCTTCTAACTCAACCCTCTCAGTTCAACCAGGGATTGGAAAGACTTTAGGGGCCAATGGGCAAGAATGTCCATGAAGAGGTCATTAGGTGAAGAGGTGCTGTATGGAGACCCAGGGAGGTATGTCTGGAAAATCTAAAAATTACCACTTACCGCCAAGGCTCTCATCCTTTGTGAGAGCCCAACAGAGGCCTCCCTTGTTTTAATTTGGGCAATCTGCTTGTTCTTGAACATTTCTGAGTACTCCCATTCAGGTGGTGATGGGGACAACGAAGAAAATGGGTCTTGACCCTCCTCCATCATTATTGGAAGAGCTGACAGCTCACTAACCTCTCCAACTGCCCTTCCTGAGCTTCTAAGAGATGTCACCATCCTTTCCACGTGAAGATGAAGACAGCCAGAGTCGCAAAGGGAGAACACAGAGGAATGTGTATCCACTTACCTACTATGCCCTTCACCATGCTGCCTCATTCCAAGTGCGGGGGGCCCATTCTCTTCCCCACGATAGAGGGGCCTTCTGTTCCTAGGCATCCCCAGCCACTTAGAATCCCTTTTAGGCTGTTTTCTCCTTCTCTGAGTCTGTGGGTGAATCGTGGAGCCCTTTCACTTCTGCTTTTCTAAAATCCCTCAAATCGCTGTCTTAACTGGTATGTCCAGGAGTTTAGCTTCTCAAAGTGTGTTTAAAGGGTCCGAATTACAAATAAGAGAGAGCAGCATGTGCTAGTCAGAAAATATCTGACACTTAAGAAAGAAAGAAAGGAGAGAAGGACGGAAGGAGGAAAGGAAGGAGAAAAGGAAGGAAAGAAAGAAGGGAGGAAGAAAGAAAGGAGGGAAGGAAGGAAGGAAAGCAGGAAGGTAGGAAGAAAGGAAGAAAGAAAGGAGGGAAGGAAGGAAAGCAGGATGGTAGGAAGAAAAGAAGGAAGAAAGGAAGGAGGGAGGAAGGAAGCAGGGAAGGAAGGAAAGAAGGGAGGTAGGGAGAAAGGAAGGAAGGGCTCAGAAAATGAGATATATTAAAAGGCTATTTAACCGATATTGCAGACGCTAAAGTTCCATTAAAAAAAAAGATACAATTATTTAAAAACAAGGTTCAGAAACATTTTAATTTTTCCTTAACGGGCCCTCGAGCTGGCCAGATGACTCACGCCTGGCCCGCTAAGATCAGCCTGCAACCTGGGGAGCTGTAGCACATTTGCGTGGCTTATCCTCTGTGACACGCAGGCCCAATTTTGTGTCACGTGATTCTCACAGAAACTTACCTACTACAGATTTCTCTGTAAGTCCACCTGGCACACACATCTCATTTACCACCTAGGTGACACACGCCACCGTTAAGCATACCCCAGGGAAGAATCGTCATTTGCTTACTCGCTCCGCGAGGGTGAAGGGATGTCAGTCATCTCGTCCCTTCACTGTTGCAGTTCCATTCCCTTTATCTCGGCAGAGATGATTTCTCTGTTCCTCTCACATGTTTCTTTGTTTCTTTCACGCATGTTTGGGCGCAAACTAGCAGGCTTTATATCGGATCACTATTTGCCTATTTCTAGGTGACCGTCCCAAAACGGATTTGCTGGATCAAAAAACGTGACCAGTTTTATGGCTCTTACTGGCTTTTGTTAGATTTTTTTTTTAAGATTTTTATTTACCTATTTGAGAGAGAGAGAGAGAGAGAGATCACAAGTAGGCAGAGAGGCAGGCAGAGAGAGGGGGGGGGAAGCAGGCTCCCCGCCAAGCAGAGAGCCCAAGGCGGGGCTCGATCCCAGGACCTTGAGATCATGAACTGAGCTGAAGGCAGACATCAACGTACTCAGCCACCCAGGCGCCCCATCACTGAAGACTTTAAGGCAGCAGAAAGGCAGGAGTCTGAGTTAGTACAGTGACCTTTTACTTTAACAGAGTTCTCATTAAGAAAACTTGCTTGTTCTATTTTATTTAACTTCGTAAGTTCTCAGTTATGTATCTTTGAATGTTGATCCCTGCTTCAGTTACATCAGAACCTCTTCCTACGCAGAAAATCCCAGAGGAGTCAGGACAGGCACTTAGCACAGTAATCAAAGAGTATAATAATAGCGTTCATAGAGAACATTATATCTTTAAAAGTTGAGAGCTACCCAAGAGCTGGTCATTCTCAAAACATGTGTCTTGGTAGTCATCATCGTCCCTCCTTCCTGGGCGAAAGCCTCATGCATCACCTTGGGATGTGCATGTGGACCAGGTTTTTCAGGAGGCCAGTTTTGAGTTTCCAAGAGTGAGCTGGCTGAGGAAGGGGCATATATCCATGAAGGGGGTCCAGGTGCAGATTAAGACTGCTACTTTGTTGATTTTTTTTTTTTAGAGTGGGGGTGGGGAGGGGCGGTGGAGAGAGAGGTGGGGTGGGGGAGGGGCAGAGGGAGCCAGAGAGAATCTTTTTTTTTTTTTTAAAGATTTTATTTATTTATTTGACAGAGAGAGAGAGAGAGAGAAAGACAGAGACTGAGAGAACACAAGCAAGGGGAGTGGGAGAGGAGGAATCAGACTTCCCGCTGAGCAGAGAGCCCGATGCGCGGCTTGATCCCAGAACCCCGGGATCATGACCTGAGCCGAAAGCAGCCGCCTAACAACTGAGTCACCCAGGTGCTCCCCCCCCTTTTTTTTTTAAAGATTTTATTTATTTATTTGACAGAGAGAGAGAGAGAAAGAGAGAGAGTGAGAGAGAGAGAATCTTAAGCAAGCTCCACGCCCAGCATGGAACCCCACAGGGCTCAATTTCTCGAAACAGATCACAACTTGAGCCCAAATCAAGAGTGGGATGCTTAACCAACTAAGCCACTCGGGTGCCCCAAATGAGGTGATTTTTAATGGAGCTGGGGGTGGGAAGAAAGATAAACAGTCTGGAATTATTTCTAGGGGCCTGGGGGAGGAGACCTGGATAAGGGATTGTTTGGGGAGAGCCTAGAAACCAAACAAGCACCCCCAAAACACCTAGGCTAGTGGAGAAGGGCACGGAAGGAGAAGAATCATGAAAAAGGGTAAGGGAAGGGAAGAGAAATTTTGTCAGCTCATTTTTGTCTGGGGATAATCCTGCTCTCAGTGACCCACCGTAGTTTATAAATTCCCACTCATTCCAGAGGGTAGAGAACATGGAAAGGCTTCCATTCTGGTCTGATGGGCTTTTGGGAAGTGAGAAGAAAGGCCAAAGGCAAGTGACTGTGCACGGAGACTCAAGCCATACTACCAGGGATAGGGGACGTGTTAGGGAAGATGGTTGCAGGTATTGGTCACAGAGCTGCTCTACCATATGTCTCTGCAACTGTGTTGCCCTTGCTGTCTGCTCAGCAAATCTGAGGACAGGGAGGTATTGTGACCAGGGCTGGGTAATTCTGGGCGGACCTCTTTTTTCACTGCTCACATAAAAGACTATCCTTGCTTTGGATACTAAACCAAGGACAGATGCTGATACAATAATCTCCATGTTGAACAAGACCCGTATCTTGTCCATGGTTGTTTTTTGAGCAGTGTAGTCCAGATATGTGTGAGTAACCCCCCAGAAGCTTGTACCTGGCCACCGAAGGCCCTAGAGATCTAGGATTTTTCTCTCTGGAGGTCTTGATTCCAAAGCCCCCACTGTATGGGGTGGGGGTGGGGGCGGCTACGAGGGTGCTAGGTTGCTTCAACATTGCTTCAATAGAAACAAAGCCAGATGAGGAAAGTGGGTGGTCTACTGGGGGAATGGAAATGTCATTGACCGAAAATTGGCAAGTCAGGAGACTTGCCAATTGTTTGGGATGAGGGATAAAGTTTAAGAAAAAGCATGTTATTGGGCACCTGGGTGGCTCAGTTGTGAAGCATCTGCCTTCAGCTCCGGTCATGATCCTAGGGTCCTGGGATGCAGCCCCACATTGGGGTTCCTGCTCCGAGGGGAAGCTTGCTTCTCCCTCTCCCACTCCCCCTGCTTCTGTTCCCTCTCTCGCAGTGTCTGTCAAATAAATAAAGAAAATCTTAAAAAAAAAAATCATGTTATTTCTCATCTGAAATGCCTGTGGATTATTTAGGTGGATATGTCCAAAAAGCTGACATGTCTACAGTAGCAAGAAGTGAAGTCATCTCAGTGGATGAAGTTCACTGGGCTATGGAGGGAGAAGAGAGGACAGGTCCCACAAGGCTTCCTTGACTGTCTCAAGCCAGAACCTCTTTATTTGCTGGTTAAGGAAGGATGGTCCGTTCTGGGAGCTACTTATTTCTAGCTATACTTCTGAGGGTGGGCGTCTGTCCAGGCAGATTATAGCATTTTCTATACTGAGCAAGGCAGCTTCCTCTCCCCAATGCCCGTTTCCTTTTTCAGACAGGGACACGTCTGTTTTGGAGGGAGTTATAGAACCCGCTTCTAGAACCGTTTTCAAGTACATCTAGAAAAATGAACTCCAGAGTGAGCGTTAAGAACTCCATGGGAGTTCCTCGAAACCTTCGCATTAGGAACTGCAGGAGGAGAAGGTGGGTTGCGAAGTTAACTGGTCTTTTCACCCTCACAGCTATGCCCTGGCTTCATTTCTGCGGGGATCCTAGAGTGTCCCATAAGGATGGGACTGCAGGCGGACTTCGAAGTGCTCCCCCATAAGGGACCTCGGCTGGCAGCATCCACTCGGAGAGGAGGAATGGAACGCTCAGGGACGCAGCCAGCGGTGGGGTTCCCCCCCCACCCCCGCCAATGGGGAGATCCTGTCCGCCTTACAGTCCAGGGGCAATGCGGCCGGGCGGGGCTGGCGGGGCAGATGCCGGAGGGGGACTCAGCAGAGCGGGGGCCGGCCGCTGAGCGGGTCTGAGGGAGGAGGCACTCTGCCAGGAACGACTCAGGTCCCGAGAGGGGCGGGGGGACGGCCCGGGCGTGGCCGACGCCGTCTGGGGGGGCGTTCCTGGGAGCTGGGGGCCGCAGAGGTTAGCCCCGAAGCCCCGGGAGGAGCCGGCCGGCGGCCACGTGACCGACCGCGGCGGGGCCGGAGGCCCAGAAATAGCAGCGGCGGCGGTCCCGCCCGCCGGCTGCCGCGAGCGAAAGGCGGAGACTGGAGGCCGCTGGCTGGGCGCGGGCGCGGCGCGGCCCCGGCCCCGGAGGATGCTGAGCCCCTGCCCGGTCCGGCTCCGAGCACATGATGGCGATACGGGAGCTCAAAGTGTGTCTTCTCGGGGTGAGTTCTGCGGCGCCATCCGCCGGGGGCACCCACGGCCGTGCGTCCCCCCGCCGTCCCCTGCGCCCCCCTCCCTCGTCCGTGCGGCCCCTCTTCCCAGCCCGGCGGCGGTCGGAGGCGAGCCTGCGCCGGAGCTGCTCACTCGTTCACCCCGCCGCCGCGTCTCCGGGGATCCGCGCGCGCCCCGCGACGCTCGGGCCGGGCCGCGGGACCCTCCGCGGAGACAGGCGGAGCGGCCGCAGCTCCTGGCCGCCGCCGCCGCGGTCCCTCCGGCCTCCGAGGGCTTTCTCCTTCGCCTTTGATAATTTCCTTCCGGCGGAAACTTTAGGTTACTCAGCCAAGGCTCCAGGTCCTTTTTACCTCCTGGGGGCAATGGGTTTATTCACTTTGTTGTCGGGGGAGGGGGGGGAGCGGGGAAGGGGGGTGGGAAAGAAAGCCCAGCCAAAGGCGAACTAACGCGAGGGGATGCCCCGGCTGGAAGGTGGAGGGATAAGTATTGGAGAGCGTAGCGCCTCGGAAACTTCCGTGCTCCGGAGAAAGAAGGCAGGATGAGAAAGTCTCCCCGGATCACCGCTTCCCCTCCCCAAGTGGGTCTTTCCGAGTCTGAGGAAATGGGAAAGAAGCCAAGAAACACAGATAAAAACAAATACCCCAGCCCCTTGCCTCGGCCGACTTGTTGGGGGTTGCAGGACAGTCTCTGGAAACCGGCGGCAGAGAGCTCAGATAATATTACGGATCATTTCCTTTTGGGTGCCCACCTCAAACTCCAGAATTTCTTCTTTTGTAAGAGCTGGTTTTAAGCGGTGTTTCCAGCAGCCTTTGGCAGGGACGCCGAGAGTACTGCCTCTGGCAAATCCGGTCTCCCCAGAAAACTATTTCCTACAAAAAGCGCAGCAAAGGGGGAGACCCATTGTTATTTACAAGAAATGCTAAATGGCCTGTCAGGAGGAACGCAGATGCTCCTCTAATAAGGAAATGATTCCAGGTTAGGATTGAATTGTACCGGACCAGCCAAGTGTCCAGGATCCATTTAGGCCCTTCTGGAATCTCTGACTGGACAATGTTCTTGACTGTCTCCCGTCACTGTCTTTTGCCAAAACTGTCATTTACACTAGACCATCCGGTTTGGCGAGAATTCCAGAAGACCTGGCAAAGGCCCTCCCTTTGCTGTTAGCCTGGTCACAAACTCCCTGGTGTGCCTGCCCTCCGGGCTTGCTCAGCCACAGCTGGGACCTGCAAAGGATCCTGTCCCGGTCTTCCTCTGTTGATCTCTCTTAGTGTCACTGGGGTGGGTTTTGCTCTCAGCCAGGCTCTCCAACAGAGTATTGACATAAATTCTGGGCATCTCGTGTTTTCCTTGCGAGGGGTCATTTCAGCCTTATGGAAGGCCTTCAGAGACTTAGGAGGAATGTCGTGTCCCAAGGAATCAACAGCAACTAGGACACGTGTTGTGTGCAGGGGGATTGGCCTCGGGAGTAAGCAAAGTAGGAAATGTTTTGCCTCCTCGTCCCCTACGTAGGTGGCACAGGCCCTCCCCATCCCATGAATTATTTTCGCTGCTTGGGGATAAATCTCTATATCCTTCTACAAGGAGATGGATCACTCGCTGTGCAATTCTGGGCCAGGACTTCAGTTGCCTCTTCTAGAAAATGGACATGATAACGTCTTCCCTTTTAAGGCAGAGGATTATATCAGATGATCTGCTAAGATACAGGGTACCATTTCCTGCTGACCTGTGATTCCAGAGTGACAATTAACAAGCCTGGGAGACGAGAGAGCTGGAGGAAGTCCCTTTGCTTCTTTTCTTTGATTTCTAAGAACGAAGCACACTCTCTTAGTGGCTTCCTGGAGACGGTGCCTCACCCTTGTTTGCTGGGGCTTTGCAGTGGCTCTGTTGGTAGGAGATTGGCTTGCGAGGAAAGAACTCTGCCACAGCAAGAAGGTATTTCTGGGCAGATGGAGGCTTGACGCTTTACCCGTGTAATACTGTATCGTCAGCCTTCTGTTTTTTTTTAGTGGGTCCAGGTTTTAGTCTTGTTTAGGGCTGATGACCTTGTCGCCCACACTGAGTAGGATTTGTTAAGTCCTGTGCTTGGGTTGGGCTTGTCCTGGGACAAGCTGTGTGTGATAGGGGTGTCTTCTCAGCGGCTCATCCGTGGGGGGGGGGGGCTTGTCTGAGTGAGATATCATTTGGGGGAGGTCAGAGCCGCTTTAACCACCTTGGGGTTCACTCGATTTGAGAAAGAACCTTGTAGGTCAGTGGCTGAAAGAAGGGATCAAGCCCGCTTCTGAAAGTACCTTCAAAATTTTACCAGGAGTCCTGAGCTCGTTTTGCTCTCTGTGTTGGGAGGTCTATGTATGTGGATGAAGTTTTGCATGGGGCCAGCACTCAGCTTCCTGTTTTTCAGCCACCACCACATCTCCCTGAAGTCTCAGTATGACTGGCACCCTACAAGCCATCCCCTCTGTTCCTGTCACTTGCTCTCGGGCCCCTTTGAGAAGGTGATCGAGGATGCGGACCTCCTAGCTGAAGTCTGGCTGTCTCGCTGGGGACGGTGTGAGGCTGGTGTTTCTGTGCCTGGCTCTTTGCCCTGCTTACACGCAGGGATGCACTTCCCGTTTGAGGCACAAGGTTGTTGGAGGCGCAGACAGTGCAGACTTTGATCCTTCTCCGCTGTAGTCTGCAAAGTCCAGGCGGTTGGAGGTTCCCGATGGGAGGGTCATTTGCAACAGGTAGAAGCCAGAGTAAGCTAAAAGGCACGTCTTCTCCACCTGTACCCTCCACCTGTACCTTTCCGGACTCTGAGATTCGGCCTGTCTAATTTCTTTTGGTGAGTGCTCCCAAGTGGAATCCACAGCAGTCTGTGGAACATTCCCGGAATGCTTTGTGCTCTTAGAAAAACCAAGGACTTCACAGTTCTGGGTTTATTTAGGCTACTTGTTATAAATTCTTGGCTCTCGTTATTTTCATGGGTGGACTTTCTCATGTCTTTCCTAGGCCTCTGTGAATGCCCTTTCCTGGGAGAAGGCAGGCCACCCGTGGAAGCCAGTCGTGCGGGACGGTGTGTTTGACAGGGACACACACTGGGAAAGGGTCCTTACTCGACACCCGGGACCCGGGAGTCTTGCTCTTGTCAATAAAGTGCCAATCGTCCCACTTTGTAATCCGAACTAGTATTATGAAACCCGTAGCTTAAAAACAACCCCCTTAAAAACAGCAAAGTATGTTAAAAAAAAAAAACTAACGAAAACAATATCGTGGCAGCAGCTGTTCCAACCCCAAAGGTGGAAAGCTTCCCAGTGTGCATTTTTAACACACATCACCACGTGGCAGAAAGCAAGGGGAGAGAGAGGGAGAGAAGGAGAAGAGGAGGAGGAGGAGGAGAGCTTTCTTTTATTTTATTATTTCCTCTGGGTGTGTACACTTAAAAACTGCTTCCGGATGGAATCCCAAAGAGATTTATATTTGGACTTTGGTTGTCTTGACGACAGTTTAGAGATTTCTGCCACTTCCTCAACAGCTGAGTGGCAAGGTTAAAAGACAACCAGGGATGTCCTCCTGGTGAGGAGCTTGGGGAAGCCTATCCTTCTGGCCTTTGCTGGCATCTGAGTGGAGCAAGCACCTGCGATTTGGTGTGACGTCTGGGCAGTGGAGACTTCAGATGTGTGCAAGGCCTTTGCGGGGGGGGGAGGGTCGGGGGGGGGAGCTGTGTGACCCCCAGAGGCTCTAGGACCCAAGGGTGGGACAAATTTCTGCTCACGGCAAGCAGATCAGTCAGAGCTCTGGAACCTCACTTGGGCTGCTTTGCGTGATAGTGAGCGCCCCATCATCGGAAGTATTCACAGGGTTATATGAATCTGTTGGGGTCATTGTGGAAGGAAGGAGTGGGGACAACGGGGAGGATGGGGCCAGGCGGTCATCAGAATTGCTTTCTAAGTCTGAGAGTCTAACATGTTCGTTTTCAGTTGTTCCCAGAAACCAACATTTCATGGGTGGGGGTTGCTGGGGGAGGGTGCAGACAGGCCAGAAACCTCATTTCTTTCTTTCTTTCTTTCTTTCTTTCTTTCTTTCTTTCTTTCTTTCTTTCTTTCTTTCTTCCTTTTAAATATTTTATTTATTTATTAGAGAGAGAGAGCATGAGCAGGGGGGCACAGGGAGAGGGAGAAGCAGAGTCCCCGCTGAGCAGGGAGCCCGATACTGGGCTCGATCCCAGGACCCTGGGATCATGACCTGAGCCGAAGGCAGATGCTTCACCGACTGAGCCACCCAGGCGCCCCAACCTAATTTCTTTCTTATCAAAGTTGATTCCTCTTTTAAATTGAACCCTTTGTGGGAAGTTTGGTTTTGGCTTGAAAATAAATATAAATGACACGGTAGGATGTCTTCCCAGGAGCACACAACAGATGGTAAGAAGAGCACCCAGGCCAGGCGGGTGTAGAATCGACCAGGCGCTCTTTGTTCCTCTTTTGTTCAGGATCAGCGTGGCTGCATGTCTCCCTCGGCTTCCAGAGCTCAGCTCGTCTCTGCGTGTGCGTCAGAGTCCCTCGTGGAACATTTTCAAACTTCTCACGGCCCCTCCCCATCCCTTGTCAGGCATGTGACCCCCACCCCTTCCCCTGGTCCAGTGTCCCTGTTCTCGTGAGTGTGCTGTATCCTTCAGGACTGCTCCAAGGCCATGGCCATTGGAAAATACAAAATTTCATATGTTAAGATGCTAAAACATGAAAAGATTTTGAACTCATGAATTAGAAAAGGTCTTCAGACTTAATTGTGTCCAACAAGCGAGAACTACTTTTGGTTTTTGGACCTCTATGCAAATATTACACTTTAGTTTATCTTTTTTTAAGAGTTACTTATTTATTTTAAAGAGGGAGCATGCACGTGCACGTGAGGGTGAAGGAGGGAGGGGCAGAGGGAGAGAGAGAATCTGGGGCAGACTCCCCGCTGAGCACGGAGCAACTAGCAGGGCTCCATCCCATGACCTGGGCCGAAACCAGGAGTCGGCAACTCAGCTGCTCAACGGACTGAGCCACCCAGGTGCCCTTCAGTTATTTTTGTTTTTATAATTTCTAGTTATAAAATCTAATTTCTAATATGAGCTTGAAAATGAATAGGCAGTCATACACTCAACCACTCATCATTTATCCGGTGCTCCTTTCATGCCAGGAGCCGTGGGTGGCTGCAGGTAGACATGACAGCCTCGACGATCCTTGTCTTTTGAAGTGCTCTGCCCTTCCTGGGATGGGGACACATAAGCGGCGAACTAAGTGACATCACCTGGATTCCTGTGACAGCACCTGCCATAGAGCCACACACGGCAGAAGAGTAAGATGGTGACTGTCATCCATCTTATTAGATGTGAGGACAGGTGAGGGACAGAACGTTTTTGCTGCTAGGCTAGCTCTGCTGGAGACAGAAAACAGGCAAGGCAGGGCTCTGGTCGCTGCTGGTGATGGAGAGGTTCCTGGTTGGGCAGGAAAGACAGGCGCATGCGCAGGAACTAGCGTTCCCGGGCACCCGTGATGGGGGGACGGGGAATGCTGGAAGTGTCACGTGGTTTAGTGGGAGCCGCGGAAGTGAAATTGAGCACAGGAGGGGTTGGGAACCAACAATCTGGGAAAGCCTCTCCAAGAGGGAAGGATTTGAAGAGCCTCAGAGGACACCCAGGGCTTTGACAAGGATGGAAAGGTGAGTGTGGACCCCCGGCACTGGGGAGAGTAGGTGGAGCTCCGGATCTCACGGTATTTTCTGGAGGGTTGAGGTGGTTGGAGAGTATGGTGGACAGGGAGCACAGCCCTTCCACTCCGAGGCTGACCACGAGGCTGACCACCGTATTGTTGACCCCTCTGTCTCCCTAGCATGGGGTCTTTTATTTTTAACTCCCCTTTTCCCTTGTTTTATGTTGAAAAGTGTCAAGCTCACAAAACGTTTGAAAGACTAGTGCAATGAATGTCTGTAGGTCTCTCACCTAGATTCAGCGGGGGGTGACATTTTGCCAGTCTTGCTTTAGCTTTTTCTCTGATGTATTAAATAATACTATTTCTTTTACCTGAACCATCAGAAAGTCAATTGTAGACATTATGCCACTTGACCCCAAATACTTAAGTATGTATCTTTTCGGAGAAAGGACATTCTCCTGTACACCTGTAATACCGCCAGCATTGAACACAGATATAATGGTATCGAGCATATAGTTCAGATTTAGATTTTCCAATTGTCCCCATATGTCCTTTATAGCTATTTAAAAAATCCACAGTAAGAGACTTGAACTGCATTTGCTTGTCATGTCTGTCATTTAAACAGTTCCCCTCTTTTTCTGCCACGAATCCAGACCACTGGCAGAAAGTCCCAAGATCTTGATTTGTCTAATTGTTATCTCCTTGCTTCTTCTGGGTTATGCATTTTGGTGAGAAGACACTCTCTCAAAGTGCTGAATGGCCTTATTTTTTATGTGCTCATGTACCTGGTGGAGCTTACTCCATTTTAGCAGAAAGGTGGGAAAGCAGATTCTATGGCTGGTTAGAAGGTGGTCAGTGCTCTATGGAGAAACAGCCTTGGCGGGGAGCTGGGGGAGGGACACAGGAGCTCTGGGAGGCGGGGAGCAGGTAGGTAGGTTAGCGGGTGAGAGTGCTTAGTCTCTGGGCGGAGACCAGACCAGCCCTCTGCTTCACGCAGGGGTTGACTTTGGTTTTGTAGCTTCAGTCGCGGTCGCATCGGGCATGGCCTGACCATCGGGCATGGCCTGACCGCTGAGCTGCTGAGAGGCATTTAGCTCCTGAGGAACCAGGTGTCTTTCTTGTAGCCTCACTTTGTCAGCAGAAATAAGGAAAAGAAAAAGGGAGATTAACATCGGGGTCGCTGAATGGGTTTCTCACTGTTTCTTCTGTTGTGGTGAATCTTTTTCTGATCTATTTCCTTGCTCCTGTGGCCTCAGGTCTGTTCTGCCTTTTCTGGAGGTCACGAACTCGCCTTCTGTTTGCGCAAGATTTAGCCCAAAAGGTAGCCCCAGGCTGCTTTCAGTTCCCCCACAGGCACCTGGGGGAACCAGTGGGAGAGCAGAGCAGAACCCAGGGGAAGTCATTTCCCTCCTCTTTTCTTTACTTTGAACAAAGTAGCAGCTGGATCCCTTTTAGTCTACAGTATTTGTTTTTCTAAAAGAAAAAGATACCTGCATTATCCAGTATCACTTACTGTTTGCTTCCCTGGAGTCAGTCTTCTAACTAGGATCTGCTGGTAGAAAGCGTAATCCGAAAAGGTGCCTCTGTCGGAGACTTCCCCAGGAAGGGGAGAGAGAGGGGGAGAGGGAGTGCGGGGGAGAGAAAAAGACAAGAAGATGGGAGATGGGTTGGGGTGAAGAGAGGGAGAGAGAGAGGGGGGAGAGAGAGTGAGAGGAATGCGAGGGTACACTTGCCTGAAGAATATCATATAAAAGTTGCCCACTTGCCCTCTGCTGGCAAAAGGAAAGAGCAAAGTGTTCCTGTGTTTTGTTTGTTTGGTTGTTGTTGTTTCTGGTCAAATTACTGGCCACGACATTTACACTTATGGCAAGCTTCATTAAGAAATTTCTCTTAAAGAAAAAAAGCCTAGCATCAATACTCCATACTTCATAGACTTATCTTTCATTTCAGGAGCTAAAATATTTTCTAAACTTTTTCACAATAATCTTCTGAGGCTATCTTCTTCGTTGTAAAGTAATACGTGCTCATCTTACTTAAATTTTGACTCTAATTATGAGGTGGGGGCAGTGACTAGGTAGTGAAATGGTAAGTGGTGATTTCCATTTGAGACCACAAAGACTGAGGGATCCGGGACGATGCCTTTAGCCTTGTTTCTTTATAATGACATATAATTGTACAAACTTGCCACAGTCTTGTTTCCTCTTGTTAACTGAAAATCCTGCAGGTATGAAGAAATCAGCCTACCTGCCTTCCTTAACCCCCTGGTTCCCCTTTTTGTAGCTCCTCTTCTTTCCCTGTCTTTGGTGTTACGTTTAGATGACTGTCCTTCATTTTCTGGTCAACATCAAGTTCACCGACCTGCTCTACAGTTTTTGTTGTTGTTGTTGTTGTTGTTGTTGTTGTTGTTGTTGTCTCGGTTCTTTCCTGCCCCGCAGGATCATTTTCTTCCATCCTTTTAATTTGTTTTCTTATTCTCCCCACCTCTCATCGATGAATCATCAGACTGTCCTTGAAAGAGGCATCCGGGGCTTAGCTCTTAAAGGGAATGTTTCTAGCCTCTTCTTCACAGGCTCCCCCACAGCTGAGTGGGGGAGCGTGTGCTGAGCTGAGCCGAGCCTGGTGACCTTCCCTCCTGATGCCAGTGTAGACCAGAAACCCAGCCAGCCTTACCCTTTGGAGAGTAACACAGGCAAACAGGGCTCTGTATAAAGTGAATGAGGGTTTAACTGAGGGCCGCATGCCTTGAGAGAGGAATGGAGCTACTCACTGGGAGATATACTATGCGGCTGCTGGCTACAGCACATAGAACAGTTTCCCAGAGAGGAGGGGACAGTGTCCTTGAGGTTTATAGTCCAGCAGTGTCCTTGGTGCGAGGGGGCACACAGGGGAACCAACCTCAGGTGACCCTGCAGGATGTCACGTGATACTTCATTACCCCATGTTCCCAAGGAAGGGCCCAGGAGTTTGGGAGAAACCAGGGAGGGCGTGTGGGTAGGCCCAGTGCAGAGGAGGGAAAAGCGGAGGGAGTGAGTGGGAGAGGCGCTGCTTACACACACATTCACTGACAGGAACCGGTTCTGAAAAGACTCATTTGTCCAAGTGGTGGTCCCCCTGGGGGTAGGGCCTAATTTGCACTTAAAAACAACTTACTCTTTCTCTTCCTTGGTTTATTTAACAAGCACGGTTGCTTGTGTCAGTCATTTAAAGCCTGTAAAAATTTGCTGCAAGGCCAAGGAGATGTTTGACAGGGAGAGATTCCCTTTGGCTGTTACTGGTAATGACCGATAATTTGATAATAAAACTAGAAAGTAATTTGGGTGAGAGCGTGGGAAGTCCTTGAAACGTGAAGGTTATGCCTTCGGGCCGGGAGCAGCCAGGCCAGGTCTGTCCTCAGCGGGATACAGGCGCCAGGAGCTTATCGGGATGCTATGTTCTTATCTGTGCCTTTCACTCTTGGGTCTCCTCGTGACTATTCTGGCTTCCCCACCACTCTCAAAGCTGGTCTTCCTCAAAATGGGGTTTTGGGGAGCTGTGGGTCTGGCATTCTGCCCCGCGGGGTCTGTAGCTTTCTGTGCCTGTTCATCTTCGAGGCTGTTCTTTAAAAAAGAAAGAAAATTACCTCCTAGATCTTCAGGGTGATTACCGTGAGAGAAAACTGCGCCAACTTCAACGCCCGTAAGAACTGGCTCATAAGACAAGAGCCCAGGCAGAGTTAGGACAGAAATGATGCAGGGGGCCATGTGAAGATCCAGTGATCCTGTGGCACGTCACAGATTTATGCCAGGCACTGTGCCAGGGCTTGGGCATACGGAGGGTGACAAATAAGACCCACGATCCTGACCTCGTGGAGCCAACGTTCCTGCAGGAGTGACCACTGCTCATAAACACCTAGTGCTGGGGATACCTGCGGTGGAGAGAAAGCTGGGGGCACAGGTAGGGGAAGGGATGGGAGTGCTGTTGGAGGTTTTGTGTAGAAAAGTAGCAGTGGTCTGGCCTCTTTTTCTGGCAGACGGCTCCAGCAGCTGCGTGGAGGGTAGACCACAGGCAGGGGAACTGGTGGAAGGCTAGGTCACAGTGATTTCCGCCAGAGCGTAGCAGCCTAGACTGTGAGTAGGGTCCCGGTCTGGCTGTTTGAAGGCAGAAGTGAACACTTTGCCGACAGATCATCTGTGGAATAGGAGGGAACCATACCATCACCTGGTGACAGCATGCTGACCTCAGAGTGCTCCCCAGCCCTGAGCTGTTTCAGTTTAGCAGAGCAACGTTACCCATTCACAGCCGACTGATAGTCATCTGAATGTTGTTGGTTTTGTAGTTTACGTTGCATTTAATCAATTCATTTGTATTTATAGTTTCAGAATATCATAAGCAGTTTGTGTGTACTTTAGTCACTTGCATTTATTTACGCTATTGTTAATGTCTACTTTGGGATCCATGGGATTGCTGTTCCCCTTAAAAAAGCCTATGGAGGCTTAAAAGAGCCTGCGAAACACTGCTTTAACCATTAAGGTTGGCCCTGGGTTAATGGAGCTCTTGTCCCTCATGAAATATCCGACATTGGCAGGACTGTGGGAGAGGAGGCTGCATTCTAGGAATCAGGGACCACTGCAATGTGGAGGTATGTTCTTAGCAATGCCAAGTGCTGGCCCAGGGTGCTATTGCCAGAGGAGTAGGCCTCAACTGTGCAGTTTTGCTACTTTTTCTGGTGTGAGGCAGCTCATAGACAGCCTTGGAAATCCTCGACCCTCCCATAGGGATACCTGGATTCTGCTGTGTATGCGGCCAAATAATGCGTTAGGCTTTTTAAAGACTGTTCTTCTCCTAAAAGTATTATTCATCTAAGTTTGAGAATCATGAACTCAGTCATTTAAAGATCTTCCAGAATAACTCAGTTTGAAAGGAACTAGTAAGAAATATGCTCTATAGATTTTTTTTGGTCTATAGATTTTGAAAAGAAAGATCCCTAATTAATTAATTAATTAATTAATTAATGTTTTAAAAAGTTTATTATGTATTGGACAGGGAGAGAGACAGCGAGAGAGGGAACACAAACAGGGGGAATGGGAGAGGGAGAAGCAGGCTTCCTGCCAAGCAGGATGCCCAACGAGGGGCTCGATCCCAGGACCCAGGGCTCATGACCTGAGCCGAAGGCAGGTGCTTAAAGACTGAGCCACCCAGGCGCCCCCAAAGATCCCTATTTAAACAGATGTGTTGTATTATTTGTAGACCTCCTTGTAGGTTAATCTTAGTAACATAACCTAATCTTTACTATTGCACAATAAAAACAAATATTTAAAAAATATTGTTGTTAAGATTTTGGTTGTATGATTTACTGATTTGAGTACGTTGCTGCGGCTCATGTGAATCAGGTTTCACTTCCGTCAGCCCGGCGCTTGCAACTTGTGAATCGCCACCGTTGTGTCACCGCTCACCAGATGTGCACATCCTCGTTCTTGTTTTTCAGCAGCGCAGTTACGGACACTCTGCCTGTGTCTTCGGATGTCCTTGGCTTCTTCCTCACGAGCACTCCCGTGGTTTCTAATCGCCCCTACCCCTCATCCCAGCGGGGGCAGCAGTAGTTGATTGAGAGAGATTGGAGCACGGTCCTGGAACCGAAACTAAAACGCACCCCGTTGGTCCCCGATCCAGAAGGCGCTTCAGAACGCCTTTAAGAAGGGGGTCGCTGTACAGATGAGCTCGAGGTCAGGCTGCTGTGTGAGGATCTCTGTCCTCCTAACAGCGGACATGTGCTGAGTGCGACCCGTACGCCAGGCACCATCCGAGTGTGTCACTTATCCGTGGCTGGGTAGGAAGCCACCCCACACTGAGTAGCTTCCAAGAACAAGGCATTGTTTTTTCTCCCAGCTCTGTGGTTTCACTGGGCTCCGCGGGGCGCTCTTGCCCGGGTTTCCTCGCCGATTCCGGCCGGTGCTGGCTGGGGCGGGAACCCTCTGCGGGCCCTGCCGCTCCCACATCTGGTGCCTCCGCTGGGGTGGCCCGGCCAGGCGGGGCTCACCAGGTGTCTCTCTCCACGTGTCCTCTCCCCGAAGTTAGTGTGGGCTTCTTCGTAGCCTGGAGTCTCAGGGGAGGCAGGCTTGTCCCTTGGGGGCTGGCTGGTTCCAGAGTGAGTGTTCCATGAGCTTGGGGCGGCGGAAGAGCCCAGAATGGCATTTCTGCCAGGTGTGACTGATGGAGGAAGTCACTAAGGCCAGCCCGGAAGCAAAGGGAGGAGATTTACCCTCCACCTCTTAATGGGAGGAATGCCAAAAATCTGGGGTCATCTTTAATCTCCCCCAACTGAGTAAGTGCTTTATATACATTATGGCCTTAGAGGACTTGTAGGGTGAGTTCTGTAATTGTCACCACCTCGTTGATGAGTAGACCGAAGCCCCGGGGTTAGGGACAGGCGCACACTCACTGCTAAGAAGGGAGGCTTCGCTGATTGGAACTAGCTTTGTTTGACTCCAGGAACCCAACGCACTTAACTACTTCTCTGTGCCGCAAACCTTGATCGTTATCGGTCACAGATCACTTGTTCACAGCCGGCCTGCAGTAATAGTGCGATAGAATGGGATTATTAAAAAAGAAAAGGTCCCGTGTTTAAAAAAATACCAATCACTGAACCAGGTTTGAAGCACGACCACGGAAGAAAAGGAGGCAAATTCCCACCATGTCAGGGTTGCAATCAGGTGTTTCGGGAGGTAAGACGGCTGATTTTCACTTTTGGAAATGTATTACATATGAAGAGACCAAGTGCAGTATCAGGATCCTGATGACAGTAGGGAGCTCCTAACACGTCCCCAGGGGCTCTAATGCGAGATGACAATGACAGCAAAGCAACAGCATTTTGTGTGGTCGCCTGCGAGCGGTCCACATGCGGGGTGCGCTTCCTGTCCCCGATGTGCAGGTGCGAGACACTGAGGCTTGGGGTGTTGACTGATTCGCTCCAGGTCTAGAGCCCGTGTGTGGGAGGAGGGAGCAACCTGGAGCCCCAGCTTTCTGGCCTTTCCCCATTTCCTGGCTCACGTGTACCGGAAGCAGTGTTTTACTTAGGTCCTTTTATTCCTTTACTCTCCCCCCCCCCCCGCCCCCCCCCGCCCCCCCTCCCGCCCATGCCTGTTACGGGCTATGTCGGGGACGTCAGTTTCCAAGTGGACAGCCTGCTGGATGGGCGGAGCCCGTTAGATGTCAGAAGTTTCTAGGTCTGCTGGTAGGACTATCATCACAACGATGCCAGCCTCCTGCCAGGCAGCAGAGCGGAGCCTGGATAAGTGTCCAGGCAGGGAGACGGGAGGACCTTTTCTATCTTTGCCACTTAACTAACTAAAACATGACTTTTACCAGGGAATCCTGCCTGGGAAATCATAATCAGAAAATTCTCTTATTCTTCCACCCTGAACCGTTTTATATCCTGATAACCTCAAAAGGGTTAGGGGAGTTTGAATAGATTGTTTCTACAAGAGGATTCCAATTTCGAAGTGTTCCTGAATCTTCTCTGCTATGGGATCTGCAAGACATTAAGTGCTAATAATAGTTTTTGATTTACTCCATATTGTCGAACTTCATTATTTTTACTAACTTGACCAAATTTATAACCTACTCTTTAAACTTTTATATTGAAGTATAACATTCATATAAAAACACTGCACAGATCTTAAATGTGGCGCAAAGCAGATTTTCACAAAATGAATAGACCTATATAACCACAAACACGCAGGTCCAGAGAGTGAGTGGTCCCTTGGAAGCCCACCCTGTTCCTCCTTCCTGGCACTAGCCTTCAAAAAGGAAAGAAAAAAGAAAAGAAAAGCAAAAAAGGGAAACGAATCTATTCTTCTGACTTCTGACACTGTACTATTACAGTAGACCCTTGGATGATGTGGGGATGGGGGGCACTGACCCCCTGCAGAGTTGAAAATTCATGTGTAACTGTTGTGACCTCCTGAAACTTAACTATGGATAGCCTACTGTTGACCAGAAGCCTCACTGATAACATAAAGTCGATTAACACCTATTTTGTGGGGCGCCTGAGTGGCTCAGTGGGTTTTAAGTCTCTGCCTTCGGCTCAGGTCATGATCTCAGGGTCCTGGGATCGAGCCCCTCATCGGGCTCTCTGCTCAGCGGGAAGCCTGCGTCCTCCTCTCTCTCTGCCTGCCTCTCCGCCTACTTGTGATCTCTCTCTCTCTGTCAAATAAATAAATAAAATCTTTAAAAAAAAAAACCCCACCTATTTTGTGTACATTATGGAATGTATTACAGTCATAATACAGTTTTCTCTAACTTCAGAGAAAAAAATGTTATTAAGAAAATTATAAAGAAAATGCATTTGCAGTACTATAGTACCGCAGTACTATTCATAGAAGAAAATCTGTGTGTGAATGGACCCATGCAGTTCAAACCTGTTGTTCAAGGGTCAGCTATATTTTTGCTTGTTTTTATTTATTTTTTAATTTTTAAGAAGATTTTATTTGTTTATTTCAGAGAGGGGGCAAGTGAGGGGAAGGGGCAGAGGGAGAGGGAGAAGCAGACTTCCTGCTGAGCAGGGACAGGGCTTGATTCTAGAACCTGAGGATCATGACCTAAGCTGAAGGCAGGTGTTTAACCGACTGGGCCACCCAGGCACCTGATTTCTCTTGTTTTTAAATTATACTTACTGAAGGGTCTTCATTATTTTAAAGTAATTATACTAAAGTGGTGTTGTTTAATAGACGCGCCTAGAAGAGGAGCCTCCCAGATGGAGGGCGGGGGGTGCAGGGACTCTGAGGCTAACCTTGGCAGTGGGGCCAAGCAGGCTGCAGCCACCTGTGTCCGTGTGTCCAGTGTGAGAAAATAATACCATTTTCCATGTTTGGTGGGATATGAAGGGGGTTGAAAAGCAATGCAGGCCTGTTTTAATCAATTAAATGGGATACATTATTAGTTGTAGATAAATAAGCCTTTTTAAAGTGTTCAGGAGTGCTTCAGAGCAATTCCGTCAAGTATGAAAAATACTGTGCCTATTTTTAATGAAGAAAACCTTTCTATGAAGAAAACCATTGTTAAAACCCTTCCTCCTCAAAGTTCTTCTTTTTCTTCTTCTTTTAGGGAGAGAGAAGGCACATGCGCGAGTAGTGGGTAAGGGGTAAGGGGAGAGGGGGAGAGAATCTTAAACAGGCTCTACGCTCAGTGTGGAGACCTACGTGGGGTTTGATCTCACAACTCTGAGATCATGACCTAAGCCAAAATCAAGAGTCAGATGCTTAACCAGCTGAGCCACCTGGGCTCCCCTTTCTTTTCTTTTCTTTTCTTTTTTTTTTAAAGATTTTATTTATTTATTTGAGAGACAGAGAAAGTGAGAGAGAGCATGAGAGGAGAGAAGGTTAGAGGAAGAAGCGGACTCCCCGTGGAGCTGGGAGCCCGATGTGGGACTCGATCCCAGAACTCAAGGATCATGACCTGAGCCGAAGGCAGTTGCTCAACCAACTGAGCCACCCAGGCGGCCATGGGCTCCCCTTTCTTAAAGTTCTTTTTAATCACTAGACTTAATACATGTAAAGAATACAAATGGTACAGAAAGGTTCCAAAATGAAAAGTGCAAAGACCACCTTCCTCAGGGAATGTCTTATGTTTCTTATGTAGTTTTCTAGATATGGTCTGTACATATGCAAGTGTTCTTTCCCTGCATCTTTAACCTAGAGGTAAACTTTGACTATCTTTTCTTGTTGGTATGTATTGATCTATCGCCTTTATTTTAAGAGTCACATAGAATTCTCTCACAGCAATATACCATGATTTACTTAATTGGTGCCCTAATGACAGATGTTTGGATAGTTCCAATTTTGGTTTTTACAAATAGTTTGCAATAAAGTTTTTGTATCCAAAAAAAATTTTTTTAAAGATTTTATTTATTTATTTATTTAACAGAGAGAGAGATCACAATTAGGCAGAGAGGCAGGCAGAGAAAGAGGAGAAAGCAGGCTCCCTGCCGAGCAGAGAGCCCGATGTGGGGCTTGATCCCAGGACCCTGAGATCATGAGCTGAGCCAAAGGCAGAGGCTTTAACCCACTGAGCCACCCAGGCGCCCCTTTGCATCCAAATTTTAATGTATGCATATAAAATATATCTGTAGGATAATTCCCAGAAATAGAGTTTTGGGTCTATATATGGAGTTTATATATGGAGTTTATATCTTTAAAAAGATATTTTAAAAGTAATTTCCAAAATATTGTGCTAACTTACTGCCTTTGAAGTGTTTAGAGTATGATTTTTCACACATTTACTAATAATGAATATCACCAAGATTTTTTTATCTTTGCTAATATTACAGGTTAAAAGTGATAGCCTGTTCTTGTTTGCACTTCTTAAATAATGAGTATCTTTTCATATGTTAATTAACTATTTTTTCTGTTACTTTCCAAGTCGTATCATTTACCCTTTTTAAATTTTTCTTATTGATTTGTGAGAACTCTTTGCATATTAAGAAACTAAATCCTTTGTCATTTATATTACACATATTTTTCCTGAGCTTGTTGGTTTCTATTTTACTTTGTTTACTGTATTTTAAAAATCATATCAAATATTTAAAAACCTTTAGCCAAATATGGCAGTCTTTTCTTTTGTGGTTTTGGTGTTTTATGTCTTACTTAGAAAGTTCTTCCACACTCTAATATAAAAATCTTATATTTTTATTTTGCTCTACTACTTTTATAGTGTTTTTTTATATTAAACTTTTTTTTGATCAAATGAAATTTATTTTGGCACCAAAAACTGGGTTGGGGTTTGGTTTTTTTCTTTTTTCTTTTTTCAAATGTCTCAGTTTACTGATTAATTCATCTTTTTACTGATCTGATATGTTATTTGTGTCATAAACGAAACGCTCATGTGTATGTGAGTCAATTTCTATATTCCATATTGTTCTATTAAAAAAATCCATTGATTTTTGAATCAACCATATTTAGGAAAATTTAGAAATAGTATAAAGGAATTGGTTTATGGTAGCTGAATGACATAAGGTGCCTTGAACATCCAGGGCTACAAGTTGGAACCATTTAATTAATTTGCTCATTCAAGAGATATTTATGACGCCCCTATTAACACTATTAGCCACTATTAACGTGCAAGAGTTTTGCTAGGTGCTGAGTGTATGGTGAGTTTTGATCGTCTATGATAATGCGCATCTCACTGAGAACAGTGATCTGGAACACAGCATGTATTGAATTAATTTGGTGGTTACTGGAAGATACTTCAACGAGTGAAAAATTTAGGGTAGCTAAATGGAAAGAGTACTGTTGGGAGCTGAGTCTTAGCTGGGGTGAGCCTGGCTCTGAAGTGTGGTGGCTCATGTGTTTGGATCGGTGGTAGAAAAATAAGCAAGCCGAGTGATGAGTTGCACTTTCCACCATCTAGAGCACTTGGGTATTTTCCATGCCGTAAATCTTTATTTTTTCCCCTTCAGGGTGAGCAGGATTCCTTCCATTGGAGTTAGTCCAGAAATTGCTATGTCAGTGGGAATTGTGAGTCTAAGAGTTGAGGATAAATTGAGCTTAACATGTAACGCAGACCACTTAAAAGGGTCCTCGAGCATTCTTCATCTTCCCCAAACAGTGAGTGGTGCTAGAGTGATCGTGACACAAGGTTTCCGATGCATGTCATGTATGGACTGTAGGGCACATGCTCTGGGGGGTGAAACGATGACCCCACACTACAGTGGGGTCCAGCGCTGCTTGTCACCGGTCACATTGGGGATAGGCTGCTTCCAGGAGGATGACACTTTCTGTGCCCAGAGCTGCCGCAGTCTTCAGTATCAATAGCCAATCTAGGGGCACAGCTTCTCCTTTATTCTGATTACTAGGTTAGCTTAGAATTCTGATTCCTACTGTCTGCCTGCAGTCCCAACCAAACCCCAAGCCCCGTCCCATCTTCGTGGGCTATCATTACCTCCAGGAGTCAGCCCAAAGTGGGTGTGGCCAGAACTCCTGGGACAGTGGACCGAGGTGGGCCTTCCGGTTCCCTGCCTCTCTTTGCTGCTCTCTTGGTCAGATCGGGGTGCCCTCTGGCACAAGTCCCAGGGCTTCGGCAGCTGGCCTCTCCATCAGTCTTTAGACTCTGACCCACCCTCCCTCCTGGTGTTCATCTAGGTAAATTAGGTCCCTGAAGTTGGAGGTGGCAGCTGTCAGAAAGAAGCATCATCATCATTATTATTATTATTATTTGGAATGGAGAAGGGTGATTGGTAAAGTAAAGTTACTATTTTAAAACATTATATAAATTATTTAAAAACAGGTTTCTGTTTCTTATACTGAGGCACAAAAATAGGTGAATTCTGCTGACGTGTATCTAATTCTCCCTGAGAAGAGAGGGGTGTATGAAAATGTAGAGGGGAAGGAATGTGTGTTCGATTTTATGGAGAGGATTGCCGTGTAACAGGGGACCTGCGCCTGTTCTGTGGGGACTAAAGACGGGGAAAGGAGGAAGGGATAAGATGAGGTGAAGCATTCGGGCTCCTCGAACCCGTTGTAGAAAGTAGATACAGATGACCCTCGAACAACACAGGCTTGAGCCACACGCTTTCACTTATATGTGGATTTTTTTCAGTAGGTACGGTACTGTAGAAATGATTTTCCTTATGATTTTCTTAACCTTTTCTTTTCTCTTGCTTACTTTATTGTAGGATTGTAGGATGCAATACACAGAACGTACAAAACACGTGCTAATCCACAGTTTGTGTCATCCGTAAGGCTTCTGGTCATTAGGAGGCTATTAGTTAAGTTTGGGGGGGGGGGCAAAGTTATATGCAGATTTTCACCTGGGCAGGGGATCGGCACCCCTAGCCTCTGCATTGTCCAAGGGTCAGCTGTCAGTATCTATCCAAATGCCCACGCTGGGCACTGGGCAGTCTCTCCCTGGACCATCTTACCCCAGCCCAATAAAGTACACCTCTTATTCTTATCATTGTGCAGTTGAAATGGAAGCCCAGAGAAGTGACCAACTTGCTTCGGTCCCCTTGGTCAGTTAGCAGCAGGACTCATGTTCACCTCCAGGCCACTCCAGAAACTGCTGTTGAATCACCATGGCAACAGCTTCCCATAAAGGGGCAGGATGAGGTGGCCCATCCTGGGAGTGTGGTCAAAGTTTGGTACGTATGTTGCGATTAAGTTCCACATTGGCCTCGAAAATGATAGTGACCAAGGTTGATCCATGGGCCAGATTGCGTTATTGATATGCTCGTCCTCGGTGAGGAAGGGGGAAGCCCAGGCCCCTGGACCATCGGTTTTAGCTGGGGGATTGTGTCTACTCCCAAGGCTGTGGTTTTGTGCGGCATGGAGCCTACCCATATGAAGGTGACTTCAGTGGTGACGTTTGAAAATGGCTGAAAGGATTTTTCTTTGTCCCGGGAGGTGTTGAAACAGAGCCGAGGGACCACGCGGTGGGGCACAGACATGCTCACTAGGTATTTTCGGAGGCTCAGGATAGTATTTGTTATCCCAAGCCCATGTGCAGCCTTTCTTATATTTTATTTTATCTTCTCTATATTTTTTTTAAAGATTTTATTTATTTATTTGAGAGACAGGGAAAGTGAGAGAGAGCATGAGGAGAGAAAGTTAGAGGAAGAAGCAGACTCCCCGTGGAGCTGGGAGCCCGATGTGGGACTCGATCCTGAAACTCAAGGATCATGACCTGAGCCGAAGGCAGTCGCTCAACCAACTGAGCCACCCAGGCGCCCCCTATCTTCTATATTTTTAAAGATTTATTTATTTGACAGAGAGAGACAGCAAGAGAGGGAGCACAAGCAGGGGGAGTGGGAGACGGAGAAGCAGGCTTCCCTCAGAGCAGTGAGCTCAATGCGGGGCTCCATCCCAGGACCCTGGGATCATGACCTGAGCTGGTGGCAGACGCTTAAGGACTGAGCCACCCAGGCGCCCTGCCTTTCTTATATTTTAGCTCTAATTAATTTGTTCTTCCTTTACTCCACTCTAGGCCCTCCACGCAGCTCTGACCATTTTTTTGTGTTCATTGTGTGTCTTTTTATTTCTATGCTAGAATTTTTTCCTGTAACTTTCCTTTCTGCTGAAAGATACCACTTCAGCCTCCAACTCTAACTTTATGGTGTGGTGAGATTGTCAGGCCAGGTGCGAAATGTGATCATGGACTTGAAGAGGTGCAGCCAGCAATCCAGGTCGGCAGCGGGCAAGTGTGAAGGAATGAGTCCTATTAAGTGAAGGTCCTGAGCAGCAGGGGGAAAGGAGAGGCAGAGCGGGGGTGTGGAAGGGATCCCAGATAAGAGAGACCAAGGAGGTCCAGAGAATCATCCCTGTGAAAGTCTTAACCACGTGGCACTGCAACCCGGTCTTGGCTCCCAGCCGGCTCTGTGGGCCCAGCCAGCCCGTGTAGGGATAAGGGATTGGCCAGGCCAACACCTACAGGGCTTGGAGGCCACATAGCCCTTGCAGGGCTGGCTTCCGAGACTGGCGCAGAAGGGACAGCGGACACGGCCAGAGAATGACAACATCTTAAGTCAGAAGGGGCACTGGGAGGCTCTCCTTGGCTCTGACCACCAGAAGCTTCCAGGGGCGGCCACCTTTGGCTCTAGGACCAAATCACTGTGCCCATGAGCTTCAGGAAGGGAAAGATTCACCAAGGGGTCAAAATCCTGTCTCTTTTGTGTGTTGTGTGCCAGACATATTGTATGTGATTTTATTCTGTCAACATCTATTTTTTCTTTTAAAAAAGAGTGTTTTTTTTCCTCACTCTTGACCATCTTGTAGAAAGTAGTATCTTCTTTTTTTTTTTTCAAGATTTTATTTATTTATTTGACAGAGAGAGAGAGATCACAAGTAGGCAGAGAGGCAGGCAGAGACAGAGGGGGAAGCAGGCTCCCTGCTGAGCAGAGAGCCCGATGCGGGGCTCGATCCCAAGACCCTGAGATCATAACCCCAGCCGAAGGCAGAGGATTAACCCACTGAGCCACTCAGGCGCCCCAGTAGTACCTTCTTTGTCATTATTAAGACATATAAGTTTCATTCTAGATCGTAAACCTAGAACTCACACTCTAGAAGCACGCTTCCCACTGTTGTTAACTGATCTTTTAACATGGGTCCTTTCTCCCTGGGGACAATGCAGGACCAGAGCTGGCCCAGGGCCTCCTCATAGGTGACATTCAGTGACCCTGGAGGCTGTGTGGAGGGATTTCTCCGTTACTGAGGGGGCATCCTACCCTTCTGCTTCCTTTTGTTCATTTGTTATCTGGTAGAGCTGACATTTCCCCCGTTCGTGAGTTTATATTTGTTCACTTATAAACTTCTTGATGGCTCAGAACATCAGAAGAGTGGCATTCATCCTGGGAATTTTTTTTATAAATATTTGTTGTTTGTGTTAATAGGATATCATGCATCCGAAGCCAATTCGGAAATGTTTGTTAATAATTAGATTTGCCAAAGGCAGGGGAAGTCCTAAGTGGGTTGTGCTTTCAGTTTCTAGAAGGCCTCAAACCATGGTGGTAATTAACTTGCTTTCAAATTGTGTGTAATTTGTGTTAGAATGCACTAATTTATTTTGAAAGCACAGTACTTTTTTATTGTACTTGAATTTCCAAGTTTTCTCCTAACGCTAGGCAGGTTTCGGGGGCAGCATTTTGAATTATTGTTGCCTGAGAGCGGACATGGGCTCATTATTCTTTTTTTAAATCCGTGATATCTCTAGCCCACTCTTTCAAATATCTATTGAAATTTAGTACCTTTTTTGCCTTATAAATATTTTATGTCCCAGTTGTGAGAATGGATCAATGGATTTATGCGCCTAACAGGTTCAGTTAATTAGTTTTGAATAGTGTGCCAAGGTGACACTCTCAGTTTTATGACTTTCCATGGATGACGGATTCTGCTACTGTGACAAGGTCAAGCACATAAAAATCCCAATCAAATGCCATAGAAAGCACAGTCCCATATGTCAGTATAATTCTGTAGTCGTCTTTTTGTCAGCATAGCCAGGGATTCCATCTGTTTCAATGTGGAAGATTAGCTTCAGTCATGCTTTTGTAGCAGGTAATATACGTAATGTAACATAATTCCGTATATGGTATAATATGAACAGATAGCACATACAATATAAATGGATATTTTACGTAATGTAAATACAAAAGTACATTTATTTAGGTTGTAGTAGAGGCTGAGGGGGTGTAGAGTATCTCTAAGTCAGTATCTAGAGGATGCCGCTACTTTCCCTTTGTGAAACACTTTGTTTCCCGTATACAGCTCGGTATGGGGTGGATGAATAATGCTGTTAATTATGTGTTACTTCTAATGAGCAGACATATGTCATCGTCTACCATAGTTCTTCACCAGAAATGTAATGGCCAAAGTGATTTGCTTGTGTTTATTATTCTAGTCATGGGATAGTAGCAGGTGTCTCAGCAAATCAGTCTGGGACTGGTAATAGGTGGTCACGAAGGCAGAAAATGGCAGGCTGGAACGCACTGACCCATACCTATTATCTAATCTCAAGTAACGATGGCCGGTAATGCTCGGAGAGCCTCAAATATTACATCGCAGAAGGCATCCCAGCCGGGGTCTCTAAATAGGTCAGAGGGTTCCACCAGATACCCCACCCCCTTCTGCTGCTTGTAAAAGCTCTTATTACTGAATGGTCTTAAAAAGAGTTTTGTGCGTCCTAATGTCTTGTCTTCCCAACAAGACAGGATTACCAACAACTTGGTCCTGGCGGGCAGCCAGCCTGCCAGCATTTCACCGATGCTCGCTGCCGTGGCAACGCCCCTGGGCCTTCCGAGGGTGCAAGTAGATACAGCTGCTGAAGAAGTGCAGCCCAGCAGGCCAGTGAACATGGCCTTGGTTCAAATGATGTCATGCCAACCTGGGCCCCTGGGAAGCCATGGTGGCCCCCTGCTCGATAGCTAAATATGGGTGGGTGGCGTTTTCCAAACAAGGACATTGGGAAGAATATAAGTTTAAAGAAATGGATTTAAAGAAATGGATTGTGATACAGGTATAGTTTCATACTGTACGAATCAGTCTCATAAATTAGGATTTAGAATTTGTGAGAATTCAGATCCAGGGCACAGGATGGATTTGTCTTGTATCATTTCTTTCTTCTCTGTTAGTCCTGGTAGCCGGTTCAGGGTGGGTTTGGAGGCTTACGAGGTCAACACGTTGTGTCTCCCATTCTGTTTGCTGGAGCCTAGACCCAGAATGGGGAGGGTGGGGATCGTGGAACCCCGACAGCTTCCTCCATCGACACCTATTACATTCCCACCAGATCATTGCCATGATACGAATTCAGAGAACTTCGTTCTGAATTCAGGCCTTGACTCGAATTGAGTCTTCTCTCAGACTCTCTTAGACTTCTCTCACTTCTCTGAGACTCAGACTCTCTCTTGAAAGAGAGAGAAGCAAGATGGGGCTGTGGAAGAGCAGAAGGTTCCAGTGAGACCCACTGATGGAATCCTGACTCTGTCACTTGCGTATGACCTCACGTTGTGCTGTTGGGCCTCTCCAAGACTCAGGTCCCTCCCTGGAGAACGTTGCCAACGATGTCTGTCTCACAGAGTTGTCGTGATACCAGAAGTAAAATGAGAACATCCGGGAGCACGCCTGTCATGTGTTAAGTTCCCAGTAAAAGTTAGTTCATCTAGAACTGTAGATGTCACCAACTTCCCGAACTCTTCTAGATGAACGAGTTGGTTTGCTCAGAGACTTAATTTAATTTGCATTATTGCACAAGGATGACATCACTTCACAGGAAAGGTATTTTTTTTACTCCTCCAAATGCAAATTTTAAAGATCTGTTAATGGGCTGGTGTTCACTCAGAGAGAACTGCCGCCAAGACACATCTTCTTCAGGCCCTGTCACACCAAGGCTATACAAGTGGCTCAATAGATAGCATAAAAGGGGTTTTAGCAACAGGTTTCCTTGGGGAAGTGGTGTGTGACACTGCCTCACAGGGATCTGTGGGACACCGCGTGGCCTCAGACCACGCTTTGAGGCCAAGACAGTGCTCACCACCGGGCAGGCCCTTCGTGGACGCTAGCCTGTGGTCCCGGGCAAGCCCCTGGCAGGTGCTGCTTCGAGGAGGGGAGAGTCCTCTGGAACACCGTGCCTGGTGAAGCGTGAGAGATGGTTAAGGGACACCCTGGGATGTGGCAAATGAGGTCCTTAGGGAGGCGGCTCCAGAACCGGGCGCTGGCGCTCGGTGATGGAGACCATCACGAGAACTGAAGCGGTGGAGTCAGAATTTATGAGGCTTTCCCAGTGTTAAAAAAGAGACGACAGGCCCACCACGGAGTCACTTGTGTTAACCCAGGTCAGCAAACCAAGGCCTCATACCCGATCTCATTGTAGTTTCAGCCTCTGAAACAGGACTTTGAGTCTCTAAGCAGACAATCTGGAGGTACCTGGTCAGCAAGAGTGAGGTCATCCACCTGAGAGATCCCTTTCGTCCCCAACAGGAAGGTGACCTTGTCTGAAACAACCCACTCTTTTCTAGAAACTTCCTTTATCTGCCCTCCCCTGGCTGTGAAAGCCTCTCATTTTGTACAGCTCTTTGGAACTCCTCTCTATCTGCTAGATGGGCTGCTGTCTGATTCATGACTTGTTGAGTAAAGCCAGTAAGATCTTTAAAATTCGCTCAGTTGAAGTGTTGTTGTTTTTGTTTTTGTTTTAGCGCTGGGAATGGTCCATAATTTGTCCAGAGGGTCTTCCTTTCCGTGCCCTGTGAAGCAGCCCTGCAGGGCTGCATGCCCTCCCAGACAGGCCACGGGGAAGCCACACTCCTCCACATCACTACTGTCCCGTGCGTGTGCCCGCACCCCTCCCCAGCCGGGCTGCACACCTGCGTGCACACAGGCAGGTCTCCGGAGGGTTTTGAGGGTGTCCAGCGGGCTGTGAGGGGCGGCAGAGGCCCTTGCCTCCCGGCCTGGGTGACTTGCAGCCACAGGGGACGCTCTCACCGTCCGCCTCACGTAGCACTGGCAGCCCCTGCTAGGAGGTGGCAAGAACCTCTTAGCTCCCTCTGTGTGGCAACTTTCCACAGGAACCCTGAGATCGCCATCTTGGGGGGGTGCGGATTTCATTCGGAAGCACTCACCTTGCTCTTCCCCATGGCTCCTTCATCTTTTATGAATGGAACCTATCCCTCGCTCAGTGCCCACAGGCCTCCTGATGCTCCAGGGGTCCGTGGGACAGGCCAGGAAAGGGAGTCAGTGGTGTCCGGGCCTGTGGTGTTTTGGGGACTCCAGCTCGCCGCCCTCTTTCCCATCCAGGGCTGACCTCAGAACTCACCCAACAGCCTGTTGGTCACAGAGTTGACCCCCTTGCTGACCACCCGGCGAAGCCAAAGCGTCCACGGGTTCTCGGAGCAGGGAGACACTGGCTGACCGTGGGGAATTAGCAGTTTGAGTTAACGTGGACTTTCCAAAAGAGGAACTTGGATAGGCTTGGGTGAGAATCCCGATGTCATGATATCACAGTGCAGGATTGGGAGAAAAGGCAAGACGACGTTTTTGAGGGGTTCAGAATCCTGGGGGGTGCGAACTGTCTGTTGCTGGTCCCATTGAAGAGTCCACGGGCCTTCTGGGAAGTTCCTGTCGGAACAATCATCCCGTTTGTCTGGGCAGGAAGGGTAAAGAAATGCTAATGTGGCAGAGTGACAGCCAAGTCCTGTTGAAGTAGCCCAGAGGGGGCAAGTGTACTTGGTGAGGACATTCATTCTCAGTGTTTTCTTCACGGCCTTTTGTCTTCTAATAAAAGATACGTTTTTATTCATAAACGTAGATGGGATAAATGACTAATTTATAAAGCACTTGCAAACACTCCCTGACATGCTTACCAGCGCAATGAAGACCTATGACAGTGCTTTAATAATTCAGCCCCCAGGCCTCCTGTGGGTATAGTTTTGTTTGAAATCATTTATCCCTTGATGTTGTGATTTTTTTTTTCCAGTTCCGAGTGGTAAGTTTCCCTATCCAGGCATTCCTGGCATTTGAGGAGAAGGCCTAACAGATAGACAACGTACGTGCTTGAAAATAGGTTTGAAAGCTATAAAACAATTGTTACTGAAAATCAACAGGATAAACATAAACATCTGAATTATCTACGTCAATACCTGACCATGAAGTATTGCCTTCGGTCACACCATGAAACCTGAATGTTTATACAGCGTGTATCTGAAAAGTATTTGGAACTTAGGGATTATTTTCTTGATGTCTAGGAGGGCTGGTTCACCCAGGGGCTGATTGGTTTGAGGATTGACGCCCATCCGATCTTTATCCCAACTTGCAGATGGATGGAGTGTTGGACCCTGGGTGGAAAAAGTCCCAGGTCTTCACCGCCCACGTGTGTGCCCTGCCGCTGGGCTCCGGGGCACCTCCCTTCCTCTCCGGGCGTCCGTGCACGGCCAGTTTGGTTAGTCATCCCTGACAGGCCCTGAGTCCCCACAGCACCCCAGGAAGTAGTGTCAGCCACTGTGTCACCGACCCAATGTGAGCTCGCTCCTAGGTGAGTCAGAAACTGCACCAGGGTGAGCGTCACATTAAAGAAAAAGAAAAAATAAGGAGATGACAGGGAATGGCATCTAAAGGTGTGACTCTCTGAGAGAGGGTGCATGGGTTCCTTCGGTGTAGGGTCAGGATGAATATTTAGGTAAGGAAGTCTTGTCATTGTATGTGGAGGTGGGCGTAAGGTTGCTCACGGGCTTTAAGGAAATGTGCCAATACTTACATTATATGTCGAGGGAGTGAGGCTGGTGCTCTTCCTTGGGTGGAGATTTTTGTATTAGAATGAGGGAAAGGTAGCGGTGGGTCATTCCAGGGGTCACTCCGCGGTCCTGCTGCACAGGCGGCCGTCAGGGGTTTTAGCTCAAAGGGTCTGGGTGGTCTGGGTAGTCGCTCTCACTTGAGGGGTGTGTCGCTTTCCATTTTCCTGAGTTAAGAAGTAAGCCAGAAAGAAGAGCTTAAGGAAAAGTATATACTTTTAGCAAGGTAGCAAGTGCGGGCAGGTGGGCAGTAAAGGTCAGATCTTGGGGCCTGGTGGTGACTTGGGGCCTGATGATGACAAGTGTCCCACCAGGTGTGGCCATCTTGCTGTCCAAATTGTGTTTTCGGTCCTGTGCCCAGTGCCTTTGGGGCTCCTCCCTGGGAGGTGTGGGTCTTCGTTTGCAGAGAGATCTGGATGTTGGCCCACGGATTCTCCACTGTGGACTCTCGTGGCCTGGGGTGGTCAGTGCCTGCGGGGCAGCAGGCTTACTTTGTTGGCAGCCCCTGGGGCTCTCCATCCCCTCCCCCCCGCCTCCCAACGACACTGCCCGTGTGGGGCCTCATGGTGCCTGGGCCCGTTCTGCTTTTCTCAGTTCAGCTCTCATTTTTGTTCCACAGTGGAGTTGCCTCTGCTCGTTCCTTTTCTCATTCACACCTTTAATTTTTCTCTTTTTATTTTCTGTGTCTTATTGTGAGGATATTTGGCATAAGCAGAAAAGATGACTGGGTGTTTCCTCCAGTGGAAAACAGTGCCTTGTGTAGAGAGCACCCTTCCAAGGTATCTGATTCTGGCCTTTTCCTTGCCTTTGATATGTTTTACAGCTCTATGAGCTGTAGGTAACTGGTAGCAAGGCAAAATAGTTACTGTCTGTAGACATGGAAAAGAGCTTTTTGTGTAGTTAAAATGACTGTCGCTCCCCATTATGATTGTCATCTATCTGTAAATTTGTTTCAACCATTAATTCGATCATTTCTTTAATCTATATAAATTTGTGCTTCTCTGACTTCTCCTTTGAACTGATTATAACATCGTACTAATACCCTCATTAATGATGAGGTCAATAAAGTCTTTAACATATGTTTATTTTATATTTTATAAGGGTCATGGTTTTACCTTCAGTAATTATCGTTTAACATAACATTTTATGGTCTCCATTAAGAATAACAAAGGTGCTGTGCTTCTTTTAACCAGTGACAGGAATGGTCCCTAGTAAGAGGAACTTGGATCCAAAAAATAGAACTAACTAATCCTAAGGGGTTCAAAACATTGGAAGGTTTTCTCTTAATATTTTAACAATGAGTATAGACTCATAAACAGCCAATGGATTGAGGAAGAAATTATAGTGGAATCTAGAAAATTATTTGAAATGAATGAAAATGAAAACACAGCACACTCAGATTTATGGGATGTTATAAAAGCAGTTGTCAGAGGGAAATTTATAGCTATAAAAGCAAGCATTAAAAAGATTTTAAATCAATAACCTAACTTAGATGGAACAGAGATTAGAAAAATCAGAGGGAAAACAAATGAAACCAAAAATTGGTGGGTTTTTTTTTTAAGATTTTATTTATTTGTTTGTTTGTTTATTTGGAAGAGAAAGCGAGAGAGTGAGCCCCCTCCCCTGAGTAGGGGAAGGGGTAGCAGAAGAGGGAGATGAGAAAATCTCAAGCAGACTCCGTGCCCAGCGTGGAGCCCAACGTGGGGCTCGATCTCAGGACCCTGAGATCATGACCTGAGCTGAAATCAAGAGTCAGACATTTAACCAGGTGAGCCACCCAGGCGCCCCCAAAAGTTGGTTCTTTGAAGATCAACAAAATTGATGAACCTTTAGCTCGATTGCTAAGAAAAAAGAGAGAAGCAAATAACTAAATTAAAAATGAAAGTGAGGATGTTACTGCTGACCTTGTAGAAATGAAAAGAATTATGGGGGAATACCAAGAGCAGTTGTATACCCAAAAATTAGATAATCTAGATTAAATGGATCGATTCCTAAAATCTATCCACACACTGCCCAGTCTGTCCCCCGAAAAATAGAAAATCTGAACAGATCTATAAAAAGAGATTGAATCAGTTATTAAAAAGTTCAGGACCAGATGGCTTTATTGGTGAATTCTACTAAACATTTAAAGAATAGCATCAATATTGGGGCGCCTGGGTGGCTCAGTCGGCCTTCAGCCCAGGTCATGATTCCAGGATCCTGGAATCAGACTCCCGGCTCAGCGGGAAGCCTGCTTTTCCCTCTCCCACTCCCCCTGCTTGTGTTCCCTCTCTCGCTGTCTCTCTCTCTGTCCAATAAATAAATAAAATCTTCTTTTTAAAAAAAAAGAATAGCATCAATCTCTCTCAAACTCTTCCAAAAAAATAGAAGAGAAGAGAGTACTTTCTCCTTCATTTTATGAGGTTATCATTGCCCTGATACCAAGGTCAAGTTAAGAAAACTATAGACCAAGACTCCTTTTGATAGCGGTGCAAAAATCCTCAACAAAATACTAGCAAACAGAATTCAGCAGCAAAAGGATTATCCACCATAACTAAGTGGGATTTATCCCAGGAGTGCAAGAGCAGTTCAACGTAAGTTCAATCAGTGTAATACGTCATATTGATATAATGAAGAAATAAAACCCACATGATCATCTCAGTCAGAAAAAGTATTTGACAAATCCCTTTCATGTTAAAAACATGAAAAAAAATGAGAAATAGTAGGAAATACCTCCACATGATAAAAGGCATTGTGAAAAACCCACCATCTTCAATGGTGAAGGACTGAAAGCTTTCTTTTGAAGAGAAGGCATAAGGCAAGGATGCCCACTTTTGCCCCTGTGCTAGAAGTTCTAGTGAGAGCAATTAGGCAAGTTGAAAAGGTATCCAAATTGGAAAGGAAAAGTAAAACTATCTGTTTACAGATGACGTGATCATAGATATAAAAAAATGTCAAAGAATACACACACACACACACACACAGACACACAGACACAGACACACACACACACACATACACACAGACATGCCCGACTACTAGAGCTGAAAAATAAATTCAACAAAGTTTTAATTCACAGCAATTCACAGGATTCAAAATAAACACAAACACAAAAGTCAGTCATGTTTCTGTATATCAGCAGTGAACAATCTAAAAAGGAAATTAACAATGGTTTTATTTACAGTAGCATTCAAAAGAAAGAAATACACAAAAATAAATTTAACCAAAGAGGTGAAAGACATACACTGAGAACTAAAAACATTGCTGAAAGAAATCAAAGAAGACCTAAGTAAATGGAAATATATATCACGTTTATAGACTGGAAGACTTAGTATTTTTTTAAAGGTATAAGTGCTTTTATATTATTTTTTACTTTTTTCATAAAGAGAAAAGTTTAACAAAGTCCAAACTCAGTGGCACTTTTAACTAAATCTCTAAAAATCCATCTAATAAGTTATAAAATTTAAAAAATCGGATTATCATAATTTTGACCTTTACTGAGAATTTTATATTTTTTCTTTAAGTTTTTTATTTTATTTATTTTTGTAAAATATTTTATTCATTTATTTGAGAAAGAGAGAGAGAGAAGGAGCTAGATCACACAAGCAGGGGGAGTGGCAGAGGGAAAGGGGGAAGCAGGGAGCCTGATGCGGGGCTCGATCCCAGGACCCTGAGATCATGACCTGAGCCAAAGGCAGCCACTTACCCGACTGGGCCACCTAGGCACCCGTAAAGTTTTTTAATTACAGTTCGTCAACATACAGTGTTGTGTTGTATTAGTTTCAGGTGTACAATATAGTAATTCAGCACTTTCATTATAACTGTGTGCTCATCAGTACAAATGTTTCCTTTGAATTTTTGCTTTTGTTTCTCTTGCCTTAGGAGACATATCTAGAAAGAAGTTGCTACGGCTGATGTCAAAGAAGTTATTGCCTGTGTTCTTTTCTAGGATTTCATGTCTCACATTTAGGTCTTCAATCCATTTTGAATTTATTTTTGTATATGGTATAAGAAGATGATCCAGTTTCATTCTTTTGCATGTTGCTGTCTAGTTTTCCCAACACAATTTGTTGAAGAGGCCATGGAAGACTTACTATTATTAAGATGGCAATAATGCCCAGAGTGATGAACAGATAGTGTGATTCCTGTCAAAATTCCAATGGCTTTGTTTTTTTGCAGAAATGGAAAACCCAGTGTCTAAATTCATATGGACTCCCAAGGGGCTCCAAGTAGCTAAAGTAATCTTGAAAAAGAAGACCCAAGTTGGAGGACCCACACTTCTGATTTCAAAACTCACTACAAATCGGCAGTAAGCTAAACAGTGTGGTGCTGGCAGAAGGAATGTAGATTGAAGGGAGAGAATTGAGATTCCAGAAATCAACCCATACATCTATGGGCAATGGATTTTTGACAAGAGTGCTGAGATCATTTAATGAGAGAACAGTAAGTAGACTCTATGGTGCTGGGCCACCTGGATAGCCACTTGTTTCAATGGAATCCTACTTCATACCATATACAAAAATTAACTCAAAATGGATCAGTGACCTAAGTATAAGATCTAAATCTATTACATTCCTAATGGAAAACAGGGTTAAATCTTCATGACTTGGATTTGCCAATAGATTCTTAGATATGACAATAAAAGCGTAAGCAAGAAAAGAAAAAAGATGCATAGGCCGGATTCCTTTTAAATCAAAAAAATTATGTGCATCAAAGGACAATATTAAGAGGTGGGCGAGCCTGGGGGTGGGTATTGAGAAGGGCACATATTGCATGGAGCACTGGGTGTGGTGCATGAACAATCTTGTAACACTAAAAAAGTAAAATAAACATATTTGGGGAGAAAAAAAAAACAAAAACAAAGGACAATATTAAGAAAGTAAAAAGACCACTTACAGAAAGGGAAGAAATATTTGCAAATCAAATGTCTGGTAAGGATCTAACATCCAGATATGTAAAATAGACTTAAGGCTCAAAACCAAAAAGACAGATAATCCAATTTTAAAATGGACAAAGGATTTGAATAGACATCTTTCCAAAGACAATATGCAAATAGCCAAGAGTGCACGAAAAGATGCTTGCCATCATTAGTCATTAGGGAATGCAAATTAAAACCGCAGTGAAATACCACTTTACACTTGCTAGGACAGCTGTAATTAAAAAGAAAAGAAAAGAAAATAAATGTTGAGGATGTGGGGAAATTTTGGAACCTTCACATGTAGCTAGCTGGTAGAAATGTAAAATGGTATAGCTGCTGTGGAAAACAGAAGTTTGGCCATTCCTCAAAAAGTTAAAAGGAACTACCATATGACCCAGCAATTTCACTCTGAGGTATGTACCCAAACAATTGAAAACAGGTACTCAAACAAATATGTGTATATGAATGTTCATAACAGCATTATGCACAATGGCCAAAAAATGGAAACAACCCACATGGTTTGGATGGATGAATGGAGAAACAAATTGTGGTTTATGCACATGATGAAACATTAGCTTTAAAAAGGAGTGAGATACTGATAATTGTGGAGGAACCTGGAAAACACTATGCTAATTGAAAGAAGCCAGTCACAAAAGGTCACATACTGTATGATCCCATTTATATGATATCCCGAACAGGTAAATCCAGGGGCTGTGTGGAGGGGAGAATGGGGGAGTAATTGCTTAATCAGCATGGAGTTATTTGGGGATGGGTAACCTTGGGACTGAATAGACTTCGCGATTGCACAATATTGTGAATTACTAAGTGCCCCTGAGTTGTTCACTGTAAAATAGCGAATTACGTGTTTCGAAGATTGCACCTCAACAACGACTACTACTGCAAAAGACTAGGGTAGACAATTTGCATGTTCGATATAGTTTAAATGTGAGGAATTATTTCCCAGGAGGAAGGGGGTTTCGTTTGACAGTATTTTCCCACCAAAACTACAAAGGACGCCTCTGGCCAATGGCATCGAGATAGGAAGCACCCTCCCAGGGGTTCTCAGGATTCTGTGCAATTTCCAGTGAGTTTCCTGTAATTCCACCTCTCCACCTTCCTTACAGGTTACTCATGGCATATCTCACGGAGTCAAGAACCTGCGATTTAGGTGACTGTCATTTTAAGTTTTGATCATGTGAAGGTGGGGGGTGAGACAGGAGGATGGGGAGAAATGTTAGTGTAAAATGTTACATTTATTAAGAAAATTTTAAGGAGGGCGCCTGGGTGGCTCAGGTCATGATCTCGGGGTCCTGGGATCCAGTCCCGCATTGGGCTCCCTGCTTGGCAGGGAATCTGCTTCTCTCTCTGCCCCCCTACCCCCACCCCGCTCGTGCACACGAGCCCTACAAAATATATACCCTAATCCTTCCACTTAGATTACATCTGTTCCTATTTAAAATAAATACAAGGAATACTTTGTATAGAATTATGAAATTCAAGTGATACAGGAAGGTACAGAATGAAAAGGGAAGGCTTCTCTATCTTGGACAATCACTGTTAAATATGCTTTTGCGATTTTTTTTTTTTAAAGATTTTATTTATTTATTTGACAGAGAGGAGAGAGATCACAAGTAGGCAGAGAGGCAGGCAGAGAGAGGAAGCAGGCTCCCCGCTGAGCAGAGAGCCCCACGTGGGGCTCCATCTCAGGACCCTGAGATCATGACCCGAGCTGAAGGCAGAGGCTTTAACCCACTGAGCCACCCAGGCGCCCCCTCTTGCGATTTTTTTTTTAAAGAACTGTTTCATGCTTGTGTGTTTGTGCTCACACATATATTTCCTTAAAAAAGTAAAGAAGTCATCACAGACTTGCATATGGCTTTTTTCCTTTTTTGTCCAGGTGTAATTGACATATAACAATGTATTAGTTTTAGGAGTACAACAGAATGATTCGATATTTCTGTATATTGCAAAGTGATCACCATAGCAAGTATAGTTAACATCTGTCACCACACATAGTTACAGATTTTTTTCTTCTGATTTGATCATCTAAGATCTGTTCTGTTGGTAACTTACAAATATACAATACGGTGTTGTTAAACTTCTGTCACCAGGCTGTACATTACATCCCCGGGACTTATTTATTTTATAATAACAGGAATTCTGTACCTTTGGATCACCTTCCTGCCTTCGACCCACCTTGGCCCCCATCTCTGGCAACCGGCAATCTGTTTCAGCCTTTTATCAGAGGGTCTTAGAGCCCTTCCCATACATACAAGCACTATTGACGTCCTTTATTCTTTTAATTGGCTATGTAGGGCCTGGGTGGCTCAGTTGGTTGGGCGTCTGCCTTTGGCTCAGGTCATGTTCCCAGAGCCGCGAGTTGCGGGGGGGGGGGGGGGACTGAGTTCCTGCTCAGCGAGAAGTCTGCTTCTCCCTCTCCCTCTGCCCCTCTTCCACTCATGCTCGCTCGCTCTCACTCTCTCAAATAATTAATTAATTAATTGAAAGCTTAAAAAACTAAATGGTTATGTAATCATCATGGTAATAACTAGCATTTATTGAACATTTACAGTGTGCTGGCGCTGTTCTAAGGGCTGTAGATATGTTACCTCATGTAATCCTCACAGAATCCTCTGAGCTAGGCCCTGCCACTGCTTCTGTTTTACAGGTGAGGCAACATTGCCCAGAGAGACCCAGCAAGAAATTTAAATTCCTTGTGTCTGATCCCAAACCCATGTTCTGACCCCCGCAAAACTGCGCTCCCCTTCACAGTCTGTGGGAGAGCTGGGTTTTATCATTATTTACAGCTTTCGTGCGTTCTACTCCTTGGTTGTTTTCCATTCCCCTTTTGTCAGACTCTTCCCTGAAACGTGCGCTGTTATCTCACACTCCAGGCCATGACCTCTTGGGGGTCTGTGTTTCATTGGAGTTCTCGTAATGCTGTCTTTCTCCTATTAAAAGAGGTAGGGAAAAACAATTATGATGAAGATTTCCAGAATTTTTTCCCCAAGCATGACTACCAGGGTTTGATTTCTTGACCCGGAAGAGGGAGCGTCTGTAATTTTTACAGCGTGGTGGGCATGCTGAAAGAAATCTTTAGCCACTGCTCTTCTCACCTGTAGGGGGCGCATGTCCTAGTTGTTCTTTTGGGACACCACAGGGAAACCCACCCAGATGGTAGGACTAGGCCCCAGAATAAAAGGGTGGGCCAAGAAACCCCTCGTCTCCTGGGCTAGTGGGCTGTTGGCTGTTTCTTTATTTTCTTCCTACGAAGCCATTGTGTCTCCAAACTGAGCTCCAGATTGAAATGTAGCCTGTAGCTCATCTAACAAACAGGCATGACTTGAACAGGTCAGATGGGGGAGGGTATGGGACGCTTTATGAATTTGTGGCACATGAACAGATGAGGGCACATTCTGGAGATGTGTGTTGGCCCCAATACTGCAGATTTATGTTTTGGCTTCCGTGGAGAAGGAAGGAAACAGATAGCCCAGCGATGTCCGCCAGCCTTTCTGCTACTGTCTTACGGGAGCACAAGCAGCTAGCTAGTTTGGATAAAGAACCAAGAAAAAAAGGTAATAGAAAAATCAAGCTCCCCTATTTTTTCCCTTGGTCAGCAAAATGACAGGATGCTCCCGCCGTCTGTGTGTCCCGGCTGACCCCGCGTTCCTGGCCCCCGCGGGTACAGTCTGCCATTTAGATCCATTTAACAGAAAAGGATCCCGTCTTGTGGTAAAAGTGCAGGCTTGGCATACGCTGGGACTCTGGGAACTCACTCTGAAATAGACTTATCTTTTCTGGGCAGAGGGCAGGCTCATGAAATTGGGACTCTGGGCAGCATTGTATATTTGAGAGAGTCTGTTTTGTGCCACTGTGGGCAAGGCACCAGATCGACAGGTAGGAAACCAGAATTAGAAAGTAGCTGCTAAGGCCATATGGTTAAGTCGTGGAGGAGCAGAAGTTCGTGCTCTGAGTTCGGAGAAGGTCTGCAATATCTTTCTTGATCTCCAGAGTTGTCCAAACCACTAAGTGAAGAAACATACTTCCTTTGGCTCGTCTGACCAAATTACTATCTGTAAACTTTTGGGCTAGTTGCCTCAGTTTGAGCTGCAATCTTCCTGCCTGGTTGAGAGAGAATCCAGTGGGGGACGTGGGGGCGGAGTATCGTTGGTCCCCAGAGTCAAAACGTGAACGGCCATAGGGTCCAAATGGAAACCAGAATGATGATTTCACTCCTGTCTTTCCTAGCACACTTATTTTTCTTTCAAGTTTCTTTCTTTCTTTTTTTAATTACTTATTTGTGTAATCTCTACCCCCGACACGGGGCTCAAATTCACAACCCCAAGATCAAGCATTGCTCTTCCAACTGAGCCAACCAGGCATCCGTCTTCTCTCTCTCTCTCTCTCTCTTTTAAATAAAGTCAATCAGTTGTATTTTTGTAAAGCTAGTGTATAGAAATGAACATTCGCTGGCAAATTAGATGGTGCACATCGCTTTCTGTAACTTGGATTCCGAGTACATGCATAGCAATCATGCCTGTGGCCCACAATGTGGACGAAATATGCTCAAGCTTAAAATGTGGCCAAGTGAGCCCTCCTGATGTGATGGCTAGCGGCAGGTGACTTTGCTGTTGGCATGGCTGGACATCAGGCTGTGGAGGTCTTTTCCAGGCTCCACGTGTTGACTGTTTCCAGGTAGGAGAAATTTTTATTCTGGTGTATCATTCTCCAGCCACTGTGGTAGAATGGCACGTTATTAAGCTGTGGTTTGGATGCAATAAATTATACTTGTGGAAGAAACTGACTTGAGCGAGTTCCCGTAAAAAAACAGCGTGTGTGACAATGTGACAAGGAAGTGAAGGGGTGGAGTGGAGAGGGGACCGGTGATGATGTAATGTGACCAGGGCTTATCTGGAAAGTCCTTAGAGATGTTTCCCGGATGTGTGTGTGTGTGTGTGTGTGCGTGCGTGTGTGTGCACATGTGTGTAAAGCTTCAGATGGGACAGCCTGCTACTGTACCAAGGCCTCGGGAAGAAAGGGAACCTCCTGTGGTCACTAGCAGCCCTGGGCATGCTGTCTCGAGGGTGCTTCCTTCTTCCTTCTGAGGGAGAGAAAAGATGGCCACCCCCAGCTTCTACCTCATGTGACACAGTTGTAGCTTCCGGGAGCTTCATCTCTCTGTTTCATGGCCTCTGTGTGGAAGGACACACTGAGACTCCCTACCCCAGTGCTTGCTTGTGGTTATTAGAAGTCTCTTTGTGGTGTGAGGCTTTTTTTTTTTTTTTGAGTAATCTCTACAACCAACATGGGGCTCGAACCCATAACCCTGAGGTCAAGAACCACATGCTCCACCAACTGAGCCAGCCAGTGGGGCTTTTTTGATGAACAGAAATGTGAAATCAGTTCACCAGCTTTGGCATCCAGTAGAATTCTGGACTTTGGTGGCACAGTATTGACAAGATCCTAACGGACATGTCATTCTTTTAAAATTGTGTTTCTGTGTAAGTTTCATATGTTGTGTAGTATCTTAGTATAGTAGCCCCTATATACAGGTTGTAAGTAAACATACACATATTAGAGGATGCACGCAATGATTTCAGTGTTGGTGTGTGAAGTTCAAACACGCACTGATGCCCTTATATCATCGTGAGCAGGAAGGTGGCCTGTGCTGTGAGATTACCCCATTGTCTGTTTTTATTTGTATTAAATTATTTTTTAATATCAAAGTTAACCAGAGTTGTTTGTTTATAAGTTACAAACTGCCTGTCACTTCACTTTGAGGTTTCTTAGCTCTGGACTTTTTCCTCCCCAGCATTTGAGGTCCCACATGCTGAGAGTCTATAAGGTTTTGTTGACATCTTAGGACTCAGATGTGGTATGAAGACAGTTTAGTGATAGGGAAGGAAAGTACCTGGAAACAGAGGCCTGGAATTGGCCCCTTACTCCATTCCAGTGTGCTGTGAATTGCACTGGTCCTTAAGTTCTCTACCCATAAAATGGGAATATGACCTCAGAGTCATTGTGAAGGTCAAATGCAGTAATAAATCTGAGTCTGCTCTATGAATCACAGAGCCTTGAGGATGTAGGTCAAGGTAAAGAGAGGCCATTGTTTTAGCTCCTCATGAACTGCCAACAAAGGGCATATTCTCACACATCATGCTTGAGGGGAATTGTGGGGTGCCAAGGAACTCACCACTGAATCTGAGCACTCCTACTCCAGGGTGGCGAGAGATCGTTCCCATGTATGGTGCACCACTTCCTGTGTCTCTGTGTCGTGAGGATAAATTCAGGACAAAACCCCACCTCTTTTGGGTTTCAAGCCCTCCTAAAGGCTTGAAGTCTGCCTCCATTTCTTGTGCCCATTGTGTAACCTGTGCACTTATGGGATAAGAGCTGTCCTACTGAGGGGCACAGGGTGGCTCAGTTGGTTGGGCATTGCCTTTGGCTCAGGTCATGATTCCAGAGTCCTGGGACCTAGCCCCGCATCAGGCTCCCTGCTCAGTGGGGAGTCTGCTTTTCCCTCTGACCCTTACCCTGCTAGTGCTCTCTCTCTCTCAAATAAATGTATAAAACCCTTTTAAAAAAGAGAGAGAGATCCTATTGAATCTCCAGTGCCTGACACAGTGCCAGGTATGGCTTAGGCATGCAGGAGGTGTTTAGGGTAGAAGAGAAATGATCATCGTACCTGTTTGCATCTCTGGGCCTTGTCATAGGATTGGGAGCCCAGACGGTGTTCATCCAGAGGCAGTAGGGTTGGGATGGAGGTCAAGAGCTCGGGTTTCTAAAGCATGGGCCAGTTCAATTGCTAAGCCTGTTTTCCCAACTGTGATGGGTGATAATACTACATCTCTCATTGAATTGGGTTGAAGATTAAATGAGATGATGCAAGTGAACAGCACAGAGTCCAGCTTAAAATATCAGCTATCATCATTGTCAATATGAATAACACGGTTGACATTATTAAAAGCTCACTGATACTGTGATTTGGAACTTGGAAGCCTAGAAGCTCCATTTTTGCCTCGACGTCTTTAACTGTCTTCCATTTAATTTTCCCTTAGTCACCTTTTTTTTTTTTAAAAAAAGATTTTATTTATTTATTTGACAGAGAGAGAGATCACAAGTAGGCAGTGAGGCAGGCGGGGAGGGGTGGTGGCAGGGAGGCAGGCTCCCCGCTAGGCGGAGAGCCCCGTGCGGGACTCGATCCCAGGTCCCTGAGATCATGACCTGAGCTAAAGGCAGAGGCTTTAACCCACTGAGCCACCCAGGCGCCCCCCCCCCCTTAGTCACCATTTTTGCTGACGCCATTTCAACTTACCTGGATAAGCGCACTGACTTTTTAGGGCAGGCTCACTAATAAAGTGCCCTTGACACTAACCTCTGCCAGTGGAAACTTCTTTTTTTTTTTCTTTTTTAAGATTTTATTTATTTATTTGAGAGAGAGAGAGAGAGAGTACAAGCTGTGGGAGCGGCAGGCAAAGGAAGAAGGAGAAGCAGGCTCTCGGCTGAGCAGAGAGCCTGACTTGGGGCTCGATCCCAGGACCCTGAGATCACGGCCTGAGCCGAAGGCGGACGCTTAACTGCCTGAGCCACCCAGGCGCCCCCAGTGGGAACTTCTTACCCTCTGGCAAGGTTTTAGATTAGTTTTCCATGCTGGAGGGGTCGTAGGTGGTTTTTTTTTAGACCAGGGTTGTACCATAGCATTAAGGACAAGAAATTGGCTCCACAATTTAATATCCAGCACCGCGGGTCGGCAGTCACTTGCTTGGTGACCTTCAGCTGGGCTTTGGCTGGGGAGCAGTTGAGGACACGGTATAGGAGAGCAAACTGCGCTCAGAGTATGTTTCCCTCGCTTTCCTGCTTGTTATCAACATAAACACCCATGCAGGTTGTCCCTGGGAAATTTGTCCACATCTGAGTGGCTGTCTTTTTCTGCGGACACACTTGCTCTCTCTCATTTGGAAAATAAAAGAACAGAACTGCCTCATCTTTGATTCTGGCTGCTTGGGCGATGGTGGGGAGGTGGGGGTTTCTGCTGACCTCTGCTTAGAGGCTGCAGTGTGTGGTGGATTCTTCAGGAAGCTGTGATGTAGGCAGTTTTGTGTTTCCCAGTCATGTTCCTAGACTAAGTGTGCTATTTTAGCATTTATCTCCAAAGAGCACAGACCAAAAGTGAGGGTGGTAGTAATTCATTGATGACTTTTATTTGTATCTTGTAAAGTCTCTTAAGCACATGCGGAAGTGCCAGATGATTCGAAACTAGAATTATAAACCACGAGAAAGGCAGGCTAGCGGGTGGCGATGGGGGGTGTTTCGGGTCACACTCCAGAGGCCAACTCCCCTTCCTCTGACACACTCCCTTCCTTTCTCGCAAGTGCCTTTCCTGTCGCTAGTGTGCTAATCGGGGCCTAGACTTGATGTAGTTGACCTTCGTAAGTACAGGACGTTTCCTAATACGTCGTGGGTCAAGACTGCTATTTCGTTGGAACCGTGATAGGATAGGGATGGTGGATCAGCCGCGGGCAGGCTGTCATCTCCCCAGCCTGCCCCTGATGCAGTCTGGGAGTGCGTACGCATCTCATTTGGTTAAATCACATTTGCTGTCCGCTCGCGTCTTGATTAAGGGGTCGCTAGAGTAGGCTGCGTTACACGGCGTCTCGGCTGGGTGATCTGAGAAGCGCGGAGTGTTCATTCTTACGACTGAGGTGGCTGAGGGCGCGGCTTTTCAAGGTGACTGTAGTCGCGGGATGTATGAACTCTTTTTTCTGACTGCCCTGCAGAAATGAGCCTAGAGTGCAGGCCAAGCGCCTCTTAGAGTCTTAGCACTGCCATGATAGACGGCCCTCCGTCACCTTTGAGGGCATGTAGTAGATGCTCAGTAAAAATGCAGCCAATGACAAAAAAAAATGCAGCCAATGAAAGAGCAGCCTTCTAATGGCCTTTGTTTCCTCCTTGGGTTTCCCTCCAGTTCTCTTCAAGCTCCACAACCGAGTGGATTTTATTGGCTCCCATGGTCCTCAGACACGTTCCCAGACTCCTTAACCAGGTTAGGACAATGCCCTTGGCCCGTGGGTGTTCTGGGGTCTGTTCTGATCGAATAACGCTCTTTGTGCTGGTGCTTCAGCCGTCTGGACGTTGCTCCTGCCGGCCTGACCTCTCTCCAGTCTGCGGATCATTCGTTTGCGTTCTCCTGCTCCTGTTTCCAGGTGCTTCTCCCTGGTGGGTGTGTCAGCGTTAATTAGGGTTCCTTCAGGGACGCAGAGCCACTGTGTTACGGGAAAGGATTTTTGGCCATTGTCACACTCGATACCAGTGTGGGTGGAGGGGCCACGGGAGGCCTGGAAGAAGGAGCTTGAATATCAGAGGACACCCCTCGAACCAGAGTAGTACCAGCGTCGTGGTCGCTGGGGCTGTCGCAGAAGCTCTGAGAAGCTGACACAGCCAACAAACAGCAAGTGCCCCACAGAGGGGAGGGGTGGCTCGCTGTCTGCTGGCAGCTGCTGCCTCTCGCCGACATCTGGAGGGAGGCCTGATGTGGGAACAGGTGGGACAAGCGGTGACTACAGAAGTGGGTTCTGCCGGGAGTCTTTTTCTACCTGTGTACCGAAGACTTTCCGGTGGTGTAAGACTTCTCCGGTGCTGAGAAGCAATTCTCAGCTTCTGGCAAGTTCCCCTTTTGGCCAATTCGGACTCAGAACCCTACAGAGAAAGGGATCCTGGGAAATGTCATCCCTGCTTTCGCCACATTGACAGTGAGATAATCCAGGAGGGTGCAGAGCAGGCCTGTGTAGCAGAGCCTGTGTGGGGTGTGGACGTGTGCGTGCATGTGTGTGCATGTGCACGCAGATGTGCACACATGTGCATGCATTTGTATGCATGTGCATGCATTTGTATGCATGTGCATGCATGCATGCGTGTGCATATATGGTGCATGTGTCACGGGCACACCTGTGCTTCAGGTCCCCTGTGGAGAAAAGTATTAAACTATCAGAAGAGGGGAGCTAGAGCCTCTGGATTAGAGAGCTTCTTTAAGCTTCTGACTGGGGTCTAGTCAGAGCAGGATCGGCAGGAGAGGCCAGAGGAAGGGGTAGAAGGGGCCTCTGCTAGTCGCTGGACTCTCCATCCACATGGCCATGGGGAACTGCTGGCATCTTCGCCTCCCAGGGAAAAAAAACCCTCAAACCTGCACTAGATTCAGTTCTTGGACAGACTTTCTTTTTCCCTTTGCTTGGCTCCCGTTGCTAGAACTCAGCTCCCCCACCTCTCTTCCTCTGTTCTCCAATCCTACTCCCTGCCTTGCCTGGTGAATGCATTCTTTTGGTTTCAGATTAACATCCCTGCCTCCACAAAGCCTTCCCTGATCTCTCAAGTGTGGGTTAGATGTCCCTTTGTTTCCTCATCCCAGCACTTACCACGCAGGGTATGTGATACTCTCCAGTTTACTTGTCTCTTCTTCCCCTGACCAGGAGTTCTGTGGGGGGAGGGAGAGGGACAGATGATCTTGCTGGGACTTATCAACAAGCACCATTTCTTCCCTTCCTGATGTCATACAAGTGATAAGGGCTGGCCTTTCTGATTCCAGGTTCTAAGCTGTGTGTATGAGCATACGCGCACGTGTGTGTGTGTGTGTTAGAGAGAGAGAGAGAGAGAGAGAGAGAATGGTTCATCCATTCCCCTGTGGGGTTGACCAGTTGACCACCACTGTGTGTGTGTGTGTGTGTGTGTGTGTGTGTGTGTGTGTGTGAGAATGTGAATGGTTTATCCATTCCCCCACCGCCCCCCGTGGGGTTGACCAGTTAACCACTACTGCTAGGACCTCTGCTTTGAAAGTGGAGTACGGAGGGCGGGACCTCAGGACAGTGTACCTTACAACATCTTCATAGTTCACCAGATCGCCTAGGTGGGTGGGAACAGGAAGCAAGGTGGTAGAGGATTAAGCAGCACTGGTCTTGAGATCAGTGTGCAGATTTGAGATGGACAAGCAGCGGTAGCTTTCTTCTTTCTAGGTTCTGGACCCAACGTTGCCTTGAACACAGACATTCAGAGATGGAGAGGGGTGTAGCTTGAAATGGAGAGGCTCAGCGTTCAAAATGGCAGGGAGTCGGGGGGCGTCTATGGATTCAGCAGGACTGACAAATATTTAGGTCATAAATAACAGTGAGAACCTGAGGAGGGACCTTCTCACCAGGAAACACTCACCTACCCGCAAAGGTAATGTGTGATTTTGGGGGTGTCACATGTTTGACACACATGACTCATGCCACAGAAAGGTGACAAGAGTGAAGAGGAAATGTGTTCATCTGGGGTCGAGTGGTGGGGGGGACAGAGGAAAGGGTCGCTCTTTCAGATCATCGCTGTGCCCCGTCCGAGCTGCAGCTGGACTTTGGCCTGGTTATTGGTGGGGGGAATAACATGAGACCATCAGATTCTGACGAGGGCACAGGGCCCTGGTCTTCGGGCGCTGTGGCTCTGATGTGCTCTGATGTGTCAACATGTCTATATTTCCTTTGTCTTTCGTCGGAGACTTCGCCATTACACATTTTCTCCACAGAGATTTAGGATTGATTTAATGAGCTGTTCTTCAGAAGAGTCGTGAAGTAGGGTGATAGGGTTCTCTCAGGCCCAGAGATGAGGAAATGAGCTCCCCGGATGTGTCCTCCACACTTCCTTTCTCCCTCGGTCTTCCCGCTCTCGAGCACCAACCATCCAGACCCTGGTCCAACAGCTGGGTAGGAGAACATTCCTACACTTCCCCTAAAGTGTCTTGTCAGGGCTCCTCAGGACCACAGTGAGGGCGTGGGCATGGAGGAGGAGGAGAAGAACCGAAACAGCCCCGCCCCACCCGCCGGTGCCGGAGCCTCTGCTGACTCACTGTGTGGAAATGATCCTAAATGAAGGAGAATGTTTCTAATGAGATGAAAGGGCACTTAATAAAACAACGCAGCCCAACACAGGGAGCTGTGTGAGTGGTTGCTCAAAGCAGCTCTGAAATGTCTAGAATGAGATCTTAAAAGCAAATTCTGAAATGCTCCATTCTCTGCTTTCTGATCTTGCATGCTGCGATCTTTTCCCTAGAGGCTTACCCTTAAGATTGAATTATTGCTTTACGTTATAGGTCTTTATCTCCCATAACTATATTTGCTGACTTTGGGTTTACTGTCGGGGCTTAAGTCTTGCTAAAATAGGCTTTGTCAGTTAAAGTCATGTAGTATCTTTCTCTCTCACGGACCTGAGACTGGGCTTCTGGGGGAGGACTCGGGATCACTGCTCTCTGGGGAAGAGCCTCGTGAGTCCCGTGAAGCTTTGCCGTCATCGTGTGTCTGGGCTGCCCTCTCATACTCCTGACCTGCCCTCAACTTTCGCTTCCCACTCTGCAAAGGAGGCATAACTCTACTTCATCAGGGTTGCTGCTTAGATGAAATAAAATTGGTTCAGAGTCCATGCTTAATACCTGCCGTTTGCTACCTCTGTCTCAGTTATTTACTGCCGTGTAACAAGTTGCACCAAAATTGAACAGCTTGAGACAGTATGCACTGAATATCTCATCATTTTGTGGGTCAGTAATCTGGGCACAGCTCCATGGGTCCTCTGGGTCAGGGTCGCTTAGAGGGCCACAGTCAGGTGTCAGCTGGGGCTGCAGTCACCTTGGAATGGGATGGGGGGCAGGGTCTGCTTCCAAGCCCCCTCGATGGTTCCGGGCAGGATGCAGTTGCTGAGACCCCCTGCAGACGTGTTCTGAGGACTTGGCGCCCGTGGCCTCGATCCTCTTTCAGTTCCGTGCATCGTGGTCCCCCCATGCACGACGGCTAGCTTCCTCAGAGCCAGCAGGTGAGAGGAAAGAGGGCAATTTTTATAACCTAACCTCAGGAGTGACGCTTATTTTTTTCATATTCTTTTTTTTAAAAGCCACTCATTAGGTCCAGGCCACATGCAGGGAACCCAATACAGGGTGGAGAGGGCGAGGGTGGGAATCACCCGGAACAATTTTAGAAGCTGGCTATTGTAATTATGATCACTATTTTTCCTTATTTGCGAGCTCTGCAAATTGGGAGCAGCAAAAATCAAGTGTTTTGTCAGAAAAATTCCAGAATATAATAAGATCTGATGTTTGGTACTTTGTACCTGGTCTAGGCCAAGTATTTCATGAGATCAGTTGATTTTCCCTCTATGTAGAGGGGAGCCTGTGGCTTTGTCATTTGACCAGTGACCCATCTTGCCCACCTGAGAGCCCACACCTCGGTCACTTGTGAGGAAAGAAAGGTGGCCAAAGGACAGTTGGTTCCTTGGGCAGAAAGTCTGATTGAAGTAAAAGATTGTGTTAACTTTTTTTGTTAAGTGGTTAAGGTCACACCTTCTAAGATTCATTAGATAAACTGAAATTTCTGCTTAGCTGCACGGAGTTTGTACGTGAGGACAAACTGAGATATGCCAAGGAGCAGCGGGGTTGTTATAAGAATAACGGAAGTAAAGGAGCTAGGGAACTGCCCTTCCTCTTTTTTTTTTTTTAAGATTTTATTTATTTATTTGACAGAGAGAGATCACAAGTAGGCAGAGAGGGGGAGGGGAAGCAGGATCCCCGGTGAGCAGAGAGCCCGATGCGGGGCTCGATCCCAGGACCCCGAGATCACGACCCGAGCCGAAGGCAGAGGCTTTTACCCATTGAGCCACCGAGGTGCTCCAACCATCTCTTCTTTTTAAACACTTACCTCAGAGTCATGGAATATCCCATGGTGGAGTCTTAGCCTCAACACCCGTGTCCTTGTCCAGGTTGCCACGATTCCCTCTTATAACATGAGGAGGCTAAGACTTAATCCACCGTGACCAGAGATATGAGGAGACAAGGCTGTTTAACCTTTCTGCAGACAATAGAAATAGACCTACAGAGGAGGTGGATAATGGAATGATCAGATGTGGACTTGAAAATATGTATAAAATACAAATATGCTTGATATGGTCAAGGAACTAAAAGTTACAATTTCAAAATTTGGTAAGCAATCAAAGACTATACAACGGAAAATTTTATGGCAGAAAAAATACAATAATTGATCAATAAATGGGATAACCATCATGTTAGAGAACGTTGGTGGAAAGAATCAGAAATTCGATCAGAAGATCTCCAAACTGATACTCAGACAAAAATATAGAAGATAGAGAATAGAAGAGATATATAAGAGAAGGTGAAAAAGTTTAATAAAAGCACTTTAATAAAAGTTTAATAAAAGCATATCAGAAGGAGAGAAAAGATATAATAGAGCAGAAGCAATGCTCAAAAGAGATAATAACAGATACGTTCGGTTTGAAATGCCTAGCTTAGCGCCTGGAACTTTTTATGTGCTCAGTAAATGTCAGCTTTTCTTATTGTCTATACTGCTATTTTGCTCGCTCCTGCTCCTATGGAAGATTTGTGCTATTGGCAATATTGCCGGAGTCCAAATCTGCTAGGCCATTTGTTCAACAAAGATCTCTTTAGTCTCCCAGGGCGTTCTGCGTGTGCTGAAAGCCCGAGCATCTGGTTTTCACTGGCTCCAGTCCCCAGTTTGAAATTAGAGTAAGTTTTCCCATGGAAACAGTAAGTTACCCTATAGATATAAACAGAGATCAGATTCCTCCAAAGTAGAGTGCTAAAGTTCAGCGGCAAGTTTGGGAAATAGTCATTATTTATTTACAGCCTTATTTCAATAGAAAAATGCTCTCTGAATTTCAAATGATTAGCCAGCAAATGCAGCGTCGGAAGATGGCCATCGGTCGTGCATTTGACGTATGGGCGATTGCCTGGACAGTGACCCCGCTGCGATCACTCTAACCTCCTTGTCTTTGATTCCTTTGTGAAGTTTAAGTCTGAGCGTAAGTGTCGTGACTGCAGGAATTGGGCTTAATTTTCTCATGTCCCGTCCGTGCGTATTGCTGACGGCGCAGGCACGGAGCAGACCAGTGGATGTGTGATGGAGGCATGTGTTCCGGAGAGCGATGGTATCGCTGGTGACTAGAGCCCTGGGTGTGGGGAAAGGGATATCTGAACCTTGATGATTTTACTAGTTGTAGGTAGGACTGTAGACCATGGTTTCCTTACATGGGGACTGTGGACAATGCCTTCTGTCCTCTGCTTTACAAAGGGCTGTTGTGAGAACCCAGTGAGAGAGGGTAAGTGAACACATGTGTTTCTGTTCCCTTTGGAGCCATTTAATTATCTCCTTCTTGTGGCTTTCATGCTCTTCGTTTCTGCTTATTTCTTTCTACTATCTCGGAGGATATTTTTACAACTCTGCTGATCACTTTTTGCACCCCAAACAATGACCTCTTATTCTCTGTATGTGGACTTTACATTATTCTCATATACATCTAGAGAACTGTGGGCATTTCCAAGATTTGTTCATTAGCGCCCAAGGGGCACTGATCAAAATGCATAAATTCATTTATGCTATTGGGGTGCCTGGGTGGCTCAGTCGGTTAAGCATCTGCGTTCGGCTCAGGTCATGATTCTGGGGTCCTGTGATCAAGCCCCAGTTCCGTCCAGCTCGCTGCTCAGCAGAGAGCCTGCTTCTCCCTCTGCCCCTCCCCCTGCTCGTGCTTCTCTCTCTCTTTCTCAAGTAAGTAAATAAAATCTTTTTGAAAATTCACTTATGCTATTTACATGCTTAAAATATCTGTAAGCATTTTTGTCCCCATGAGGTAGATAGAGAAAATAGTGACTCTCAGACTCGGGGCAGACCCCACCTTTTTAAATACGAGATAATTCAGTTTCCTTTTGTCATATATGTAGTTAGATTCCCTTTGTAAATGAATTTTGAGACTTTTGTTATAATGCACACCATTAACACGTTTCAAAATAACCATGACAAAGGCGTAGCAAAGTTGTTTGTGGGAATACTCAGGGGCTTTTAATTTATATTGTATTTCCTCAACTAATTTTGGGGTGTGCTTTCCTAAACACAGTGAGATGCCTACAGTTGGATTTCCTTGCCTTGCTAGTTCAGATTTTTCCCAGAACGTAGCGTGAAGGCTGAAATTTACTCTGTTTGGACAGAGGTCTCACCCCACCGAAGGAAATCTTGTAGAATGTATGATAATAAAACAAGCACATTATAGACTTGAATTTAATGATGTTTTTTGCTTTCATGGCACTTTTTTTTTTTTTTTTGGTAGTGGTAACTGTGATTTATAAATATCAAACCCTTTTCATTTCGGTGCCAAAGATATTTAGGGCTCAGGGGCAAACAGGCCCATTAAGTCTGTAATTCCAATAAGCCTTTAAATGTCATCCAGGGACAAAGTCCTTCAGTTCCCCTGTGGAAAGGGTATTGCAGAGACAGAACTGAAGTGATACATGGGAGCTCTCCACGGAGCTTACTGGAAGCTCAGGGGGTGGTGTGCAGTGTTTTGACCTTGGCCAATTCGGGTCCCTCAAAAGCAGTGACTCGACTGTGTGATCCAGGGATTCTGCCCATTGTTTTGTCATAAATCGCATGCAGAGGAGTGGGATGGGAGTGTGCATCCTCTCCCCTTTAGCCAAAGCTTTAAAAAGAGAACTTGGTGGGTTAATATGGAATTTGTGCCACCTTTCTGGGGGATTTCTTTGGAATTAGGTACAGACTGCAGAGCTTTGAGGATTGGGATATGCTTGATAGAGCGCATTCCTTTATGTCAACTCCTGTTCTACTTTCTCCTCTGGGTGGATCCAGGGTTTGGGGAAGGACAGGTGGTGCCATCGAGGAGTCCTGGCCGGGGTGGCGGGGACCTGGCCCACTGACACAGGGCGTGGTGGTGAGGCCCTGGGCCAGGCACCCTACAGCCACAGGAAACGGAAATTGTCTCCTCTATGACCTCATCTCTTCAGCAGCACCATACACTTCCTCCAGACGTTTCTTCCCCATCTGCCCCGAAGTGGAACTAATAATAATAAGCAGGCACATGCAACACTGCCCCAAATCACTAGGCACTATTCTCCACATGTGCCTGCTGTCGTCTCCACAAGGCCATCTCCTGCACGCGGAGGGGCACGTCCAGTGTCCTTGAAAAGACCTTTGCTCCACTGAGTCAGACTCTGCGGTGCTCTCGGCTTCCGGTACTTTGGGGTCCAAAGATCAAGCCACTCACCATCCCATGGTTTTGCTTCCTCTCTTTTTTGTTTTCCTCCATCCATAAAATCTGGCCTCCACAGTCCTCCTAAATTCCTGTCTTAACTCCCTATCAACGTGTAAGCACTTAAGACTTTTCAGAAGTGCATAAGGCTCCAAGTCGAAACACTTAAATAAGTGAATGCCTAAATAAAAACCAATAAATTAAAAAAAAAACAAAACCCTTGTCATGTGGTTTCTCTCTGATTCCTGGACTAGAGACAGATGCTGAAATGATCATTTCCATAGTTCACATGATGGGCAAATCATATTCTGCCTCTTTGACATTTTGGTTAGCAAGAAATTGAAGCTGAAGAGATTCCTGTCTATGCCACAAGTTATTTAATTTATAGTGGTTTGGGGGGGCCCCGTTTCTGATTTCTATAAATAATACTTCCATGAACTTTTTTGTGCTTATTTTTTTTCCCGTCTTTTAACTACATTCCTAGGAATGGAATTCCTGAGTCTGTGATTCTTGCTCTAGCTTGTCATTTCCTTTCCACAGGAAGCACATTGGCTTATAACGTGCTTCGTGAGTTTGGAGAGGAGGAGACGGTTAGGAGCGTGTTGACTGTTGGGAAGAGTAAGGCAATGGTAAAGGATGGTCATTTGTTCTGGGAACACATGTTGCTTGAGTCATACCAATTGTCTGCAAAGCTGGGTTGCAAAATTTGGAGACTCGATAAGATGACATGTCCTCAACCGATGAGTGATGTCTTCCATGAGAGCAGGACTAGGTAGGGGTGGTGTATTTGCCTAGGACTTATCATTCTTTATGTTGAGAGGTAGGAATGCCTCCTCGAAGCCCATCACAGTCGTCCATGAAGGAATCAAGGAATGCCTTGTGTTTATAGGACAGCAGCTGCAAGTCTGTGGTTTGTGATTTCATAATCACAGATTTACACGTGATTAATAAATGTGACCGTTCGAACAGCAGATATTGTCATGTCAGAGTAAGTGGTGGTTCTTGGAGGATTGCGTTATTAGCCCCGGATAGTGACTTATATGGGAGGGATATCATTGAAGGGCATCCATTTTCCCGTAAGTAGATGGAACCTTTCGCTGGGCCTCAGCGTGGGGTTGATGCCAACAACACAAATGAGAATACAATAACACATTGATTACCCCCCCAGGGATGATTCTGCTGAACTTTCTTTCTGGTTTGTGGAATCAGAATTGGTTTTATTTTAGTGCCTCCCCAGTAGCTGGTAGTGTGTCCCCCTTTCCTTACAGGCAAAAACCCCAGCAGATCTCTTTCAAGAACACATGATACTACAATGGAAAGCAGTGATACAGGAATACAAATACACCTTGGAAGTTCTAGAAAATGGACTTTTGGGGGAAGAAATTTACATTTGGCAAAGAGGTTGATTTAACCCGGTGAGAGCCTTAAGAGGGTTTCACTGGAACTCAGAAAATTAGATTCTGACTCGACCAGCCAGCTGTGTGACCCTGAGGAAGTCCCACGGCTTCCTCTTTTGAAAAATTAGGAGCCTGGACAAGATGGACTCCACGAGTCTCATAATCTTGTGAAATGGAAAAATACCTGCAGAGACGACTTTCCTTCTGTCCCTGTAAACCCACTAAAGATAAAATGGCCTTTTAGAGAATGGTGGGCAGCTGCAGCCCCCCTCTCTCATCCTCTCTTTCCTCACAGACGCCTTTCTTCACCCAGTCGGGCTTTCAGCTTTTCCTGCTTTAACCCTGTATGTTTTTGTGTGCTTGAGGCCTGACTCAGTTGCGCTTCCCTCCTGGATGTGTGTCACCCCGGGACCGAGGTTCCTGCAGGAAGAGGAACTCAGAAAGGCCAAAGAGTCAGGAAAAGCGCCCTGTCTCCCTGTGGCAGGCTCCCTCATAATCCTTGAGCAGGGCCTTCCCCTGGTGGCCAGCGGGGGAACAGCAGGCGCCCCCGGCGGTGCTTTCTGGAACCTTTCTGGAACCTCGCAAAGCTAAAGGCCACAGAAGATGATTTGATGCAGTTCTTTGTTGAGGATATTGTCTTTGCTGAGACAGAGTTAAACTTTGCCTCTCCTTTTGTTTTTCCATTTTTTTCCCCTTTCACATAGATGAGAGAGACTTCGAGAGGGAAATGGTAAAAAGAAAAGAAGCACGGAGCGTGTTTGCCTGAAGGATGAATTGTTCAGTCTAAATTTGAGGAGGCTTGCTGCCTTAACTATTCAGAAAAGCTGGTATCTTAAGCCCGAGTTATCTATGGAAGATGATGAGTAGAAAGGAATCATTTCCAGATGGCTTTTGAATTTTTCACCCTCAAGGGCATTTTGAGGATGGGCCTTGCAAGATGTGTTGGGCTGTTTTGGGGATGTGGAGCCGGTTGTTCTGGGCGGAGCCCTGGGGTAGGATGAAAGGAGAGACCCAGAACGTGCTTCCTAGAGCGGAGGCCTCATCGTGAGGCGCATGGTCTCCCCAAAGCCTGGACCCCAGGGGCCCCTCACTCGCAGCGAGTAAGAGCTATGGTGCCTACAGGGGAAGGGCCTCTGAAAACTGGTGTGAACTGGAGGCATTCCAGAGGCTGATTTTTCTCAGCTTGGAAGCAGGGGGATCCTGGGTGTAAGCTGAAAGGACACCAGAGGAGGCCCCAAAGGGACGAAACTTGGGAGGTGCGGGTCTGTCTACCGAGCCCTGGGCCGAGCATCCCTGCCCACCTGTGAGTGCGGGTACCCTCTCCTCCAGGCGCCTCTCCCGGCTGTGGAAGTGGGGGGCTCTAACGTCCTGTCGGTCTGGGTTTGCCCGCTGCGGGCACGGGGAGGACAGGGCTTGCTGACCGCCTGCTGGCCCTGTGGTCAGCCCGAGAGAGAGAGCATTCCTCCACTGGGACGAGAGGCCCCAGAGAGGGACGAGACAGGCACTCACACCAGCCCTGCCTTCCCATCTCGGGGATGGCTTCTGGGGGCGCACACAAGGCAAAGACGAATCGTTTAGCATTTCTTGTGGGAAAATGAACTTGAGAGCTTCCTATGGGAGGAGTCGCACGCTCTGAGCTCAGTGACCTAAAAATACGTAAAAGTACAAATGGGTTTGTAGAGAGTAGTTCACCTCGCAAGAAGAGCATGTTTTCCTTCTCTTCGAGGGCAGAGCAGCACCGTCCTTTGTTTTTCAGGTTCTCTGGGGGTTGCGTGGGCTTAAAGGCGGACAGGAACCACTCATCTGTGGGGCCGGGGGGCAGAGGGAGTTCAAAGCAACCGAGATAACAAGAACTGAGTTGTGGGGTTTGGGGAAGGCACATTAAGGCACATTGTAAGGCACATTAGCTGGAATCCGTCCTGAAGGTCCGGCTCAGAAATAACAACGACATATTGATCTGGAATCCGGGAGCTGGTGTTTGAGTTCTGTCGCCACCTCTTTGCACTCCTCACATCAACGTGCCTGGCGCAGATAAACGGTCTTTGGTGCTTTTGTTTCATTATGGCTCACAACCAGTGAAGGCCACTTGCGCTGGGATAGGAGACCTTCTGGAGAATGGCGTTCCGATGAGTGTCACCAGCCGGGGCCCCTCTTGCTCCACGATTGCAGGACCTGTCCTCTAAGCATGAGGGACAAGAAGGAGTAAAAATAATTCCGATTTCCAGTTGGTATTTCAAGTCTCATTTTGTATTTCAGTGTAAAGAAAAGCACATCTCCCTTTTTCAACATTTCCTCCTTGACCTTTAGGCTTTTCGACACATTTAACAGAATCTGAGAACTGCGTCACTACTGTTTTCTTCTTGGGCTAACTATGTCTTGTTTCCCGTTCACATATAGATCTCAAAATGTCACCCTGATCCTTTACAATGAGCATGTGTCTAGGAGGACGTCTCTGTGTCTCAACTATCTGTGAATCATGTGTCTCCTTGCCCTGCCGCCCTTCTTGGAAGAGCGATGCCTGGCAACTGAGGCCAACTGCTTTGTTCTAGCATGTTCTACTTCCTGGGCAGTCTCCTGATTTTACCTTACAGCTCTTCCTTTGAAATTTCCATTTCTACCATTATATTTTTAATTTCTAAGGTCAGTCTTACTCTCTGAATAATCTTCTAAAATAACATCCTGCTCTTTTGTGTGTGGGGGTATAAACATGTGGTATTCTTAGCTGAGCGTTTAGTTTTGATAGATGAAAATGTGTGCCGAAAGGTCTCTTAACACTGGGCTTGTAGACTGGTACAATGCGGATTTTCATTGGGTGACTCCACGTATCAGGATCCGGAGGATTTTCCCTCTTACCCAGAGGGGACTCCCCACTCCTTCTGTTTGGCTTCACACGGGGCAGCGGGGTCACATGGGCCTTCCCTGAGCTGCATCTCAAGGCTCCAAGCCTAGCCCTGTCTGATATGGCTTTCCTGAAGGCTCAACTTTCACCTCTTTCTGGAAGGCAGGAGAGTCTGTCCTCTGGCACAGACTGTCCTCAGTGTCCAGGGGCACTGAGGGTATGTTTTTGTACAGACTTTCAACAGTTACTGCTGCTTTCAGCCTTGCCCTCCAATTCTTAATATGTTCAGAGTGGATTCTGTGGCACGAATCGTCTTGCTTCTCAGTGGCTCTCCTCCCTAGTGGCCCTTAAGGTTCCAGCTTCTTTCTCAGTGACCCCTAGGCCACATGCTTTTCGTTGACATCACTTGTCTAGCATCTCATCTCCTATCCGTTTGACCTTGTGAATTTGTGTCTTTTATTCCTTAAGCCATTTGACAAAGGTATTTGAAGGGAGTGGATAGGAATGCATGTATTCGATTTCTAATGTATAATGGACCTCTGTCCTAATCAGCGTTAAAGAATTATTTAACAGAGAGATCACTGAGATGAGACCTTTATATAATTAAGCAAAACTAGAGGTTTTTATGCTGCCATTAGATTCTGAAGAGCAAATGTTAGAAATGCAGAAAGTAGAATTCATAAGTCTTACAGGGTGATACCTGGAAAAATAGATTACGTAGTTTTTGAGAGCTAAGGTTTTGCACAAAATCGGTTCTATCTCTACCAAAACAGTGCAGCGTGTTACTATACTTCTCTTCTAGACTCTTTAAAAAATTTTTCAAAATTCTGGAAACACATATATTGTGAACATGTGAGTTCTAGGTTAATTATTGTATAGATGTATACCATGTTTCTAAAGCTTATGTTTACCATACTTCTTTCTTCCTATGAAAGCAATACAGTGTCCTTTTAGAAAATACTGGTAAGAAATAGAAGAAAGTATCCTCCTCTCCTACTTTCACCAATGAGAAATAACCTCTCCCGTCCTCTGGTTCTATGTTTATACTAGGTCAGAACTGACACCCTTGGTCTTCATGGCTGTATCCTCATTCTTTTCCAGGATACCGGGGTTGGGAAATCCAGCATCGTGTGTCGATTCGTCCAGGATCACTTTGACCACAACATCAGCCCAACCATCGGGTAAGTTCCTGTATGTTCTTCTCTTTCACATTTCTTTCTTCCAAAGCACTCAGAGAGGTCGCTGTGTTGCCTGCACCTTCAAGCAGTTTTCACCCCAGCCAGTGTGAATCAATCCCAACTGGAAGGACTTTGACAGAAATGCAGTGACTTTTAGGCAGGATGTCCGAGCTTACTGTCCCTGTCAGTAATTCTTTTTGTCTAGCCAACTATCCTCTTGGGCTTCAGCCTAAGACCATCTCCTTGATATCCAAGAGCATTACTCTGCAAATCGCATCGGCTTTATTTTCAGATGGAAGATGAGACACAAGACAAATCCCCAAACGTCCTGCTTTGAGTTGCCTGCCAGGAAACCTGGAAACAGAGTCCACTCACACAGCACAGCTGTCCACAGTCTGGGGGGCACAGGGATTGTCCTTTCTGGATTAATCGAGTGTTAGTATTTCCATGCTTGTGCTTGGGGAGGGGAGGTAGATTGTTCATGTCTGAGACCCCAACCTTAGGATATAGGAGCATTTTCCTATTCCATTGTCCCCCTTTCCTACAGATGTTTTTGCCAGATGTACTTTGCTGTGCCATTTTGCAGGTGCTTACTTTTTCACTCTCTTTGAACTTGGCCTCACTAAGTTTTCTCCATGGAGATATCATGCTTTGAAAGAATGTGTGTCTGTATTTTGGGAACACTGTGGGATTGATGAGAACAGGGGCAATTTTCTCTGTCACTTGCAAGTGGAGAGGATTCATAGCAGGGCAAAAGTAGATGCTCCAGCAGTTGGTTGATAGGCCAGTGCTTGGAGTGGGGTAGGTGAGAAAATCCACTGCATTTTGTAGATTAAAATGGCTTAGGGCGCCTGGGTGGCTCAGTTGGTTGAGCAACTGCCTTGGGCTCAGGTCATGATCCTTGAGTTCCGGGATCGAGTCCCACATCGGGCTCCCAGCTCCACAGGGAGTCTGCTTCTTCCTCTGACCTTCTCTCTTCTCATGCTCTCTCTCACTTTCTCTGTCTCTCAATAAATAAATAAATAAATAAATAAAATCTTTAAAACAAAACAAAAACATTTAAAAATAGAATAAAATAAAATGGCTTAGGGGCACCTGGGTGGCTCAGTGGATTAAAGCCTTTGCCTTCGGCTCAGGTCATGATCTCGGGGTCCTGGGATCGAACCCCACATCAGGCTCTCTCTCAGTGGGGAGCCTGCTTCCTCCTCTCTCTCTGCCTGCCTCTCTGCCTACTTGTGATCTCTGTCAAATAAATAAATAAAAAATCTTAAAAAAAATTTTAAAAAATGGCTTAAAGAAGCATGTTTGCAAAAATATGTGCCTAGAACCATCGGCAAGCCAACAAGTTAGCACGGATACTGGCAGAAGACACATGGTTCCTGGATCAGACACAGGAGAAGTAGCAGTAGTTGGGAATGTTCTCGTTTTGTATTGGTTCCTGGAACACTAATTTCCTATCGGGTGATGTGAAGAGGAACAGATGACATGCTATATGCAGTGGGTTGAGTTCCAAGAGAGGACCCCTGAATTTAGGGAACCCAAATCTTTTATAATGAGCCGTATGCATATCTGTACTTCACTCCAGAGGGAGACCTTGTTTCTCTCTTCCAAGACTATTTGCTATGCAAACATTCTTGAAAACAGTCTGGGAGAAAGACTGCCTCTGTTGCAAGATGTGCACAATGGGAGAGAGCCGTGGATGTTGGCTCTCAATAGGCACTTCCCTGGATTGGGGACACTTTTTTTTTTAAGATTTTATTTATTCATCTCGGAGAGAATGAGAGAGAGCATGAGAGGGGCGGGTGAGAAGGAGAAGCAGACTCTCTGCTGAGCAGGGAGCCCGGTGTGGGACTTGATCCTGGGACTTCAGGATCATGACCTGAGCCGAAGGCAGTCATTTAACCAACGAGCTACCCAGGTGCCCAACATTTTTTTTTTAATTTTATTTATTTATTTATTTATTTTTTTATTAGGAAAGAGAGAGAGAGAGAGAGAGAGAGAGCAGGTCAGAGTGAGAAGCGGACTCCCCATGGAGCTGGGAGCCCGATGTGGGGACTCGATCCTGGGACTCCGGGATCACGACCCGAGCCGAAGGCAGTCGCTCAACCAACTGCGCCACCCAGGGGCCCCCCAACATTTTTTTTTTAATAGATATTTTTTTTTACTTTAAGGGGCGGGGGGTAGAGGGAAAGAATCTTCAACATAATCCCCGCTGAGCCAAAACCAAAAGTTGGGCACTTAACTGAGTGAGTCCCCGAGGCACCCCATCAGGGACAGATTGATTGATTGACTGATTGATTTTTTTTTTTTAAAGATTTTATTTATTTATTAGAGAGAAAGAGACTGAGAATGAGAGGGGAGAAGAAGGTCAGAGGGAGAAGCAGACCTCCCGCAGAGCCGGGAGTCCGATATGGGACTCGATCCCGGGACTCCGGGATCATGACCTGAGCTGAAGGCAGTCGCTTAACCAACTGAGCCACCCAGGCGCCCTGACTGATTGATTTTTAAAGATTTTGTTTCTTTATTTGAGAGAGAAAGCAAAGCCAGAGAGAGAGCACACGAGCCAGGGGTGTGTGGCGGGGGCGAAGAGACAGAGCGAGAGGGAGAAGCAGGCTCCTCGCTGAGCAGGGAGCCCAAGGCAGGGCTCGATTTCAGGACCCTGAGATCATGACCTGAGCCGAAGGCAGACCCTTAACTGACTGAGCCACCCAGGCCCCAGGAACAGTTTTATAGATGAAATTCTTTTCACTCTTCTCTGTGATGTACTTGTATTTTCCTTAATTCTTCCCTCTGTGTGTTTAATAAGCGAAACCTCTAAGAGTGATTAAGTCTGAAGGGCAGTTTTGGAAAAGGGAGGAGAATCTCATCTTCTCCTTTTTAGACTTCAAAATATTCATTTTTAATAACAAATCTGTTTTCCTTTTGTAATGACTTTTCTAAATAAAAAGGCATGCATGTTCTTACCATAGATTATGGTAAGTGTTAAGCATGACTTTTACACATAGGTATAAGCATTGTTGTGCCTATAAGAGGTAGATCATTTGGGTCACAGTATATTGGTCGAAGCAAGTCATAATGCCAGCTCAGATTCAAGGGAGGGGAAGTAAATCCCGCTGCATGGTGGGAGGGGCAACATTCAGACAGGGAGTGGTATGGACCACTGGTATCCATTTTGGAGACCATCAAACCCTGTTGACCCTGCTTTGTGTAATAAATACATTGTGGTGGGTTTTTTTTTTTTTTTTTTGGTTTTGGGTCTTTAAAAAAATTATGTATTATATGGAAACTCTCTGTATTTTACTCTCATTTTTTTCTGTAAACCTAATACTTCTCTAAAAAAGTCCATTAATTAAAATATTATGTATTCATTCCTCAAATTATAAGGCTCATTATGGAAAAATTCAGACCATACATGAAAATGTAAAATAGAACTTGAAGTGAGAGGATTTTACTAGCTCTCTGATCCCATTTTCTTCAATTTATATTACCAATATTTAGAGTCTAAAGTACACATTTAATATACTTCTTATAAGTGTTTTCTGTGTCTATGCAGATGAACAAATACATAATTTCTAAAACCAAAAATGACATCACATTTTACCTGACATGGCACAGCGTGCATTCTCCATCTTCTGCCTTATTTTTCTTTCATGAATACAAATTTCTTAGAAGACAAAATAAATGGACCACTTTACATGCTGTCCATATAGTTCCTTGACAGAGTCAAGATTAAAGTCTAATTTTTTTTATTATAAAAGTTCACGTTCATTCTAAAAAAAAACCACAGAATTTATAAAAATTGGAATCATAGTGCACATACAATTTTTTATCTTGTTTTCTCCTTAATATATTTAGAACATTTTCTTATAATATCATGTAATCTTTAGAAACATGATGGAAATACTATTTTCTCTTTTTATAAGAGTGTTCTATGTTCATAAAAAATTGAAAATGAAGAAAACTGTGAAGAAAATACAAAAACCACCAATAATCTGGGGCGCCTGGGTGGCTCAGTTGGTTAAATGTCTCTGTTGGGCTCAGATCAAGATCCCGGGGTGCTGGGATCAAGCCCTGTGTTGGGGACCCTGCTTCTCCTTCTGCTCCCTGCTCTTGCTTTACTCTTGCTATCTCTCTCTCTCTGTCTCTCTCTCAAATAAATAAATAAAATCCTGAAAAAAAAAACCCCACCCATAATCTGCCTTCTGGAGTAGCTACTCTAAATATCTAGTATATCTTCTTCCAGTGTTTTCCTATGTGTATATAAAATCGTTAGTAATTCAACATTATATTATGAATCCCATTTTACTAAATGGTTTTTAAAAGCAAGCTTCCCCAGTGTTTATACATCATTATATAAAAAAGCAGTGATTTGGGGAGTACTTGGGTGGCTCAGTCAGTTAAGTGTCTGACTCTTGGTTTCAGCTCAGGTCATGATCTCAGGGTTGTGGGATCGAGCCCGGTGTTGGGCTCTGCATTTAGCATGGAGTCTGCTTGTCTCTCTCCCTCTGCTCCTCCCCTGCCCTCTCTCTCCTCAATCTCTCTCTCTTTCTCTCTCTCTCTCAAATAAATAAATAAAAACTAAAAAATAAAAAAAAGCAACGATTTTTAGTGACTGTATTTTCCATTTAAGGCATTGAGGTCATGTATAATTTTTTTTTTTTTACTTTTAAAATAATGTATGATGTATATCCTGGGGCATAAATATTGGCATGTACCTCTGATTATTTCATTAGGTTAAGTTCAAAGCAACGGGAATAGTTCAGTCAAAGAATATGAACATATTTAAGGGTCTCGATGGATATTGCCAAATGGTTTTTCAGAAAGGCTGTCCTTATTTTTCTGTACACTTAACCAGCTTTAGGTCTTGAAACATTTTTGTATATATGATTTTGAATCGCAGTTTTCTGCTGAACTTCAAACTCCAGCATTTTCTCATACCTTAAAATTTCTTCATAAACACAATAGTGATTGCCTACATTCCTCACTTTTCTTCTGGAGTCAAGGGTGAGATGGGCTCTACCATTCTTATCTGTCATCCTTTCCTGATATAGTTCAATTGTCCAATTTAAAAACTCAAAATTTATCCTCTCATGATTTTGAAAAAATCCTCGTCTTCTAGCTGCTGGGTTTGGTGCCCTGGGATTCTGGCTTATCCACATGTTTTGTTTAGCCTGCACAGTGCTTTAACATTTTTAAGCCACTAATGAAGAATCAGGAGATCTTTACATAATAAATTTGCATTTCTGGCTTCTTTAAAAAAAAAATCAGTAGACTTGGCGAGGCCGGTGCCCCTCCCCACGTGACAGAAACCAGCTGGCCCCGAGCCTCTCCGGTGCTCCGCGTGGGTGGGCGGGCTCTCTCCTTCCCATGGCGCTTCCGCTGTTTATTGTTACTATTATTATTATTATTTTTTAAAGATTTTATTTATTTATTTGAGAGAGACAGAGAAAGAGAGAGATCACAAGTAGGCAGAGAGGCAGGCCGAGAGAGAGAGAGAGAGAGAGAGAGAGGGAAGCAGGCTCCCCGCTGAGTGGAGAGCCCGATGTGGGGCTCGATCCCAGGGCCCTGAGATCACGACCAAGCTGAAGGCAAAGGCTTTAACCCACTGAGCCACCCAGGCGCCCCACTATTATTTTTTTTTAAGATTTTATTTATTTATTTGACAGAGAGAGAGATCACAAGTAGGCAGAGAGGGAGAAGCAGGCTCCCCGCTGAGCAGAGAGCCCGATGCAGGGCTCGATCCCAGGACCCTGAGATCATGACCTGAGCCGAAGGCAGATGCTTTAACCCACTGAGCCACCCACGCGCCCCGTACTATTATTTTTATCAGTATTCTTTTTACACCTAGTCCGCTTGGCTCATTTATATGAGCTGCCTGGTCCTGGAAACATTTGAGTTCAGGCCCCGACCCAGGGCCTTTCTCACTGTAGTGCTGCTTGGCCCAGAGGATCAGAGAAGCCAGGGGACTTGTTGAGGCACACATGGCCAGTGAGCAGCGAACTGATGACTCCGACCGAGCAAGTCCACTTTCAAAGTCCCGCCTTGTTCTTCCCACTGTGATCCAACTACCACCGGGGAAAGACCACAGGCCGTAAAATGTCATTGTTTCAGCACCGAAAGCGTTCATTCTTACCGTCTTCTGTGACGCACAATG